>CM031995.1:0-512151 GCA_018804465.1 Populus tomentosa
GATGTATAATAAAAAGAAAATAATTCTTTACATTAGTACGAGAGGCATACCCCAAGAAAAATGAAAAGTAAAAGAGCCGGTTTGGAGATTAATGCATGAATTCTGTGTGAACAGTATCCATGAATTAATTTTCGCTCAATCATTACAAAGAAAAGAACGTAGATAACCATGCAAGGCTTCCACGTGAACAGTTGGTAATGAAGAATTAAATTGCATCTGGTGCGTCGAAGAATACCACTATGTAACTGGAAAACCATGGTTGTGGCTGCTTGGAAGAAGGCCCCAAACATTCTGAACAGCAGATGGAATTCCGCCTTTATGTTCCATAGTAGTGATGTGCAGCCTTACATGTTGAAAAATTGCCTCAGCTATACTTTGAGTTGATTGAAACGTGTTATTGAAAACACGATTATTTCTCTCATGCCAAACAAAGTATACTGTTGATGATAGCAGGAGCCTTGGTATAAGATGAGTTATGTCATTCTTCTTTTGATAGACTGAGGAAGCCTAGCGTATGAGATGCTGCCATGTATAGTTCGGCCACTGCATGTTGGCTTTTGCATTGACTATTTGCCAAATAAGTAGTGATGCTGTGCATTGAAAAAACAAATGTTCATAAGTTTCCGTATGATGACTACATAATAAGCAGATGTTGTGCTCTATTATCCCCACTGAATTCAGCCTGTCCATAGTTTGTAATCTGCCAAGGCATGCAAGCCAGAGAATGAATGATTGCCTTGGTATGTGACCAGGAAACCATAACAAGTGGTGCATATTGTTGATTGGTCTTTTTTCTCGTAGAAGTTCCCAAGCTGAGGCAATAGTGAATGTTCCTGATGAGTGCCCTGTCCACACACAATGATCTTCTGTGTGTATTTTAGGTTGGAATAGAATGGAGTTCCATGTTGCATGCAATATAGATATGTCCCAAGGAAAATTCCATTGCCCTTCAATGATGATATCTGAAACCCTTGCTGTCCATGGTAGTCTTGTGGATGTTAGAGTTCGGATTGTATGGGAGTCTATGAACCGTTTCCCATCTGGAAGCCAGTAGTCATACCATAGAGATGTTGAAGACCCATTGCCAATACTTTTGATGAACCAGCCCCTACAATAGTCACGGCTCTGCAGAATTTTCCTCCATGACCAAAATGGGTTAGATGGAATGTTGATATGCCAAAGTGATCTGTCCCGGAGTAAGTTTTTGTTAACCCATGATACCCATATGGATTCTCCATGTGTAAGCAGACGCCATATATGTTTGATAGTTGCTACCTTATTCCATGCTTTTAGACGTTTGATTCCTAAGCCTCCCTCCTGCAGGGGATAACAGATGGAGCTCCAAGCAACCTTTGCTCCAGCTGTAGATAATGAAGTGCCTTTCCATAGAAATGCTGTCATAATACTCTCAAGCTTCTTTATAGTTGCACCTGGAAGTATGAAAATTGATGACCAATATACTTGGATAAAAAACAAGATAGATTTGATCAACTGAAGCCGGCCTGCATATGTTAGAGAAGTAGATGTCCACAGCTTAATTCTTGCTGTTATGCGCTCAACCAGTGGTATGCAATCTGCATTAGTAAGTCGGGTTGATATAAGAGGAACACCGAGATGTTTAACAGGCAGAGTTGTTTCTTGTATGCCTAGCCTGGCTACAATTGTGGTTCTCAATACTGCATCAATGCCGGACATGTATAGCTTGCTCTTTGCATGATTTATTGTTAAACCCGAGAGGGATGAGAACCGGGATAAGCTTGTTTTCAACACCTCTATGGAGCCAACATCAGCATGGCAGAATAGCATTAGGTCATCTGCAAAACTAAGATGAGTTAAATTAGTGGACTTGCATCTCCAATGATACTTGAATGTAGGGGACTGAACTGTACGGTGAATAATGCCTCCAAACCCTTCCATGGCCAAGACAAAGAGGTATGGTGACAGGGGATCTCCTTGACGAATGCCTCTTGTGGATTTGAAAAAACCATGCATTGTTCCATTAAGGTTGATGCTGTAATGAGCTGAAGTGATGCAAGTAGTAATCCATTTGATCATGTCCTATGGAATAGATATAGCATTAAGGCTGGCAATAATATACTCCCAACTGACAGTATCAAATGCTTTCTTCAGATCAATTTTCAGGGCACACCGGCCTTGCCCTGTGTTGAGATGATAATTGTGCATTAATTCCTGTGTGAGAAGGATAGCATCCGAAATGCTTCTGCCAGGTAAGAATGCAGATTGAGAGAGACCGATCACCTCAGTAAGTGCATCCTTTAATCTGTTTACAATCAGCTTGGAAATGCATTTATAGAGCACATTACAACAGGAAATGGGCCGAAAATCATTCATGCTTGTAGGGTTTTCCAGTTTTGGAACCAGAGCAACCATTGTTGCATTAACACACCGGGGCAGAGCATTGTTGGAGAAGAAATACCTTACTGCAGCGATAAAATCAACGTTGATAATGTCCCAACATTTTTTGAAAAAGAGTGCATGATATCCATCCGGGCCTGGTGATTTATTATCAGGGATTGAGAACAAAGCTGATTTGATATCATCATTAGAGATAGGGGCAATGCAAGCTGAACTTGAAGCTTCTGATATTTTGTTGGGGAATATGTCCATAACTTCTGCCGTTTGTGTGTAATTTGGAGCTGTTAACAAACGTTCAAAATATGTGGCTGCCATGTTCCCTATCTCCTGCTGATCATGGACTAAGTTGCCATCTTCGTCCTGCAAAGTATGAATTCTGTTTCTTACCTGACGGTGCAATAAGGATTTTTGGAAGAATTTTGTGTTCTGGTCTCCTAGATGCAACCACTGAATTCTTGATTTCTGTTTGAAAAAGGACTCTTCATCTTTGCATAACTGCATGTATTGGGATGCAAGGTGTCGTTCAGCAGCTCTAGCATCAGGCTGTGTAGGGTTCTCATCAAGAGTGAATTGTGCTGATATCCATGCAGCTTTAGCTTGGGCCACTCTACTGGTTATTGAACTTGTATGCTGTCGATGTAGCTGACGTAGTGGGGTCTTCAGGCGCTGTAATTTTGTTGTCAATTTGAACATGGGATTACCATTGACAGGGTGAGACCAAGATTCATGGACAGTAGGCAGAAAATCCATTCGGTCAGCCCATGCATTCAAGAATTTGAATGAAGATCGACGAGGACGGTTGTGGCTCTGAAGTTGTAATACCATTGCACTGTGATCAGAAATTGTTCGAGGTTGGAAATTTGCATGTGCTGTAGGCCACTGTGAAAATAGACAAGGGTTGCCAAATATCCAGTCAAGTTTCTTTTGAATGGTGTTATCTCCATGTTGTCCATTGTGCCATGAATACTTGAGGCCCGTGTATGGAACTTGTAGCAATTCAGACTTTGTAATGCATGCATTAAAATCATCTTGATAGCTAGGCCAATGGGTATCCCCTCCCGAGCGATCACTTGCTTGTAGTATGGCATTAAAATCGCCTAACACTATCCATGGGGTTCCAGCAGTAGACTGACTTTCATGAGTAAGATAATCCCAAAGGGATAACCTGGCAGCTGGATTGTTGTGTCCATAGATAAATGTAATTCTAATGGGTGAAGGAGAGCTTACTTGAGTGACCTCACAAGTCAACCATTAGGAGGCTGAATGTATGCAGGTGAGGTTTAGTTTCTGAGAATTCCAGCCAACGAGAATTCGGCTGGTTGGTGAGGAATGAATGTTGGAGCAGTATTTCCAATAGGAAGGAGCAAGAAGTTGTTCAACCGAAGCTAAATTAGCAGCAGCTACCTTTGTTTCCAAGAGTCCAAAAATGTCAAGATTGTTGTTTTTTGCCCATTCATGAGCAGTTTTTTGTTTGTTGAGGCCATTTAGACCCCATATGTTCCAGCTTCCAACTATGAACATTTATTTGTATAATATACACAGCCTGCAAATTAATGGCCCTTGGCCTCCTTGCGCTTTCGACCTCCCTTCTTTTTCCTAACTGTCTTAGGAGATGGAGATGGGGATTGAGTCACAGTGGCAGTACGTGGTGCTGAAGTTGGTGAATTACCACCCAATGTTTCTATAGCAGTGGAGGAATTACCACCCAATGTGTCTATAGCAGTGGAGGATGTGTCACTAATGGTTCGTAAAGAATCCATTTTGCTTTCTACACATTCATGTGTAGTTAAGTGGTGATGTTCAAACACAGAAAACATATTGTCTGCATCCTTACTAGATGCACTGTCATCCTCTAGTACCCGTAAAAGATTCATTGGAGCAGGGTTAATTTGGGGTGGTAATGGATTAATGATGATTTGTGGTTGAGATAGAGGCAGGGGTTTAGGGGAAAGGGGGAGCACTGGAATGTTGTGAGGTATAGGTGATATTGTTTGTATGGTTGTGGGGATAGGGAGGGTTAATGTGGTTTGAATGTTGGCTTCTGTGGATATGTTTGCATCTGGTAAAGTGATAATATTTGGCTTGTCAATGGGTTCATCCGCGGCTAAAATAAGAGGGAATATTATGGGTGTTGGTAGTGAGGGACGTGGTGAAGGCTGGTCATTTGTGGCTGGTGAAGTGGTTGGGTTTGGGATTGATGGTATTGGACAGGAATGCCCAAAAACATTGCATTTGCCACAGCGAGATGGTTTCCACTCATAATCCACAGTAACGGTTATAGGCTCAGCAGACAAAGGGCAATCAATATCAAAACTATGAATAAATGGCAATGAAGCATCAAGTTCAACACACAATCTTGCATAGTCTAACCTGGTGCAGCTGTAAGTGAGAGCATCACATGATAAGGGTCGACCAACCATACTTGCAGCTAAACTTAATCCTTGTTTAGACCAAAGAGGGAACGGGAGGCCATGAAGTCGGATCCACACAGGCAAAGTGGATATTTTACTTTTGTCAAATTTAAACCGTGGATGCCATTGCTGAAGGATTATATTCTTTCCTCCAAACATCCATGGTCCCTTCTCTAGGACTGCATGCAAATCCTCTTCTGTTTTAAACCGAAATAACATGAAGCCATTGGTTGTTGTCATTACATTCTCAAGGCCAAATGGACACCAAACTCGAGATGCAATTGCATTCACAGCATGAAAAGGCATTTTAAAACCTGGAAAAAAACCTACAATGCACCTCGTCCATTGAGATGTATTCTCCAATAACTCTTGTTCAGTGATCCTAAGACAGTGTCCAGCCGGTTGTCGTGGGATAGGATCCAAAGTGAATCTTGTGCTAGAGTCGGAGACCCTAACTCTATCAGCCCATGAAGTGGTTGTAGGTGCAGATTTGGTGGTTTGTGCCTTGTTGTTAAGGTTTTTTGTGGTTTTGGTCGTCGACATGATGAAGGGGGTTAAGGTACTGGGAGTTGTGAAGGATTTTTAGGGAGAAGTATAGAACAAAAGTCGGTGAAAAGTTATGGGATCGGTGAAAAATTATTTGGCAGGCTGTTGAAAGAAAGTGCTTCGGTGAAGGGTTAAAGCAATGGTTGTGAAGTGTTTTGGCGATGGGATCAGTGT
The DNA here is from genome assembly GCA_018804465.1 of Populus tomentosa. Lineage (NCBI taxonomy): Eukaryota > Viridiplantae > Streptophyta > Magnoliopsida > Malpighiales > Salicaceae > Populus > Populus tomentosa. The sequence continues at coordinate 5,508 of CM031995.1, forward strand.
TGATGGAGGTCACCGGCGATCAGGCAGTGGGCAGCCGGCTTCTTCTTCAAATTCGCTCTCAGCAGCTTTGCTCTCACCATTTTTTTTCCCTAAACCCTAAACCCTAAACCCCGAAACCCCAAACCCGAAACCCCAAACCCCAAAACCCAAAACCCCAAAACCCCCAACCCCCAACCCCAAAACCCTAAACCCAAAACCCTAAACCCTAAAACCCTAAACCCTAAACCCTAAACCCTAAACCCCAAACCCCAAACCCTAAACCCTAAACCCTAAACCCTAAACCCTAAACCCTAAACCCTAAACCCTAAACCCTAAACCCTAAACCGCAAACCCCAAACCCCAAACCCCAAACCCTAAACCTTAAAAAAATCATAAATAGCAAAAAATTAACAAAAAAGCCAAAAAAAAATGTATTTTTTATATATTTCCATCATTTTTAGCATTTTTAACGTCATCTTAAAAGAATTGAAATTTTCAAAGGTATTTGGAACGCGTTGAACTTTTAAAGCATAAATTTTATGATCATTGATTTTTCTTGTTGAGGTGACGTTGATATTACTCGCTTTCAAAAATATAAAAAAAAAAGAGAAAATCAAAAGTAATAAAAAAAGAAAAAAAAACTAAGGGACTAGTTTGAAAACGTAGCAACAATTGTCCTATAAATACTAAGCTATAGTGATAAAAGAGGTGGCGGAGGGGACTGACGGCGAGGAAAAATTGAGAGGCGGGGGGGCGGCAGAAAATTTAGGGGAAAATAAAAGGAAAAAACCCTAATCTAAACCAAGAGAAGCCGTCGCCCCACCCCCTTTTGAGCTTTGAGTTTCTTTGTCCCAGAACCAACAAAAGAGGCTTGGCTCTTCATCTTCCTTGAAACCGGAGAGAAACCCCACACAAATACACTCCCTGGTCTCTGCCATTTTTAGCACCTTCCCCCCAAAACCATCCCCATAGACTAGCCAAACAGCAGCCACCACCCTCCTCTTCCTCTGCTTTTCTTCCCCAAAACCGTTTCCCTGCTTTGTGATTGTTGACCAAAAACCAGAAGCCAACGCCCCGTTTCCTCTCTTTTCCTTCACCCCCCACTTGCGCTCTTTATAAAACACAGCAACCGCCGCCCTCTTCAGCCTCTGCTTTGCTTCTCCATCTCTAGGCTACCGCGCCCCTTTACCTAAAACAGAGACCCAAGTCGTCCTTCCCCTTCAACCAGCGGCCGGACTCTTCCCTCTGAATACCAAGCCGCCGCCCAAAGTTTTTCCCTTTCCCTTGGTCAAAGTCAGTCGCCACCACACCCGGAGCACCTATTTTTCTCCCTCTCACTGAACCCAGGCCAGTCTTCCCCCACAGAACCAACCTCTCCCCGCCGATCGAACTAGGTCCACATCTCCCACAGCCGCTGGATCGAAAAAAGGAACGAAAACAGACCTATAGAATTTAATTAACACCAACTATGTTGCGTTGTTTTGGTTTGGTTTCAGGTGACGATAAATCTCCACTGGCGAAGAAGATTTGAAGGAGAAAGAAGGTCAGACCTTAAGGCAGTCAGATCATTCTTCTTAAGAAGCGGTTGAGGTCACCGCCGATGCAGAAGAAAGAAGAGACCGTGGGGTTTCAAATCCAATGGCCCACGCTCCAATAATAGCAGTGGCGCGTGAACCCATACACCGCCAGTGGCGGTGTTGCGTGAGATCCACGCGCCGTCAGTGTTCAGACGACACCAAGACTGTGCAACACTGTTCCCGAGGATTTCTTTATTTTTTTTTAATTTCCAGATGATGTGTATATTTAGATATTATTGTATTTGATTTATTTTGCATTTTTATTATTTGTTTTTACATGCAAAAAAGGATGTATAAGAAAAATAAAAAATTAAAAGAGATGTGTGTGTGTGTTTGTATTTTTATATATGTTATTGAATTATAAAAATCAAAAAGATAAAAAAAAAAAAAAAAAAAGCTAAAAAAGAATTATGTGTTTAATTTGAATATCTCAAAGGACAAATAAAATCATGTTGTATTTTCCATGAAAATGTAAGAACAAGCTTCTACATATATTTTGGGATTTAATAACTGATTTATTAGAGCCTTGGAATTTGATTACTATTTTAATTTTTCAAATTGCATCATACCGCAAAGCAGCTTACTACAGATAGAGTATGCTAGGGGTGCTAATACCTTCCCTAGCCACAACCAGTCCCTTACCCTCGAATTTCTAACAAAGACCAGTAAATCTGGGTTTGCTAATAACCCTCAATAAATATTAGGTGGCGACTCCCAAGACCCCAAATCAAGCAAACGAAATGTAAAATCGCCAGAATCGCCGCCCGAGTGACATGCGACAAAATGGTGACTCCACTGGGGAAAGGTATTGTTTTCAACATTATTGGACTAAGCTTTGTATTTTGATGTGTTCAAGTTTTTTTTTTGGTTTTGTTTTATTTTATTTATGTTTTATTCATGAATTGTATAGAATTCTCTCATGCATAACATGTTTTAATTTTTGAAAGCACACACAAGCTTTAGGTTTGGTGGGGGACTAACAGCTTGCCTTATGACTTGAGTCAAGGTTTAAATTTGTGTAAACCCTAACTCTTCGTTGAGTGCTTAGACTGGTAAATATTGGTACACGTGCTAACCATTACCTATTGTGCCTTTATATTGCCTTTACGAGGGTAATCACTAGGACAACAAGAAACCCTTTTTAGAGACCAAATAGTAAACCTATCCCTTTGTCTCGCGTAAAAAGATTAGAGCCTGCCTTTAGGATGTATACTCTGTAAATATCTGTTTTGCATCTGAGCAAACCCTTCTTGAAGTATCTTGAATTCAGGACTTACAAGGGATATAATGGTCATCACTTAAGAAATTTCTATTGTAGAGTTTGAGTAAGAATAAAAATTCTTGTTTCATCACACAAGAGTTATGACCATATATCACCCCTCGAAGGGCAAGTTCATCATTTAGATTACATGTCATACATTTATCATGCATGTACCGAGATGAAAAATAGGTTCCCCCACCCGAGGTCTACTATGCTGGACTAAAAAAGATGGGAAATGAAGAAAGGGGTCAGAGAGAGGCTCATTGTTAAAAAAAAGTTGAAAGCATCAAAGGTGCAGTGGCTAGACTCAAATCTGCTTGAATAAGTGTTGAGCATCAAATGGAAAGGGAATGTCTGCACAGTCTTCTATGGGAACACTGCTTGTCCACATCCAATTAAAGTTGTACCTTTTTTTTTTAGTCAGGAACAACGACAGCGATGCCTTCAATCATCCACTAATGACAACCTTTGTGTTGTTCAACTATACCGATAGTCGTTCAAAGCCTTCATGTCTTTCAAGAGCACAAAATAGTTTATAGCTTTCTCTGCCTGGTGTGTGGGCTTTCTTTCCAGCCCAGCCATTTATTTTGTGAACTCCATTCCGGTCCAGCAACATAGGATGCTAATATAAAAAATGGAAGAAGATTAACACTTCAACAGAGTAGAGCTTCCTCTACAGATGTTTGTTTTCTACACCGTCAATGAAGGATCGAAGAGTAGACAGAGGAGCTTTTGATTCATTAGGTTCTCCTACAATAGAGACAACATATGGTTCCACACATCGGTAGTGGCGATGCTGCAAGTTTCTAGGCGCTGCCAAGATTACCAAGTTGTTGAAAGGTTTTTCCAACAACCCTCAACCAACCACAACAACATTGGAAGATTAATATGATGTTGTGAGGATTTGCCGAAAGAATTGAGCAAGCTATGAGAAACCTCAATTATTTTTGCCCAGTCCAGTCTCACTATATCATCAACTGCTCCAATGTCTTTGCCAAACATAGACATTCCTTTTCCATGTGAGTTTATTTACCGGCATCTACCAGATTCCAGACTTTTTGCATGACTCTGACAAATCCCATGCAACCACCGTTTTGTAGGTGGTATAATCTAGACAAGAGATGTGATGTCATGGTGGGGTCTTCGGCCATTTTAGTTGAATAGATGCAAGAATTTCAAGAATCGAGCTGAGTTTGTGAAAGATGATGTCATCAATCATTTTGTCACTAGAACATTCTCAGAACGACAAGTGATCAAAATTGCTTGGCAAAACACAAATATTGTCAGAGAAGCTGATCCAAGAAGGGGGTTAAATTGTCAATCATTTTGTTATTGATTTTTGCCTTTATGCATTTTGTTTTGGGATCACATCTCATCCTTGAACGAAACATGTCTTTCCTTTGTCTTTTTATTGTTTTGAAATCAAGAGATGCTTCTTTCAAAGAGTATTTTGACAAAATATTTTGATCAAACTCCAACATGTAAAATTAAGGCTGATCAATCCTTAAAGATTTAAAAGTGTTTTGTTTACAGAAATGACTCGATACTTGAAAATGACATGAGGTGACCAAAACCTTTTTGAACTCATACCTTCTAAAACTAAACCATACATCATATAGCTAACTTTTAGCAACATGCATAATGACACGTAGTGGATTCAGTAGTTATGGACTCGTGAATCATGATTCTTATAAGTCCCAATCATTACACTGGATGAGGTTAAAATTTATCGATTCTAATCGACCTTGCTTGAAATGAGAAAAGGCCATCTTTGTTATCCTTTCACATTTCTTAAAATATTATCCTTTGCAGTCCAATTTGAGCCTGATAGAATATTTCTTTCAAAAAGAAACCCTGACTCGGATCACAACCCACACTGGGGGTAAATGAGAGATATTTTGAAGACACTGATAAAATTAATGGATAAAAGAAAGGCTTAGAACAAAAGTCCAATGATTGAGAAAGGGCTAGAAGAAGAAAAGCTATAGATTGAGGGTCATCCAAGAAAACTTTGAGGAAGGCTATAAAAAAAAAAAAAGGAAAAGTGGAATGGAAGGAGAAGGTCTATCAATTCTAAGAGAGGCAAAACAGTTTTCAATTGAGAAAAGACAGCAAATGCCAAAAGTCAACACTAGAAAAATCAAGCTTCATATCTTTTGGTGTGTCTAGGATAAAGCCTCTAATGTCTTTAAAAAGATTAGATTGGTTATTCATCGAAGAAAAAGTTGGATTTGCATTATGACCTATGTTAAAAAAATTCTGATATCTGAGATTAACAAGGTTATATGTCACTTTCTCTATAATGACAACAAAAGAAAGAGAGTTGATGAATAGTTGATGTTGATCCTAGGTCTTTAGAACCCTCAAACACCTTTTGAGCCTATGAATTTCCATTATTTCATAGTCATGAACCATAACCTGCATTACGTGCTTTTAAAAGCCCTTTTTGATCAAGTAAGCAATTTGAACCTATAAATGGTGCTCTCAAAACTTGAAGAGCTTTTCCATAAGAGTCGTGGCTCCATGGATTAAGCTACTAGTTATTACGCATGCTGATAAAATTGGTGCTAAAAAAAGAAAGCAATCTTTCTTGATAAATCCTCAAGTTTTGACTTGAGCGTTTTGTTTTCCTTGAAATTAACAGAAGCTCACCTCATTACAGACCATCAAAAGATATACCCGAGATCAAAGATTAAAACCAACATAAAAAACCATGAAAAAGTCATTTTAATCTTACAACGGGTCATTTCTGCTTTCAAAATATAAGACAATCAAAGGACTACATTGAATGGCGTGTTGGGTCTTTGATCAAAGAAGTTTGATTTTCAAAATCTTTTCCAAAATAGACATCATCTCTAATTTCATTTCAACAACTAGACTTTGAGTAGACATGATCTTTGAAATATGAGATTTGATTCCAGAACAAGAAAGATTGCCAAACAAGAAGAATATCGATCAAATTGGCAAAATCCTTAACAAAAATGACATCAATATTTCTCAACACTCCTTAAAAAGTTGACCTCATGGGCATACAGTGGACCTTGAGAAGAAAAAAACAGTATTCAGATCAGTTGGGGGCAAAGATGATCAAATAATGAATCAATGCACTAAGGACAATAGTGTTTAAAGAAAGCTAATCAGCAGAACGAGCATTCAGATCATTACTAGGGGCAATGTTGTTCAAAGACAGTCTGTGATTTAGTGAACTTCAGCAGCAATTGATGAGCAACGCTGCACTTGAAGGACATTTTATTATCGTCAGCTTAGGTTACCTTCTGAAACATGGCCATGACTCCTGACAGATGTTATCGGGTGAATGCATTTGAATGAATATCGAACATATGCATACCACCAAGACTAACTGTGGGACCATCTATTCTAAAGCTCAAATGCGCACTTCACCGCATGAATATGGGTGATAACATGAACATCATTGATGATGCCAAAGCATTTCTTTCCATGATCTGATTTGACAAGCTGAGAGGAATCTATAGAGAAGAACATCGAGCTTACAATGATGAGCCTTTTACGGCAAGCTATGGGATGTATGCTTAGATGAATTGATAGTTTCCAAGAAGGTTGATGATAACATATACTTGAAAAGTATTGTTTCAACTGGAGGCAATTTTATGACTGGTTAACAATCTTGATGAGTGTTGGCATGATGCGCACAATTAATGAGAGGACAATTCTCAAGAGAATCCAAAAGATGAATGATTGGTTAAGCTTTATCACGATGAATCAAGCAGCACCACACTTAGGGGCATTGTCAAGCTTGATGAACAAAGAGAGTAGTAAGGCACCCTATGACGATGTAGCATCAAAGAGGGGAGACCTATTTTTCAAATCAGGTAAGGATGTATGCATATCATCTAACAAAAATTGCATAGATTTTTGAATTTGTTATAGAAAAATCCTCAATGAAGTCCAGCAAGATTGTGGACAAATAGAATCATTGAGTCGATAATAACAAAGAATCGGTTTAGATCCTGGAATGAGAAAAGAATGAGATGAACCCTGTCGGTAGGAAAATCTCAAAGAAATGAGGAAATCAACCCTATCATCAAGAGGAGTCTTCAAGTCAACCCTGCAATAAGGAAGCGCCGTTTGTCAGCCTTATCCTGTCAGGACTTTGCCTACTAAGCCTTTTTGCCAGGTAAGTCATCATATTTTTCTAAGTAGGTCACCCATACAATGATACCATTCTTCATGCTTTTACTTGGGTAGGTCACCCATCACAATGAGACCATTATTTTATTTTTTTTGGTAGGTCACCCATTATAATGAGACCATCTTCCATTTGGGTAGATCACCCATCATAATGAGACCATCTTTCATTTGGGTAGGTCATCCATCACAATGAGACCGTCATTTTTTCCACTTGGGTAGGTTACCATCATAATGAGACCATCATCATTATTCCATTTGGGTAGGTCACCCATCATAATAAGACCATCATCTTCTATTTGAGTAGGTCACCCATAACAATGAGACCATTTCATATTTTTATCAATTTCCATTTGGGTAGGTCACCCATTATAATGAGACCATCATCATTTCATCTAGGTAGGTCACTCATCATAATGAGACCATTATTTTGCATGTGGGTAGGTCACCCATCATAACGAGACCAGCATCTTCTACCTAGGTAGGTCACCCATTATAATGAGACCGCTTTTTTTTTTCTAGATAGGTCACCCATCATAATGAGACCATCAATTTGCATCTGGGTAGGTCACCCATCACAATGAGACCATCATGTTTTCTGGGTAGGTCACCCATTATAATGAGACCATTCTCCATTTTTTTTATCTAGGTAGGTCGCCCCTCATAATGAGACCATCATCTTTCATCTGGGTAGGTCACCCATCATAATGAGACCATTATCTTTCATTTGGGTACGTCACCCATAACAATGAGACCATTTCACATTTTCATCAATTTGCAGTTAGGTAGGTTACCCATTATAATGAGACCATCATTTCATCTGGGTAGGTCACCCATTACAATAAGACCACTTTTCACATGTTGCATTTGGGTAGGTCACCCATAACAATGAGGCAATTTCATATTTTTGATCAATTTGCATGTGGGTAAGTCACCCGTCATAATGAGACCATCATTTTTTCTTGGGTAGGTCACCCATCATAATGAGACCATCATAAATTTTCATTTGGGTAAGTCATCCATCATAATGAGACCATCATCTTTCATCTAGATAGGTCACCCATTATAATGAGATCATTATCTTTCACGTGGGTAGGTCACCCATAACAATGAGACCATTTCACATTTTTATCAAGTTGCATCTGGGTAGGTCACCTATCATAATGAGACCATCTTTATTTTCTGGGTAGGTCACCCATCATAATGAGATCATCATTCTTTCATTTGGGTAAGTCATCCATCATAATGAGACCATCATCATTTTTCTGGGTAGATCACTCATCTTAATGAGACCATTATCTTCCATTTGGGTAGGTCACCCATCACAATGAGACCATCATCTTTTCTGGGCAGGTCACCCATTACAATGAGACCGCACACACATCTTTGTTTTGGTTCTAGTTAAAGAAGATCGCTAGATGGGATCTCAGGTTAACCCAACCACACACAGAATTTAGCTTTGGTTAAAAGGAATCGCCATATGGGATTTCAAGTTGACCAAGCTACACACTGATTTTGGTTTTGGTTAAAGGAGATCGCTAGATGAGATCTTAGATTAACCCAATCAAAAGGGTAGGTCGCCCGTGAAAATAGACTAGTATGAGTATGTGTGGACAGATCGCCCCTGAAAATAGACCACAAAGAGTACGTGTGGGCAGGTCGCCCTTGAAAATAAACTAGTGTGAGTCTGTGTGGGCAGGTCGCCAGTGAAAATAGACTAGCGTGAACGTGTGGACAGGTCGCCTTTGAAAATAGACCACTTTTCTTCAAAAATGACAAGTCACCCAAGATAATGAGACTATTTTCTTTTAAAAAGTGAAATCCTTGGCTGAGTGGATCACTTAGTAAGCCAGGAAAACCTTTTGTTTTCTTTACAAGCTTACTATGCAAAATATTGATGAATTTTTGCTTTGTAAGGATTGTAAAGAGGAGGCATCTATTGCTACCCAATTTTTTATCCATATTTTTTATAAATTTCAGAAAAATCAAAAATAGCAAAAAATTAAAGAAAAACCTAAAAAAATATATTTTGATATATTTGCATCATTTTTAACACCATCTCAAAAGAATATAAATTTTCAAAGGTATTTGGAACGCGTTCAACTTTTAACACGTAAATTTTATGATCATTGATTTTTCTTGTTGAGTTGACATTGATATTACTCGCTTTTAAAAATACAAAAAAAAGAGAGAAAATCAAAATTAACAAAAAAAAAGAAAAAAAAAGTTAAGGGACTAGTTTGAAAACGTAGCAACAATTGTCCTATAAATACTAAGCTACGGTGATAAAAGAGGAGGCGAAGGGGACTGACGGGGAGAAAAAATTAAGAGGTGTGGGGCCGGCAGAAAATTTGGGGGAAAACAAAAGGAAAAAACCCTAATCTAAACCAAGAGAAGCCGCCGCCCCACCCCTTTTTGAGCTTTGAGTTTCTTTGTCCTAGAACCAACAAAAGAGGCTTGGCTCACCATCTTCCCTGAAACCGGAGAGAAACCCCACACAAATACACTCTCTGGTCTCTTCCATTTTTAGCACCTTCCCCCCAAAACCATCCACACAGACTAGCCAAACAGCAGCCACCACCCTCCTCTTCCTCTGCTTTTCTTCCCCAAAACCGTTCCCCTACTTTGTGATTGTTGACCAAAAACCAGAAGCCAACACCCTATTTCCTCTCTTTTCCTTCGCCCCCCACTCGCCCTCTGTATAAAACGCAATAGTCGCTGCCCTCTTCAGCCTCTGCTTTGCTTCTCCATCTCCAAGTCGTCGCGCCCCTTTACCCTAAACAGAGACGCAAGTCGTCCTTCCCCTTCAACCAGCGGCCGAACTCTTCCCTCTCAAAACCAAGCTGCCACCCAAAGTTTTTCCCTTTCCCTTGGCCAAAGTCAACTACCAGCAACACCCGGAGCTCCTATTTTTCTCCTCTCTCACCGAACCCGGGCTAGTCTTCCCCGACAAAACCAACCTCTCCCCGCCGATCGAACCAGGTCCACGTCTCCCACAGCCGCCAAACTCTTCCCTCTCAAAACCAAGTCGCCGCCCAAAGTTTTTCCCTTTCCCTTGGCCAAAGTCAGCTGCCAGCCACACCTGGAGCTCCTATTTTTCTCCTCTCTCACCGAACCCGGGCCGGTCTTCCCCCACAGAACCAACCTCTCCCCACCGATCGAACCAGGTCCACGTCTCTTACATCCGCCAGATCTAAAAAAGGGAATGAAAACAGACCTGTAAAATTTAATTAAAACCAACTGTTGTTGCGTTGTTTTGGTTTGGTTTCAGGTGACAATAAATCTCCATCGGCGAAGAAGATTTGAAGGAGAAAAAAGGTTGGATCTTAAGGCAGCTAGATCATTCTTCTTAAGAAGCGGTGGAGGTCATCGTCGATGCAGAAGAGAGAGGAGACCGTGGGGTTTCAGATCCAACGACCCACACTCTAATAGTAGCAGCGGCGCGTGACCCACGAACCGCCAGTGGCGGTGGTGCGTGAGATCCACGCGCCACCACTGTTCAGACGACACCAAGACTGTATAGCACTGTTCCCGAGGATTTCTTTGTTTTTTTTGTAATTTCCAGATGATGTGTATATTTAGATATTATTGTATTTGATTTATTTTGAATTTTTATTATTTGTTTTTACATGTAAAAAAGGATGTATAAGAAAAATAATAATAAAAAAAGAGATGTGTGTGTGTGTGTTTGTATTTTTATTTATGTTATTGAATTATAAAAATCAAAAAGATAAAAAAAAAAGATAAAAAAGAATTAAGTGTTTAATTTGAATATGGTTGAATATCTCAAAGGACAAATAAAATCATGTTGTATTTTTCATGAAAATGTAAAAGCAAGCTTCTACATATATTCTGGATTTAATAACTGATTTATTAGAGCCTTGGAATTTGATTAATATTTCAAATATTCAAATTGCATCAAACCGCAAAGCAGTTTACCACAGGTAGAGTTTGCTAGGGGTGCTAATACCTTCCCTAGCCACAACTAGTCTCTTACCCTCGAATTTCTAACAAAGACCAGTAAATCTGGGTTTGCTAATAACCCTCAATAAATATTAGATGGCGACTTCCAAGACCCCAAATCAAGCAAACGAAATGTAAAATCGCCAGAATCGCCACCCGGGTGACATACGACAAACCCTAAACCCTAATAAACCCTAAACCCTAAACCCAGATAAACCCTAAACCCTAAACCCTAAACCCTAACCCCTAAAACTCTAAACCCTAAAACTCTAAACCCTAAAACCTAAACCCTAAACCCTCAACCCTAAACCCTAACCCCTAACCCCTAAACCTAAACCCTAAACCCTCACCGCTCACCTCTAAACCCTGAATCATGAACCCTAAACCCTTAACCCTGAATGCTGAACCCTGAACCCTGAACTGTAAACCCTAAATCCTAAACCCTAAACCGAAACCTTAAATACTAAACCCTAAAACCCTAAACCCTAAACCTTAAAACCTTAAACTCTAAACCCTAACCCCTAAACCAAAAACCCAAAACCCTAAAACCATAAACCCTAAACCCCAAACCCTAAACACCTAAACCTTAAACCCGAAGCCTGAAACCCGAAACCCAAAACTCAAAACCCTAAACCCTAAACCCTGAACCCGTAAACATTTAAACCCTTAAACCCTGAACCCTGAACCGGAAACCTTAAATGCTGAACCCTAAACCCTAAAACCCTGATCCTTAAACCCCTAACCCGAAACCCCTAACCCCTAACTCCAAACCCCTAATGCCCTAAACCCGAAACCCAAACCCTAAACCCTAAACCCCCAAACCCCAAACCCCAAACCCTAAATCCTAAACCTTTAAACCCTAAACCCTAAACTTTGTTTGGAAAAGTTAAGATGTATATAAAAATAAGAAAAATTCTCTACATAGCTACAAGGGGCATGCCCAAAAGAATTTAAACATGAGCTGTTTGTAAACAGATGGCAAACAGAACGAAAAAAACAAAGTTAATATAGAAGAAAAGTTTGCATGAACTCTGCAGGAATAATGGCCATGAGTAAAAAACATGCAAAGCACTATATGAATAGTGGCTGATTTTTCCAAAAAAAGCTGGTGCCCTGTCCATCATCACAATCCCTTCCTGTTTAGCTTGGGTAGTAGTAGTTTCATTAGTCTTCCCTTCTGTTCGGCCTCCTAGTCTTCTTGGAGATTCCAAATAGCACAAGTCCTTGCTGGGATGGTGCCCACCTGATCCATGGTTACTAAGTGGGTTCGTATCTGTTGGAAAATAGACTTCATAGTCGTCTGGTATGGTCGAGCATTGTTTGTGAAAACACAGTTATTTCTTTCATATCATAAGAAATAAACCGTAGTGGATAGCAGAAGTCGTGTTATCATGTGATCAATGTCATTCTTCTTATTGTAGTAAGATGTTGCCCAATGAAGAAAATGTGTCCATGGCTTGCAAGGCCACTGCGTGTTGGCTCGCTGACAAATAGACACTCATACTATGCCGATATAGGTGCATTTAAAAAAGATATGCTCATGAGTTTCCACATGAAGATCACACAATATATAAAATGCATTGGTTGCAGTCACATGTAATTTGTCCATAATATGTAGGCGACCAAGGCTGGCTAACCACAATATGAATGATTGTCTTGGAATATGGCCCTTGAACCACAATAGATGATGCAAGTTGTTGGCTGGTCAATTCTCCCAGATGAGATCCCATGCAGATTTAATAGTGAACTCTCTATATTGATGTCCAGTCTAGATATATAGATCCTCTCGTGCAATGATAGGGTTGAAAGTGATTGTATTCCACGTAGCTTGTAGTTCAATAATATTTGGGAAGTTCCAGCAGCCATCTTGGATAATGTTAGATACCATTGAAGTCCATAAAAGCCCTTTAGATGTGAGAACACGCAGAGAATGTATATCAATTAGTCGTTTGCCATCCGACAACCAGTAATCATACCATAGGGACATAGATATGTCATTGCCAATGCTTTTAATGAATCAGCCTCTACACCATTCCTTGCTCTGTAATATCTTCCTCCAGAACCAAGAAGTGGTAGAAGGAATGTTGATATACTAGAATGATCGATGTCATAGAAGGACTTTATGAACCCATACTACCCACAGAGATCTCTTGTCTACCATTAAGTTCCATATATATTTCAACATTACTGCCTTGTTCCAAGTCTTGAGATTTTTAATGCTAAGGCCCCCTTCTTTTAATGGATAGCAGATGGAATGACAAGCAATTTTAGCCCTAGTATGAGACATAGATGTTCCCTTTCATAGAAATGTTGAGAAGATACCTTCAAGTTTTTTTATGATGGAGTAGGGAAGGATAAACATTGAAGACCAATAAACTTGAATGGAGAACAAGACTAACTTAATGAGCTAGAGACGTCTTATATATGTTAAATATGAGGATGTCCATAGCTTGACTTTGGATAGGATTCTATCTAAAAGAGGAATGCAATCTGCATGCTTTAGCCGTGTAGATATTAGGTGAACCCCTAAATATTTTACTAGTAGAATGCCTTGTTGGAAACTTAACTGTCTGCATATATCCCTTTAAGTATCCAAATCAACGCCGGATAAATATAAGGAGCTTTTGGCTTGATTGATTATGAGGCCTAAAAGGTTAGAGAATTTATCCAAGCAGGATTTCAAAATAGTAACTAAACTAGTGTCTACATGGGAATATAACATAAGATCATCGGCAAAACTAATATGAGTAATATTAATTGAAGCACAACACCAATGATATTTGAAGGCAGAATTTTGTGTGGCTTAGCAAATAATTCCTCCCAGCCCTTCCATTGCTAGCACAAAAAGATATGGGGAAAGTGGATCTCCTTGACGAATACCCCTTGTCACATTAAAGAAACCATGAGGTTCGCCATTGAGGTTGACGGTGTAATATGCTGTAGAGATGCACAATCTGATCCAAGTTACCATTTATTGAGGGATGTTAATGGCTTCTAATCGTCAAAATGAAATCCTATCGCACAGTGTCAAAGGATTTCTTTAAGTCGACCTTAAGAGCACATCGGGATGGTCATGTATTGAGTTGAGCATTGTGTATGAGCTCTTGAGTGAGTAGAATGGCGTCTGGTATATTCCTCCCTAGCAAGAAAACCGTCTGTGATGGCCCTATGACATCAACTAATGCTGCCTTCAACTTGGTGACGATGACCTTATGATTAGTACTTAAAAGTGCATATTTATCAAGGTTTTATATCATCATTTTGCACTTAAAGTATCAATAACTCCTTAACTAAAGCATGTTTTATAATAACAAGTCTAATATTATAAAATGCTCTAATATATGGTAAATGTTCATCTTAAATGAAGGCATATCACATAAATCAAAGGATTGATTGATGAATTCAACTACTAGAATTTTGAAGATAAAGAAGGGTGAAGCTTAGAAAAGAGACGTTGGTGCAGTCCAAACTAGAACACTGTTCGGTAATTGGGTCATATCTCAAGTTCTAGATGTCCAAATGATCTGAAATTTTTACATAGATTTGGAAAGACATAGGCCTACAACTTTCATTTGGACATCAAGATCTAATAAGGCCATTTTCAAGTCCAAATTATAGCAACAATGGAGAAGTCTGAATCTGTCTTGCAGCCCAAACACTGTTCAGTGTTTGGCCCATATCTGGAGTTCTAGAAGTCCAAATAACCTCTATTTTTTTTTTCTGGAAAGCTAAGACAATTTTCTACAACTTTCATGTTTTCAAGTTGACCCAGTTCGGATGGTAGCATTTTTGTTTTATTCAGACAAGAAGATAAGGATTTTCACCAAGTCAAAACCACCCACTCAACAATTAGTCATCAAATCAATAATTCCGAATTTTAGCCTATAAAAGGAGGCATTTGCCATGTATTTAGGGGCTTGGTTGTTCAGACCAAGTTCATGCTCTTTATTTCTCTTTTTATATTTTTTTGTAATTCTTAAGTTTTGCTTTCATTAATATCTTGTTTATGCTTTTCATTTCCTTTCCTTTTCTTAGTTAACTTGTATCTTATTTATATTCTTGTTTTATTTATTTATGTTTCTCTTCTTCATTATGTTTAGCTAAGTTTATTATGTCAAGGTGAAAAGGTTACACTAATGGTGTAACATCAAGTATGGTATAATCCTTACATTAATCTTTCATCTCAAAGTTCTTATTAATTTCTTCATCTTCTTCTTTTATTATTATTATTATTACTACTACTACTACTACTACTACTACTACTACTACTACTACTACTATTTACATTCTGTTTATATTATATAATATATCTCTTTGATCTTTTCATAAACTCAGTATATATGCTAGAAACCTGTGACCCGATCTTTTAGATCATTCTCAGGTGTAACAACACCACGTACTGAGTATTACTATTACTATTACTATTACTATTATTATTATTATTGTTATTGTTGTTATTATTATTGTTATTATTGTTGTTATTGTTGTTGTTGTTGTTGTCTTGTTATTTATAATTTATACAATTAACCTCTCTGTGATTCGACCCCGGTTTTACCGGGTTATTTATTACTTCGACACTCCTGCACTTGGGAGAAGACATCAAGTTTTTGGTCGTGTCACCTTGAAAATAAATTTATACATAACATTGCAACAAAAGATAGGTTGAAATCATTCATGCATGATGGATTCTCAACTTTAGGTACCAGTGCAATTCTTGTTGTATTTACGCAACGAGGCAAACAATTAGCAATAAAGAAGTACCTGACCGTTGCAAGAAAATCAGAGCCAATGATACTCCAACAGTGTTTGAAAAAATAAGCATTATAGCCATCAGGACCAGGAGATTTGTTGTCAAGAATAGAAAACAATGCATCCTTGATGTCCTCATCAGTTATTGGTAAACTGAGAGTTGATCGTGAGGCATCTAAAATGGGATTAGGATACATATGCTGGACAGGCCCTGGGAGAGGGAGTTGAGGTGCAGATAAGAGTTGCTCATAGTAGGAGGAAGCTAGTTTTCCTATCTCCTGTTGGTTAGTGATGAGAGTACCTATGGAATCTTGCAAACTATGTATGCGGTTCCTAACTTGGCAGTGCAAAAGTAAATTATGGAAAAACTTTGTATTTTGATATCACAGTTGTAGCCAATTGAATCTAGATCTTTATTTGAGTAAGGATTCTTCATCCTTACATAATTACATGTATAGTGTTGCCTGCACCCTTTCTCTGTATTTGGCCTCAATTGAAGTCGAGTTGTTGTCTAAGTGGAATTATGCATCATGTCAGGCAGCTTTAGCATGAGCTACACGGCTAGTGATATTGTTTGTATGTTGATGATGAAGTTTCCGAAGTGCATTCTTCAAAAGACAAAGCTTTGTTGTAAATTGGTACATGGGATTACCAGTAACATGATATTCCCACGATGAGCTAACAATGGCCATAAAATTTGCCCTGTAAGTCCAAGCATTCAAAAACTTAAAAGGAGAGTATCGATGCCTAGCAGCTGGTTAAGGAGCAAGACGGAGTAGTATTGCACTGTGATCAAATATAAGCCTCGGCATGAATATAGAATGAGCTACAGGAAAGTTAGTAAACAAACAAGAGTTTCCAAATATCCAATCCAATTTTTTCTAAATTATATGTTCTCCTTGTTGGCCATTGTGCCAGGAATATTTCAACCCTCTGTAAGAAAGTTGAATAAGCTCTGCTTGGCGAATACAGTGGCTGAAATCATTTTGGTGATGATACCAATTGATATCTCCTCCTGAACAATCTCCAGCATGCATGATGGCATTGAAATCTCTAAGAACAATCCAAGGAGTGCTAGTATCAGAGAACTTTCTTGGCAAAGGTAAGTCCACAGAATTGTGCGCGCTGCTAGGTGTTATGGCCATAAACAAAGATAACTCTTAAGGGAACAACAGAGCATTGAATGATGATCTCACATGTTAACCACTGAGAAGAGACATTGACACAAGTGAGAGTGATTGTGTGTGGATTCCATCCAACTAAAATTCAATAGCTGGAAGAGGAATTAATGTTGGATGTGAACTGCCATTGTGGGAGGCCTAGTTTGGCTTCAACAACATCGAGATTAGCAGGAGCTATCTTAGTTTCTAGTAAACCAAAAATATTTAAATTGTTTTTTTTTCATTCCTGGATGGTTTTTTATGTTTGGAGATTGTTCAACCCCTAAATATTCCAGCGACCTATGCTAAACATGTAAAGAAAGGGAATTTACAACCATCGGAAGCCCTTAGCCTCCTTACGTTTCCTCCCACCTTTTTTCTTCCGGACATTTTTTGGTGAAGGATTGGGAGAGTCATCATGACTCTCACTAAGTGGGATTGATGTTATGGAAATCTTAGTAGTGGAAGCCTCAATTGCAGAGGAGGCTTCACTGTTGTTCTATAAAGAATCCATATTACTTACAAGACAATTGGTGGTATCTAGAACTGGTTAGAGCTGAGATTGATGGCATGTGAAGCCCTCATCAAGAGGCTTAGTGTCATCTGAGGTGGGGTTGGCATTTGGAATAGGGAGAGATGTATGGGCATTTAAAGTTAGGAGAGGTGTAGGGGCAATAGTGCAATTACCACATCTATAGACGCAGGGGGCAATTGTATAGAAGAATCGATAATGTGTTGTGGGAATTTTGGAAATAAGGATGAGAATAGGAAACCCACTAGACTTTATGGTAAGTGGAGGCTGAGCACCACTATGTTACAATTATTCGTCTACTTGCAATGTTTTCATCAGTTCTTGATGTGCTTGAGATTATAGGGGAGGATAGAATGAACTCATAATAGAGAACGAAAGCAGTCATTTTAACAGGTATTATAGAATCATTTAATTTTGAGTGTATGCTTCATTGTTTGAGAAGGATATTAGATGTTACTAATGAGTTCTCATAAGCATTACAAAGAAAAGATTAAGACATAGAAAATGCTATGAGTTTATTGAAAACTTCAAAGGAACGATTCAAAATGATGAGAGAGAATGATTGAGAATCTTTACTGGAAGAAGTTTCACCTTTTTGCATCAAACATGATATTGATATTCTAAACATGGATGATGAGTACAAGTTTCGTGGGTGTTTAAGGTGAAAATCTCAAGGATTACAAACCTACACCATTTCCATTATGAATTGTTTAACAATATCATTAACATGCAACTTACTGAGTTGGATGATTGTTTTATTGAGACGAGTAGGAATACTTAAACAAAGTATCAACTCATCACAAATAACCACGCGAAGTCTAAGCGCTTGCATCCAAGTGTCAACTCATCACAAGAGAGTGGCTAGCCCACCATACTGACGACCTCACTTAAACCCTCATTTGTCCATAAAGGAAAAGGTAGGTCATATATCTGAATCCATACTTGAATTTTGAAGATCTTGTTCATGTCAAAGACAAACCCAAAGTATAAAAAATATTAACCAAAGATGAAATTTTCTAACTAGCTAAATACTTAAACAGTAAATTAAACTACCATGAATGCTTATTTTTAGACTAAAGTGCAATCTTAAGTGGCATGACATTACCACATGTTATTTTAAAGAGATCTTGTGACTAATCAAAATTCTTCTCTAAATTTGATATAGACAAAAAAAAAAAATATGGGCACACGTACAACATGAGAGCACATGCTTCTAGCTTAGCCAATAACAGACCCACTACAAGATTCATGTTTATCTTATGGTTCTTTGCAAATATTAGAAGCAAGAATTAGTAAAGTATAAAACACTAGATTGGTGATATCTTTCAAGGAAATAAAAGTGTCAATCTTGAAATGGTCTAGAGCATGAGAATTCTTCGTGCACTATGATAGGAGCCCAGGATCCAGTTGTGAAGTGACGATCATCTTGGTTTCCAGCCCAATTAGCATCAGAAAAGGAAATGGGAGGGATGGTTAACCCATGAGTGTGCCTTTGAGAAAATGAAGAATCCGCTTGACAGCGATGGGTCGTTCTAACTAGAAGGTTCTGATTATACTCTTTGTGACCAAGAGCATCATTTGTAAATAGATTGTGCCACATGAGGAGTAGGTGTAAGAGTTGCCTAAGTTTTCATCTTGGGTATATCCTTCTTCTTTTTTCCTTCAAGTAACAAGAGTAAATCATGTGTCATCACATCTAATAGATTGTGTAGATACTGAAGAAGGCGCAAGAGATGGTGTCATCTTAGTTAAGTTTGTGGTAGGTACCCGAGATGAAGAACTGGTCTCAGAAGATGATGGTAAAGACTTTTGCTTACTAGTAATGCACAAAGGCAATTCTAGTAGCAATGTCCTAACATGGTCTTCTATGGATGATGAAGAAGTTATCGGATTAACATCTCCAAGATTAGATGACTTAAGTAGAGCCTCAATTAAGGAATTAGAAGCTAACTCATCTGTGTTCGTCTCATTTGAAGAATCTTCAGTATCAGCTGAGGAATCTGTATTTGTCTCAGCTGAGTAATCTAAGGCTTTAGAGGACATCTTATATGTGTCTATGGCAGGTGAGGTATTATCTTTAACTTGATGACTAGGAGAGGTATCACTGTTAACTTGCTTACCAACTAAAGGCTGGCATGAGTGACCAAAAACCTGGCACTTTTCACATCTCTTCAGCTTCCATTCATAGTTCACATGAACTTCTCTAATAGAATTCAAGAACTCAAGTTCAAATTTATGGACAAACGGTAGAGATGCATCTACGTCCACACATAACCGCGTGAAGTTTCAGCTCTTGCATCCAAGTGTTGACTCATCACAAGAGAGTGGCAGGCCCACCATCCAAAAGGTGCAACTTGATCATAACAAACTTGTTGGCAATTTATGAAGTTTTAGCCTCAGCAGCTGCAGGAGCAATTGAGGCACAACAACAACAACAAACATAGACTTTATTGAACACTACCAGAAAACCAGAGAAAACCAACAGAATTACCAACAGAAATTTTTTTCAGTAATTTTACCGATGAAAATACTTATGTCGGTGAAACGGTTAGTATATACCAACAGAAAATACTCATTGGTGATCCGGTCAGTATATACCGATGGATATATTTTGTCAATATCTATCGACCGGATCACCGATAGATTATATAGTTTTCTGGAAAGTTGCAACGGTGCGATGACGTAGTTTTTTTCAAACGATTTTACCGATGGAATGACCGATGTATTCAAACCGGAATCTCCATATAGTGACGTGGCACATTCACCGGTGGAATCACTGACAGTTTGACTGACAGAAACGGTCTGCCGGTGATTCCATCGGTAAAAGCCAATATATACTAGTCTACCAACACTCTCTTCCTCTATCTCTCCTTCTTCTTCCCCTTCTTCTTCCCCATCCCACCGCTCCCCTCCCAAATTGCAGCCAACAACCATCCCAACCCTCCCCCTCTTCTCAACACAAGCTAGCACTCAAGTTTGTTATACTTTTGTACGTGGTTAGAACAATATCTATTCTTATGGATTTTATCATTTTTTGTAAGTAAATCTATCATTTTTAGTTTTAACATTTAAATGTGAATTTTATTGTTTTTTTTAGTATATGTTTTTTGTTAATGTATGTACTTGTTTGATTGTCATTTGTCAAAGAAACTTGTAGTATGAATATATATTTTTGTAGTTGTTATAGTTTGTTTTAGATTTTATCAAATTATATTTGTTTGTAAATTGTTGAAACTTTATTTGAATTACACCGAATTAGATGTGTTGTGATGAAATAAATAATAATTTGTTTAACGGGTCCATTTTAATTTTTATCAATTCTATTGCAAAGTTGTGATTTCCGTAAATTTATATATGTATAAATTTGTATGGACGTTGATAGTTAATAATTGATAATGAATATTTAACATAAGTGTTTTTTTAGTTTGTTGGATAATGTCGAGGCAAACCAATATTATTTATATACACAGCATAAATTTGATTGGGATAGCGCGGACAACAATGTTGTCAGGAGGGTATGGAAGAATCACACGTCAACTAGGTAACATCGAAAATAATATTTATTTTTAATTTTATTTTCTAAATTCTAATTAGTTTCTATGGAAGTAGGTTGCGTGATTTTTTGTATGACACCTAAAAAAAGGCGAAAAGGTATGCGAGGTACAACGGTCTTGAAGGATGGAATAAGGTGGCAGTTTGGTGGGAATTCAAACCGCCATTCATCTCGAGAGAAATATGGGAGGCATATATTGAGCATGTGACATATGAGCGGTTCTCACGGCGCTCACAGTCCGGAGCTGACAACCGGAACCGGCAAATTCATGGTTCGGTGACCACGAACATCGGCGGCTCCGTCCCGTTTAGCACACATATGCCTATGCATATATCGTTAATTAATTTGTTGTTGATTAATTTAAATGAAATATATCGTTAATTAATTTGTTGTTGATTATAAATATATTTAACTTACAACTTTTTTTTTCTTACAGGCTATGTCTCTTTAGACGTGAACCGAGTCCAATTGAGCTATTTTTAGAGACGCACGTGCGGAGTCGAGACCGCCAAAAGGAGGTGCAGCAGTACATGGACAACCGTGCTCAGCACTTTGTGGTATGTTCGTTCAATCATTTTATTTCATATGTTATTGTTTTCTTGAATTGAATATGATGATTTTTTTAAAAAAAAATTAGGAGACCTATAATAGCCGGTTAAGGGAGAGATATAAGAACGATCCTTTGATCCATCCGGATTTTGATCTGGATTTATGGATGGAGGTCGGATTGTCTGGTGGACCCGATAAAAATCGGGTCTACAACCCCTTCAACACAACGGCTGAAAACTTTCGGTCAACCTGTAGTGTCTCAACTATTGAGAGCTCTCCATCAGTATCAAACACCCAGTCAGAGGAGGTCGTAGCCTTGAAACAACAATATCAACGCCTCTCGACGGATTATGATCAGCTCCGTCAAATGGTTATAGAGATTAGATCAAAGATGGGTGATGATCCTTGTGCTCCCTTTTGGCCGTACGGTTCCGGCAACAACCAGCCTCCTCCTTCTCCTCCTCCAGCTTCGCCGTTATATTAGTTTATTTTTGTTTTTTAAAACATTAAATTTGTAATGAATATTTGGATGAATATTATTTAACATTGTTTTTATATTTTTAATGTTTAAAACAAATTTATTTGGTTATTAAGTTTTTTTCCTGTTAATAAATATTTTTTTATATATTTTAAATACATACCGATGGAATTACAGATGGAAACATGTCGTCGATATTTTACCAAGAATTGGAAACAAACTACCGCCCATGCCACAATCACCGACAGATATAATCCGTCGGTAATTTCCATTACTATTAACGACGGATATATTCTGTCGGTATTTGAAAGGGAGTTCTGGATATTTACCGCCCATGCCATAATCACCGACAGCTATTCCGTCAATAAGTATTGTTGGAAACACAGACATAATTATTCCGTCGGTAAAATTCTCGCGAGAAAAATTTTTTCGGGCGCGCTTCGTCGCCTATGAAACCGTCGGTGTTTGGTTTTTTTTTTATTACCGACAGAATTGGCGACAAAATGGGAAATTACCGACGATCAAAATTCCAACGGACAAATTCTATCGGTGATACCATCGGTAATATTTTTATCGACAGTTTGTATGCCTCACACCGATGGACCTAATCCGTCGGTAAAACTGTTTAATGGTGTAGTGAAACATACCACAAGCATTCTTGCAATCTTTAGGAGATATCGATGCATACTCCCCACTCTATTGTGATGAGTGGACACTTGGATGCAAGCGCTTAGACTTCACGCGATTATGTGTGGAGGTAGATGCATTTTTACCGTTTGTCCACAAATTTGAACTTGAGTTCTTGAATTCTATGAGAGAAGTTCATGTGAACTATGAATGGAAGCTGAAGAGATGTGAAAAGTGCTAGGTTTTTGGTCACTCATGCCAGCCTTTAGTTGGTAAGCAAGTTAACAGTGATACCTCTCCTAGTCATCAGGTTAAAGATAATACCTCACCTGCCATAGACACATATAAGATGTCCTCTAAAGCCTTAGATTACTCAGCTGAGACAAATACAGATTCCTCAGCTGATACTAAAGATTCTTCAAATGAGACGAACATAAATGAGTTAGCTTCTAATTTCCCAATTAAGGCTCTACTGAAGTCATCTGATCTTGGAGATGTTAATCCGATAACTTCTTCATTGTCCATAGAAGACCATGTTAGGACATCGCTACTAGAATTGCCTTTGTGTATTACTAGTAAGCAAATATCTTTGCCATCATCTTCTGAGACCAGTTCTTCATCTCGAGTACCTACCACAAACTTAACTAAGATGACACCATCTCGTGCGCCTTCTTCAGCATCTGCACAATCTATTGGATGTGATGACACATGATTTACTCTTGTTACTCAGAGGAAAAAGAAGAAGGATATACCCGAGATGAAAACTTGGGCAACTCCTACACCTACTCCTCATGTGGCACAATCTATTTAGAGATGATGCTCTTGGTCACAAAGAGTATAATCATAACATTCTAGTTAGAATGACTCATCTCTGTCAAACAAATTCTTCACTTTCTTAAAGGCACACTCATGGGTTAACCATCCCTCCCATTTCCTTTTCTAATGCTAATTAGGCTGGAAACCAAGATGATCATCGCAACTGGATCCTGGGCTCCTATCATAGTGCATGAAGAATTCTCACAACTCTAAACCCATTATGTCTATAAAAAATAGCTTCCACAAAGATGATGGTATCCAAGGTTGGTTTGACGGAGAAGACTAGGACCATATTCTCATTAACTCGACTCTTGCACCTTGAAAACTTAACTCATAAATAATTATATGGTGTCAATCAACCCACCTGGGCTTTGTGACAATGAAACCAATCATAATATTAAGAAAATAAATACTTATACACCGAGGCTTGTAGCTCAGCGGTGGCAAAGGCTTCCTTGCCTCTGCATCCTGGGTTCAAGCCTCAGCGCGTACGCCTGTCACCCCCGCGGTGCCTTACCTGCTCACTGGTTTGCAGGATGTTCAGTGGGCTGTGGGATTAGTCGTGGTGCGCACAAGCTAGCCCGGACACCCACGTAAATCAAAAAAGAAAATAAATACTTATATTCTTGGTGCATGTTTACAAATGATTTATCATAAAAAAGATAATTATTAGAAAACAATTAATGGAAAATGGGAAGAGAAAAAAGGGCAAAAAGGGAAGTGATAAAGAAGAGAGAGAGAGAGAGAGAGAGAACTGAAGTAGCGATGTACATGCACCAAAAAGAGATACAAATGCAGTGAAAATTGAAGATAAAGAAAGGGGTACTTATGCCACTTCACACCATGATTTATCAAAAATAGACCCCAAACTATTGGTGTAACAACCCGGTTTTCCAAGCCCAAAACAACAGTAAATTTTATTTATATATATATATATATATTTAATACACATGGTGCCAGTAATCAAAGAACTTGAATCCTCACATCATCAAAATACAATCCATACAATCAACATTTCATTTAAAAGCGAATCTTACACAAACACATAATATTAAGGTTGCATGATTTGAAGTTTATATTACAAATATATACATGGACATGAGTTTGCATTCTTATCCTACTAATAGCCTTAATAGTAGACAGTGTACAAAATAAACTTTCCGATCGCCCTTTTGTTTTCTTTGACAGAATCATTGATAACTCAGATTTGTTATATTTGGTCAAAGCAAGCTTTTCCTCTGCAAGTAAATAGTTTGCCGAGGGAGGGGGTGTCATTTAACTGGGCAGAGCAGGCATGGCCTCGTTTCTGTACTAAATGGAAACACTAAAAAACTTAAATCGGCTGGTAAGCCTAGTGAAATTGAGCAAGAACTTCTGAACATGTATATGGTGCATCCATATTATGAAATTGAAAGTGGATTAATTCAAGTTGTTTAATGTTGTCTCATGTCTCTAGTCTTTCTTTGCATGACTTTTAGCTAACAAGACAAAATAGAAGGTCATTTACTACATCTAACGCTTATCCTTCCAGAATCTGCTTATGGTTTTCTTTTTGATTATCACACATCAACTTTTGTCTGATTTACTCTTTTTCTTATTCGTCCAAAATTCTCAGGTAGTCGCTACCGACACTAATAACTCCTATTAGTGTCTTTGGTCACCCATACCCGGATAGACTAATCAATTCCTTAACAATGACGGCACTAACTTAATTAAGCGATTTCATTGAGCTATTTCCAACCCGAAATAATCAATCAATTGCTCTCCATCACACTTGGAGATGTTCTTAGAAATACCGATGCCAAATTCTCTTGACACCATTAACTTCCTTCTTAGGAAGTTAATCAAGTTATTATGGGCTTGCCGATACAAACATTATTCGCCAGTATCATTAACTATTTGTTACATGAATAGTTAATCAAGTTTAATATTCATTATGTTTCCATCAAGGTCATGTCGATGTTAACAATATTTGTTAACATCATTAGCTACCCCTATTCGGGGTCGACTAATCAAGTTCATAGGCGGTCATTTTCTTTCTTCTTCTTTCTCTTCTTCTTTCCTTTTTATATACATAATATAGACCCATATACATAATTTAGATTTCAAATCCATGTACGTTTCATCGTATCTTTCCTTTCTTTAGTCATATTCACCGGGTGGACATATTCATATAATAATATTATTCCTCCTGTTTTCCTTTTTTTCTTTTTTTCTTTTTTTTCAGCCAAAACCCAACAACCTCAACATACTCTTCACCACGGTAAGTCATACAACCCATCATTCTCATACACCCCACCCACTACACTATGGTGACTACTCCCTCTGATCTAGGAGCTGTATTGGAGGCTCCCGCTGCCATTCCTACTGCTACAACTCTCACTATATGATTCATAGAAGTGGGATCCAAAAATGGGTTTGACTCGGCTACTAGAGCCACTGATGGGGGTATATTATCTCCCCTCATATGTCTGATACATCGAGCATTGTTACCCCAACCTGACAGGACAACGAATCACCTTGACGTCTCACTGACTCGCCCCTTTTAGAGTATACTGATGTTACAGGTACATTCAATGAAGTGTCTCTTAAGGGATCCCAATCTGGATCACTTTCATAATGAAGACTCTGATCACTTCCCCGGATTGGGAATGGATTAGTCTTGGCTCCTTGCCTTGTTCTCACCATTTTGAACCACATTTCAAAACCTTATACTCATTCCTATACCTAGAATAGAAACTTAAGCTCTGATACCAAAATGTAACATCCTCATATCCGGGATAAAGCAACAATCTCATGTTAACTAATAAACATAGTGATTAAATATTTTTTTTCTATATCTATTCATGGTGTTTGTATTGAAGTCTATCGAAATTTTGACGGAGTCTCCCTTAATCCAGGAGGTCCCAAGTTATCCACATACAACCTGTTTACACTTCTAATATACTACATCTCCTAACTCAATTCAACCCAATCATCCTAGGTCTCAAACCCACAAATATCATCCTTCATAACAACCACAATGTTTATGATATACATTGTACAACAATTATCATTACAAATGGATAAAAATATAAACATGCATACATGGAACATGGTTATACAAACTACATAATTGAATTCATCTATTCAAGTTTAAACATCAATTATACAAATTGAGTTATATAAAAGTTTTAATATTACCAAATACAAGGGTATACTCCCTAGAACCTAAATTATAAAAAGTGAACCCAAGCTAGAATCTACTTATATCGTGCATGCGATGGCCCTGAAAACAAAATACATATTATTAAAATATGAATATCACAATAATATAGCAATACAAATATCCAGCAATTTAAAAATGCAAACATGCATTCATATTTTATTCACTTCTCCCTTTTGGTTTTCATTGGAAACTCTATCTCCTTCAACTACTAAAAGCCTTTTTCCTCTTCCATTATCAACCTCCATTTAAGATCTCATAAGACCACCAATGATTATTTTCGCTTAACACATTACCGATACCAATTTCATTGTTATCATCATCACCACGTAGGAGTCGATGCAAGGTGATCCCTTTACCCAGGATCCTAATGTACACTAAATGTATGGTAGTCAAATACATGGTGATCCCCTTACCCAAGATCCTAACATACACTAAATATATGGTAGTCAAATACATGGTGATCCCCTTACCCGGGATCCTAACATACACTATATGTATGCTAGTCAATACATAGTGATCCCCTTACCCGATATCTTAACATACACTAAATGTATGCTAGCCAATACATGATTGATCCCCTTACCCGCGATCCTAACATACACTAAATGCATGCTAGTTCATGCCCCTAATCACACTTTTCATAATTCCTTTGTCAACGATAATTTCATCACTTGGCAATTCACACAACAACCGTTCACTTTGAGTACACATACAATCAGAATACTATCCAAAATATCGGCATCATTACGCAAACTTTCCTCATTTCTCCTAATATCCAACGTTCGGTAATTCACATCTCACATCAATAACATATTAAATCATATAATTTAACTAGAAAGTACATGTGTGGATCACCTACCTGCAATAGAAGCTCTACTCGTGCTCCCCTATTGCTGCTGTTGCACCACGCCTGTGGTTCCTCCTGCAACTCACAGGTTTATCTCATAAATTTTCCTCACTCAAGGATATGTTTTATAATAACCATATCAACAACCAATAAGTCTTTCTTTCAGTCATATCTTAATATTTTAACTTTTTCTCATTTCACCCATTAATATTGTTGTTGTTTGTCCAACCACAATTATCATTCCTTTCTTTATTTTTGAATTGTTTCTGTTTAAATCCCAAACTGTCACTATCTAGACATTGAACTGTTACTGTCCGAACTCTCTTCAGATTTTTTTAACTATATCTAGAGTTACAGAACTCTAATTCATGTGAGATTAGTCTCGTTGGAAAACTAAGACATGAGGCTATAAGTTCTCTGAAGGAAGGAGAACCCAATTCTGCCTCCAAGATAGTCAAATTGCTCATCAACAAATATTTGGACAGTTACTGTCTGATGTCTCCTTATATTTTTAACTATATCTAGAGTTATAGAACTCTTATTCAAGCAAGATTAGTCTTCTTGGAAAGCTAAGACATGAGGATACAAGTTCTCTAAAGGAAGGAGAACTCAGTTCTGCCTTTAAGACAGTCAAAATTGCTCATCAACAAACATTTGGACTGTTACTGTCACGTTTTTGAACTGTTACTGTCTGACCTCTATTTATATTTTTAACCATATATGAAGTTACAGAACTCCAATTCAAGCGAGATTAGTCTCGTTGGAAAGCTAAGACATGAGGCTACAAGTTCTCTAAGGAAAGAGAATCCAATTCTGCCTCAAAGATAGTTAAAATTGCTCATCAACAAATATTTGAAATATTATTGTCCAACTGTTACTGTCTCGTTTTTGAACTGTTACTGTTTGACCTTTACTCATATGTTTAACTATATCTAGAGTTATAGAACTCCGATTCAAGCAAGATTAGTCTTATTGAAATGCTAAGACATGAGGCTACAAGTTCTCTAAAGGAAGGAGAATCCAGTTCTGCCTCCAAGACAGTTAAAATAGCTCATCAACAAACATTTGGACTGTTACTATCTAGATATTCAACTGTTACTATCTTGAACAGTTACAGTCTAGGCATTGAACTGTTACTGTCCAATTGTTACTGTCTAGATATTGAACTGTTACTGTCCGACCTCTTCTCTTATTTTTAACTATATCTAGAGTTATAGAACATCGTTTCAAGCAAGATCAGTCTGTTTGGAAAGCTAAGACATGGGGCTACAAGTTCTTTGAGGAAGGAGAACCTAGTTCAGCCTCTAAGACAATCATAATTGATCATCAACAAATCAGACTTATTGCCCTACAGAGTCTGTCATGACCTAGTCTTGGTTGATAATCCATAACTGGAGTTCTACAGCTCCAAAATGAGCAAGACCAATTTCCTTAGTTAGCTAACACCCAAAACTACAATTTATATGAAAGAACTTGGTTCTAATTCCCTCATCCTCTTATCCGAAATCTTACCGAAAGTCAGGAGATGAGTTTGTCCGGATTTGTCACCCCCTTTCCTTTCACACATAACTTTCACAAAATGCATTTTCTGGGTAAATTATCATGGTTTCACATCCCCAACGACATACCATACATGAATTAACTTAATTTAAACAACAAATACTTTTCCCCCAATTCCAGTCTAAGAACCCTGATCTATAACTCACATCAAGGCATCAATTCATTATCGAATTTGAAATGACTTATAAGATCATGCTTAGAACACCTTACCCGATATGAATTAAGGTTTTGATCTTCAACCAGTTGAAGATTTTCAACTCCCTCCTTTCTTATCTAATGACAACCAGCCCTCCATCTTCTCTTCTTGTTCAATTTTCTTGTTAATCCCTTGCCCACAAGTGTTTATTCCATCTATAAACCCTTAATCTTAGATGGGTTCTTGAAATTTTGATGTTTCTCTCTTTATTTTGTAAGAATGGATATAAAAACTCTCTTTTCTTTCCTTACAATTGTTGTAGATTTTTGGTGAGAATATGAGTATTTATGCTTTATAATTTTTTTTATTTGCATTTAGAACCCCACACTTTTTTTTCTTCTTATAATTAAGTTATACCTCTTTTGATTTCTTATAATTTCACCCCATAACTTTTAGTTTAGTTTATTTTTCATTAATTTAATCCAACCCTCAATATTTTCGGGTTGATTTATCATGTCTCAAAATATTTCATCCAGAAACTTATATTCAAAAATTTCTGAATTCTCGTTTTTATTTAACCATATGCATGAATTTCTTCACTTTTATTTCTCATGTAGTTAGTTTGCAATCTAAGCAACCTTTATTTTTCCTCGAGGTTTACAACTCATAATGGAGTCTCATAACTCCAAGTAAGGCAAAATTTGTGTCAACAGAAAGGTAACACATTTATCTACAATCTTATGAAGAATCATGCATCATAATCCATCAATATCAAATCCCAAACCAAATTAGAAGTTAGACAGCAACTTTGTCCAATAGGTTTCATCCCGACCTCCTCTGAGTATTTTTCTCATATATAGAGTTCTATAACTCCAAATAAAATACAATTTATGTCAATTGAAAGGTAACACATTTATCTATAAACTTGCATAAAGGAATATGCATCAAAATCTGTCAATATCAAATCCCAAACTGATCTAGAAGTTAGATAGCAAATTTGTCCACTAAGTTCCAGCCAGATCTCTTTTCAGTATTTTGCCTATATATGGAGTTCTATAACTCCAATGGGGGTAATACCAATGCTAAAAGTTAGCCAATTCATTTCTCTACAACCTTTATATAAAAATAAATGGCAAATTACTTCATCTTTGATGTCTAATATTAGTGAGAGTCCTGACCAACAAAACTACCCTATTACGAGCAATTTGACCTTTCGATGGTGTTTTACCTATTTATGGAATTCTATAACTCCAATTGAGACAAGACTAGTGTCAAATGTTATCTAATTCATTTATCTATAACTTTTACATGAAAATGTGCAGCAATTTCCTTCATCTTCAATGTCTAATATTAGTGGGAGTCCTGACCAACTAATTTATCACTATAGCATTCTTACACCTCAAGTTTCCCTTTTTTGTTCTTTTTAATATCTTTTATAACCATTGACTTCAACATGCATTCACGACATACATAATAATTTATATGGAAACACTTTCTCACAATCAATGCAAGCTATAAACATTTCTCACATCATCATTGCTTAATTTAACATTTAACATATATGCTCACAAGAATTTCTAAATGTACTTGTCTTATACAATAAATTTCAGCATACATTTAGAATGTCAAATGATCAAATACCTATTATTTTCAACATATAAGCAATAAACATTAAATTGGAGAAGTCCCCTTTTTATTCTCCCTTTTTGGTTGAAACTTACATGGCCTTGGAACCCAATTGTTATCATCAATTTCTCATACTTTCCAACATATTATATGTCAAATGGACCTCTATTTCTCACCCCTATTCAGAATTTTTATTTTCAGCAAATTATATATGAACCTTAGAAGTTAAAATTAGGGGTTCTTCCAAATTACTCACCAAAACCAACATAATAAAGAAAAGGGTTAAAGAATATGTCTCACTCTTTGAAGTTCATACCTAATTTGGAGTGTCCTTGAGAATATATTCTTCAAGCTTTTTCTTCTTCTTCAAGAACCCATACCTAATCACTCAAGCTCCTTTCCTCTAAACAAGTTTTCCCTTCACAAATTTCGGCCCAACACTTTTCTCCTTTAAAAACCACTCATAAAACTCTAACTCACTCTTTGGGAAGGTGTTTGTAAGCTCTCCAAATGAAGGATTTCTGAAATGGTTCTCTGATTTACAAAAATACCCTTAATGAGTCCATGAGTAAATTTCTGTATTTTGTTTTCTTACCATCGTCAGTTTTGCTATATATTTCCGAACTCCGATTACTCTAAAAGTTTAACTCCAGATAAAACAGTAAGTCTAGAAAGTCTTTGCAAAATTTCAGCCCAATCCAATGATTAGATTATGAGATATAATTGATACAGAAAAACTGGACAGTCAGTGCCTTTTACGTCAAAACCCGAATTTCATGCTTCAATTTATTCACTTAGAACATCATGAAATTTTTCCTAATTTTTTTACTCATTAAATTCAATATTACCTCATCCATCATTGATTTATAAAAATAATCCTTTTATCCATTGAGGCTCTTATCCAGTTTCACTAACATTACAAATGTTAATCTAAAATTTGTAACTCTCATTTTGATTTCCACCATACCTTTAAATTTTTTTTATGGAGCTTATTCTCTCCCTTACATATCGCATTTATTATTATTATTATTTCTACTATATATTCATTTATTTTCATATTGAGTCTCCATTACTCATCGAGGTCTTTCCCTTTTTTTCTTTTTTACTACGATCCTATGTTTATGTAGGGCTTTACACTTCAATTGACTCATGTGGCTGTTACAAAGAAGCATAACGAAGTTAGAGATGTCTTTAATTTTATTTCTAGCATTATAAACATAGTTGGAGCATCATGTAAAACGATCGAGGTGATTAGAGAAAAACAACATGCTAGAATTATTAAAGGACTTGAAAATAGAGAAATTTCTAATGGAAAAAGGCCTGAATCAAGAAACTTCTCTTAGAAGGTATGGTGATACCCGTTGGGGCTCCCACTATGTTACAATTATTCGTCTACTTACAATATTTTCATCAGTTCTTGATGTGCTTGGGATTATAAGGGAGGATAGAATGAACTCAGAACAAAGAACGAAAGTAGTCGTTTTAACAGGTATTGTGGAATCATTTAATTTTGAGTCCATGCTTCATTGTTTGAGAAGGATAGTAGCAGTTACTAATGAGTTTTCACAAGCATTACAAAGAATCAAGACATAGAAAATGCTATGAGTTTATTGAAAACTTCAAAGGAATAATTCAAAATGATAAGATAGAATGATTGAGAATCTTTACTGGAAGAAGTGTCATCTTTTTGCATCGAACATGATATTGATATTCTAAACATGGATGATGAGCACAAGCTTCATTGACGTTCAAGGCGAAAATCTCAAGGGATTACAAACCTACACCATTTTCATTATGAATTATTTAACAATATCATTGACATGCAACTTACTGAGTTGGATGATTGTTTTACTGAGACGAGTACGAAGTTATTTCTTTGTGTGGCATGTTTAAACCCCAAGATCAGATGATTTTAGTATAGCCTCAGCTAGGGAATTAGAAGCTAACTCATCTGTGTCCGTCTCATCTAAAGAATCTTTAGTATCCGCTAAGGAATCTGTATCTGTCTCTACTGAGGAATCTGTATCTGTCTCAGCTGAGTAATATAAGGCTTCAGAGGATATTTTATCTGTGTCTATGACAAGTGAGACATTATCTTTAACCTGGTGACTAAGAGAGGTATCACTGTTAACCTACTTACCAACTAAAGGTTGGCATGAGTGACCAAAAACCTGGCACTTTTCACATCTATTCAGCTTCCATTCATAGTTCACATGAACTTCTCTAATAGAATTCAAGAACTCAAGTTCAAATTTATGGACAAACGGTAGAGATGCATCTACCTCTACACACAACCGCGTGAAGTCTACGCGCTTGCATCCAAATGTCAACTTATCACAAGAAAGTGGTCGGCCCACCATATCGACTGCCTCACTTAAACCCTTTTTTGTCCATAAAGGAAAAGGTAGGTCATATATCTGAATCCATACTTGAATTTTAAAGATCTTGTTCATGTCGAAGACAAACCCAGAGTGTCATTTCTGAAGAATAATGGCTTTCCCACCAAGCATCAATGGACCATTTTCAAGGACCTTTTATAGCTCATCTTCTGTTTTGAATCAAAACATTGTAAATCCATTGGCCAAGGATGTCACATCCTTAAGACCAAACCTCTTCCATATCCTATTAGCAATTGAATTCATAGTAGGAAATAAAAGCTTAAAACCAAGAAAGAAAACCTATTATGAAATGATGACACACCGCATAAGACTTCTTCCATAATTTCTTAGTCATTTTGAGACGAGAGCCAACCAGCTTATACAGGATGGGGTCAAGAGTGCACCGAGTGTTAGAATCAATAACTCTTATCTTATCAACCCAAAAACCCGAGAGGGGGTGGGTTTGGTAAAGGTGGGTGGGTTTGTGTTTTGGGTGTTTTGGTGGTGGTTTGTGGGGTGTTTAGTGGTTAAGGGAGTGGGGTTAGCTCTAGGTGGTGGGGTTTGTGGATTGGAAGGCATGACAGATTCTGGGCAGCGCTTAAAATACCAATTACTCCTCAAGAATTCAACTCATAACAAATCCCAACGCTTCAAAGGTAAAAAAAACATCTTATGCAGCATATATACAAATATCAGCTCAATTTAACGGTTGGATCTCCCTATATCAGAGTTAGACCGAAACTGACCTAAGATTGATGAGCCACTGTTGAACGTGCATAACACTTTTCTGGAAGGTTTGTATATAATCTCCACCGTTCAAAATGTGTAACACAACCAAACACGTCACATATCAAAAATACAGATTGATCCAACAGTAGACGGAGGCAAAATAGGTCGGCGGCTCTGACTGTTCTGAGAGTGGTTTTTTTCCGTAAATCTTCAAAGGGTAAGATTTCTCTAGTGGTGTTAAATATGAACGATATCTTTGGTCAAAATGTAGGCAATATAGGGATGCACAACATACCCAAAATTTGTATTGTTCCAACAGTAGAAAGATGATAAATTAGCCAGTGACGGTGACAAGTCTGGGGGGTTTCTAGAAACCTTAAAACAATTAGATTTATCAAATGGTGGCAGATATTGACGATCCCTCCAGTCCGAATGTAGACAATGGTGAGGTGCACAACATACCCAAATCTTGGCCTGATCCAACGGTGGATGCCAATGATATGGCAGTCGGAACACCACCCTTTCTTATCTTTTCTCTCTAACCTCTCTCTAACTTCTCTCTCTAGAAGTACACAAATGAGCCCCCTCTAAACCCTAAATATGAAACCCTAAACCTCGAAACCCCAAACCATGAAGCCAAAACCACCAAGCCTGGAGCCCGGGCCCGGAACCGGAACCCCAAAACTTGAAACCCAAAACCCTTAAACCTCTAAACCCTAAACCCTAACCCGGAACCCCGAAACCCCAAAAACTCAAAACCCCAACCCCCAACCCCAAACCCCTAAACCCGAACCCCTAAACCCGAACCCCTTAAACCCGAAACCCGAAGCCCCGAACCCGAAGCCCCGAACCCCGAACCCTCGAAACCCCGAATCTCGAACCCCAAACTCAAAACCCTAAAACTCCTAAACCCTAAAAACCCTAAACCCCACACTATCTAGTGGGGAGTATGCATTAGTATCTCCTAAGGATTGCAAGAATGCTTGTGGTATGTTTGATAGAGTCTCTGTTTATTGTTGTTGCGCCTTGATTGCTCTAGCAGCTGTTGAGGCTAAAACTGCATAAACTGCAAACAAGCTTGTTATGATCAAGTTACACCTCTTGGCAAGAGGACACATCATCACCATATAGATCTATAATATATGTATCAAGTTGGTCACCAAGTACCATAAGATCCATTATAGAGAATTCACTGGGATAAAAAAGAGCAAGGCAAATCAGCTTTTCTTTGTTGAAAGTAAAGAAAGAGTCATTTGGGTTTAAACATGCCATACAAATAAATAACTACGTACTCGTCTCAGTAGAACGATCATTCGACTCAGTAAGTTGCATGTCAATGATATTGTTAAACAATTCATAATAGAAATGGTGTAGGTTTGTAATCCCTTGAGATTTTTGCCTTGAACGCCCACGAAGCTTGTACTCATTATCCATGTTTAGAATATCAATATCATGTTTGATGCAAAAAGATGACACTTTTTCAAGTAAAGATTCTCAATCATTCTCTCTCATTATTTTGAATCATTCCTTTGAAGTTTTCAATAAACTCATAGCATTTTCTATGTCTTGATCTTTTCTTTGTAATGCTTGTGAAAACTCATTAGTAATTGCTACTATCCTTCTCAAACAATGAAGCATGGACTCAAAATTAAATGATTCCACAATACCTGTTAAAACGACTACTTTCGTTCTTTGTTCTGAGTTCATTCTATCCTCCCTTATAATCCCAAGCACATCAAGAACTGATGAAAACATTGTAAGTAAACGAATAATTGTAACATAGTGGGAGCCCCAACGGGTATCACCATACCTTCTAAGAGAAGTTTCTTGATTCAGGCCTTGTCCACTAGAAATTTCTCCATTTTCAAGTCCTTCAATAATTCTAGCATATTGTTTTTCTCTAATTACCTCCATCCTTTTACATGATACACCAACTATGTTTATAATGTTAGAAATAAAATTGAAGACATCTCCAACTTCATTATGCTTCTTTGTAACAGCCACAAGAGTCAATTGAAGTTTGTGAGCAAAACAATGTACATAATATGCACTTGGATTGTTATTTGGAATAAGTGCTTTCAAGCCATTGAATTCACCTCGCATGTTATTAGCTCCATCATATCCCTAACCATGCAATCTTGGTATGCATAGCCCATGTTTAGAAAACAAAGCTTTAATAGTTGCCTTGAGTGAATTACCAGTTGTATCTGACACATATCGTAAAACAACTGTCATTTATTCCTTGATTGATATGTCACGTGACTCATCAATTAAAATTAAAAATAATGAGTCAACTAGATCTTTGATAATCACATTTATAATTTCCTTTACAACAGCTTGAGTAATGTCTTCTTGAATATCTGGAGAAGTCAATTTGTTATGTCTAGGAGCTTCAATGAAAGTAACTCTTTTAATAGCTTTATTATTTCTGGAAAGGAAATGCAAGAGCTCTAGATAATTTTCTTGGTTGCTTGAACATTAACATTCATCATGGCCATGAAATGGGAGTCCTTGGTGTAACAAAAAACAAGCACACTCTATTGAAGCATTCAATCGAGTTCGATAATCACTTAGACTCTTTATTGTGTGCTTAGATAACAAAGTCATAATACTTTGTTTTTCATTCATCAAACTCTCATATTTTATCCGAGCTGCATTGTGACTACTATTAGACTTTCCAATATGAAGATCAAATCTTTTCTTTTTTTCCAATTTGAAAACTCATCACCCACAAACAAATCAACACCCCTTTTTGACTTGAAGAGGTAACAATACAAGCAAAAGACAACATCTTTGGCTATGATGTACTCTAACCATGTTGGGTATGCACCAAACCAAGCCGAATTAAAGTGTTGTAGTGTTATTATATTCCCAAATGTTTTTTGAGGAAAATCACACTGTGAAGGTTGACAAGGACCTTTTTGTAGATAAGCTCTTCGGATTGCATACCTATCATTTATATGGTATTCATAAATTGTTCTTAAGCCAAGGTCAGCAAGGAGAGTGTCGAGGTTGATTTCAATATGACTTTTCTTTGAACTTGATTGAGTTACATGACTTGAAGCTTTGATTGACTCTTCATCCTCAAGGGATTTACACTTGAAATACTTGTCTAGTGACATGTTAATTTAAAATGAATTTGCTGGATTTTTTTTATCATCATTAGTGTCTACATAACAATTAACACAACTACACAATAATTTACTATTAAACAAAAGTCAGTTGAGTTACACAATAATTCTAAATCTTTCATATTAAATTCATAGCAAAATATACATCAATTCATCAAAATCAAAACCTATTTCAATCCATATCTATATGCATATAATAAGTATGTTGATTAAATTATACTTAATCATTTCTAAATATTTTATTGAGGAACAATGCCTAGTGTATGTGTAAGAGGAACAATGCTTGAAAACCATGATTTCTACTTGACATTTTACTTACAAAAAAATCATGTGAAAATAATAAATTTCAATAAACTACTATGCCAATGCAAGAGATGCCAAGAATAGTGGTTTTGCATGAATATTAATTTATTCCTTTATAATAAGAAAAAAAAACACTTAATTGATTAAATTAGCAGATTTAAACATTTATTTTGAACATATTCATATCAAAACCCCTAAATTATCATAAACCCTAATGTTTTTAATAGCTAATTATAAAAGAATAGAACTAAAATTAGACAATAAAACAAATAGAAAAGATGAAATTTTTTTTATCTAAAGCATAAAGTAAAAAGCAAAACAGATTAATTGTTTAATTATACTTGATGAGAAATTTGTATATGGAAGAGGCAGGAACGGCAGCCCATGAAAAGAACAAAAAACACTCTTTGTTAGTCAAGGAAAGATAAAGAAAGAAAAGGGGAAAAGGGAAAAATAACATATGAGTCAACATTAATAAATAATAATAACTTTTCTTCCATGTAACAACAATTCACTAAACTAATATATTAATATAAAAAATATTAAAAAAAAATTAAGGGGGCAATCCCCTTTTTGTCTGGCTTCGCCACTGTTTTTTGCTAGGGTCTGTTTGGGAGTGTGGTTGCGGTTACTTTTTAAAGTGTTTTTCATGCCGAAATGCATTAAAATAATATTTTTTATTTTTAAAAAATTATTTTTGAGATCAGCGTATTAAAAAAATCTAAAACATATAAAAATAATAATTTTTAATAAAACCCAGGTAGAACCGGTTTTCAAACGTTTAAACTGTGCTCTTGTTGATGGTGGGACTGCTTTTGACAGCTCCAGCAAGAGTATATGGTAAAGTGATTGATTTACTAAAAACAGGTGGACTCGCGGCATAAATTAGCATTGTAATGTTTTGAATTAATGAGTTGGAAAATACAATAAAGCCCTTGAAGGCTTAAAAGTTGGAATAAATGAATAAGGGGTATAGTGGTAATTCAACAAAACTTGATAAATATAAATAAGAAGTAAAAAAAAAAAAGAGAAAGAGAGCTGAAATTGAAGAACAAACCGTGAGTGAGAAGGGAGAAAGAAGAAGAAGAAGAAGAGAAAAGAGGGGAAAATAAGGGGAAAAGGAAAGGAGTTGGAGGAAATAAGTTTAAAGGTAAGATTTAAGTTGTTAAATATATAATTATGTGTTAATTAAGCTTTAATTTCAGTTTTGATGAATGTTAGGGTTTTGAGAATTTGTGCTTTGGTTTAAATTGATGAATTAAATTGAAGGTTAGGGGTTGATTGTTGTGGGTAATTAATTATTAAGTTGATTATGGAAGATTATGATGATTTTGAGTTATGATTTTGTTTGAATGGTGAATTTGTGTTAGAAATCAGGGGATAACAGTAGGTGATCTGTTGAAAATCTGGGTTTGAGGTTGAAGATGACAAAAATTCAATTTGGTCCCTCAATTTGCGGAAATTACAGTTTAGTCCCTGAACTTTGGAAAATTACAAATTGGTCCCTGGAGCATTTTCCGAGATTCTGAACAGAATAACATATGAATTATGGACAGAATTATTGTATAGATAAGAGAATTTAACACTTTCAATTTAGTCCTCCAATTTGACAAAAAGTACGATTTGACCCTAAAAATTTGGTAAAATTCCAGAATGATCCCTGGAGCATAATGATACATCCTGGATAGAATTGAGGATTAATTAAGGTCAGAATTTCAGTATATTCATGGATTTATGACAAATTTCAGTTTGGTCCTCCATTTGATAAAAGTTACAATTTGGCCCTAAAAATATGGAAAAATTCCAGATTAGTCCCTAGCTGTAATACTAGCCTTTTCAGATTATTTTGATGAATAATTAAGGGTTATTTAGTGAATTATTATCAATTTTATTAGTTGTTTTTATTATGGATTAGATTTCGGAAAAACCATTAGATTTTGGGTTTTTGAGAAAATTAACTATTTAGTTCAAAAACATATAGGGTTACAGTATACACCCTTAGTTAAATTTATTAAATAGGTTAAATGTTCTTTCGAGTCGTTCTTGAAAATGTTTCCTTTGTATTCAGATAATCCTGATATTCTACCAGCGGGACGTCAGTAGGATTTTCTTCGATGTCTGCTTTTGAGTTCTGTTTGCTTTTGAGTTAGGTGAGTGGATAATTTTCCATATGCATGAGAAATACTATAAATATTTGATTTGTTAATATGAATTGGATCATGCTTCTTGATAATATATATTGATTATTATCCTTGTTATGATAAAGCATGATCAATTATTGAATCTGAATTCTTGATATGAACTAGTATATATTTTGAATTGAATTCTGAATTGATAGCTCCTCATTTGATTGATGTCATGAGTTGAGCTTTGAGATATGAATATGTTTGTTTGATTATGATTATGACCCTATGGTATGTCAGTCAGAATACCTATGCTAATAGGGTAGTGTTAGTTTTTGTGCACATCGTATCCGAACCATAGTTGGTCGGGGGAGTCACCAACCTGTGTGAACTGATCATCCCACAGTACGGAGCCTTATGCTCATTGCATTTTGATTTTCTGACGAACTTTACCATATGATCTTCTTGTTATGGTCTATTTGAGAAACCTTTATATAAGAACATAAAGCCATAATTGTATATATATTCTCATTGTTATATTACCTCATGTGTGTATATTGAACATTATCTACTCACTGAGTTGTTGAACTCACCCTCTCATTATTTATTCTTTTCAGACTTATAGCTTGATAGCAGGTCACTTTTGTTGAATCTTCCGAACCTGCTTTTTGGTTGTAATTTGTACATTCCTTTTTTTGTCAAGTTAGTGCTCCAAAACTATAAATATATATGAACTCTTGTATTAAGACAATCGAATTATGTTATAAAGTTAGTTTTGCTGTTAATGCTGCGTTGAACTCTGATTGAGTTTTGAAGGATAAGTTTGTATGTAAGTTTGGGTTCGCATAGGTTTGGAATCTTGGAGGGGAACCTTATCTATGTGCCGGTCATGGATCCGGAAATCGGGTCGTGACAAGCATTATGCTAACTAGCTAGCTACTGATCTTGATGCACATGCAGTTAGGTTTGCTTCATTTTTTTCAACTTTGATGAAGCATTCTTTTTTTTTTTTTAATGGCTTTAAAATTTGATGAAGCATCCTAATTAAAGAGACCACCCAGTTCCAAGCCAAGCTGTCTCAAATTCTCCTTTTCTACAACTTCCAATTACAATACAAGATGGTGTTGGCTTGGCTAGGTGCTCCTAACCGATGTGGGGTTCCTCTCTGGACACCAATCCCGTGTCCCTGTCGTTTCCACCGGTCAAAATTTCTGTGGCTTGGAGATGTCACTGATCCTACTACCATTAATCCCACTTGTCTATTTTGTGTCTTGTTAGCTGAAAGTCATGCAAAGAAAGACTAGAGACATGAGACAGCATTAAACAACT
Organism: Populus tomentosa; assembly: GCA_018804465.1. Classification (NCBI taxonomy): domain Eukaryota; kingdom Viridiplantae; phylum Streptophyta; class Magnoliopsida; order Malpighiales; family Salicaceae; genus Populus; species Populus tomentosa. The sequence continues at coordinate 46,289 of CM031995.1, forward strand.
TGAATTAATCCAATTTCAATTTCATAATATGGATGCAGAACATACATGTCCGGAAGTTCTTGCTCAATTTCACTAGGCTTACCAGCCGATTTAAGTTTTTTAGTGTTTCCATTGAGTACAGAAACGAGGCCATGCCTGCTCTGCCCAGTTAAATGACACCCCCTCCCTCGGCAAACTATTTACTTGCAGAGGAAAAGCTTGCTTTGACCAAATGTAACAAATCTGAGTTATCAATGATTCTGTCAAAGAAAACAGACGGGCGATCGGAAAGTTTATTTTGTACACTGTCTACCCTACCCATCAAACGAACCATGTTGTGCATTGCCTTTTCTTTTTCAATCAAGATCATCAGCTTGCACTGAAATATACAGTTTACTATATCTTCCGAGGCTATACACCAATATACACTATGAAAACTATACAATGGACACGAATCATAGCAAAGGAAACAGAACGAATATGTTTTTATTGCAAGTAAACAGAGGTCGAACAAGAAAAAATTTCTCCGAGGGCGGTAGCAGAGAGTATGATATTTCCTTGCATGAAGCATAGTCAGTCAAGTGTTCTTCTCCAAAACAGATAGTGCTGGTGTCAAATAGTTGTTTGCTTTGTCAGGTAAATGCGCCACCTGTACAAGAAATACATATTGTAGCGTGTTAAATTCTATCCAAGCCTACGAATATATATATATCTTTTTAATGCAAAAGAATAAAACTATCATATATATATATATGACAGTTTTATTCTTTTGCATTAAAAGGCTATTATATTTTTATGTTCCTTACAAGTTCATAGAGCTCCCTCCCTTGCTCAGCAACGTATTCGTAACAGACCTGCACAATCAAAATTCAGTCTTCCATCTAACTTTAGCTAATCTCAAACCTAAACTGAATGTTACCCACATCAAAGCTCTTGTTTCTTGCAGTCGAATCGTGCAATGCCTTCACGCAGATATCAGCCACATCAGCACAACTAATTCCCTAATTTAAGAAAAAATATTAGGATATTGAATTAAGTTCAATAATGTCCTCTTCTATGCTGAAGAATAATTAGTTCTCACCTGAGAAATCCTATTTCCTTGATCAAATATTAGTGCACGTTGACCACCGGGCTCCTCCTGCGAAAAGCAACCTTTCATTATGTTTTCCATGTTGGGGCTGGGCTTGGACTGTTCAAACATCTAATTTGCTAGAGATAAAGCAACTCGAATAACTATACATTAAAGAATTTACTTCTACAACTACCAGTTGTCCATTGAGATTTATCTAGGACAACTTTAGGCACGACATCAAAAAAAGACTGCAAGGACACTTGGAGATATTAATTAGAAGCTGCTATTGACAAAAAAGATTTCTTCAGATCAGTTTACAACACAGAAAAGCAGCAATCGAACTTGTGTCTTTCTATGTACAATGACATACTGGTGTCACAAACTCTATAATAGTTTCTCCTCTCAGAAACCAAATGCTATTAAGATATGAGTTTGTTGGATATCAACACCATGCTAGTCAAGACAAAAACAAAACAGCAATGCTTGTAAGCACTAATGTTGATCTTAAAAGAGGTCAGTCATCCACTGCTGTATTGTTTTTAAAATTTTTTCACTTTCCCTCATGGAATGGCTAATTAATGTTAGAATTCTGTAGACAAGAACACTAATTACCTGTAGGGGACCAGGGCGAATGATTGTGTATCCAAGTCCTGATCTCCTCAGCGAGTCTTCCCCGGCCTGGAAAATGTTTGACCACAAATGTGACTAGGCAAGAAAATAAAAAGAAAGGACAAAATCAGAAAATGGTGCTAACCCTCTTGGCCTTCAGAACTTGTTCCCTTCTTGTGGGTTCCACTCCTAATCCTGTACATGAGACCAAGACAAAGTCTGTTTCTTGCCCAGTCTGCATATCATTCATAATAGTCTTAATAAACAGGAAAACTTCTAGTTTCCATATATAACTCTTAGAACAGAAAAGATTATCTAGATGTTTTTTTGAGCAGCAGTAGCAGAGCACTTACAGGTAAAGCTTTTATGTATTCCAATATAAGTTTAAAGCTTCTCAGGTCTTGCTTCGCTCCTGCAGGTGCTTCAACAGGTCTCTGTAGCAAGAATATTGAATAGAATCAGCGTAGCTGGACCAAAACAAAAATGCAACTCCACAAGGTCCATGCTTGTAAAGCACAACATTAAAAAAAATCCTTTAGACCACATCTTTTCTGGAAAATCCAATTTTTCATTCACGCAAAAAAATAGAAAACCTAAAATGCAAAGTTCCATTTCTTGAAAGAAAATAGACAAACTAGCAAATTCACTATAAAAAATAATCCTAATGGCAAAACCAAATTATAGTGACAAACAATGCTTCAAACAGTAATACAAATACATGTTACCTTGAAAAGGAAGCCATAACTAGCTAAGATGCCTTACATTACCAACACGTACTTATCGTGTATGAAGTATGTATGGATCTGCTGACCTATAACTTAAGCTTTTAGACCAAATTCTCAAGCAACTTCTTAACAAATTATGTAGTGACAACCACAATGGAAAATTGGAAATTGTGGATTTCAGCATGCTCCCAAAAGAACTTCAAAAATGAAGAATTCTCCTCCATGGAAAAGTGATTTTCATGTGACTAAATCTTGTCACGTAGTTGCTTTAACTGTATTTTATCCGATTTGAGGCAATCTTAACAATGAGTGGCATCTCATATCCAATCAATTAAGCCAAATTCAAATAAGAATTGAGATATAAAGACCCAAGGCAAATAAAAAAAACCAATCATCTCACAACCATTGAAAGCAAATGAATGCTGAAATCTCATATTAATTTAACTTTTCATTCTAAAACGAAACAGCATAATATTTCTTTAGTATTTCTATGACAATTCACTGATAGACAAACCTGTCTTCGGGGCTCAAAGCGGATGGTCATTGTGTGTACAAGAAATGGGTCCAATGGCAGATCATCTGGTTTTACAGGGCGGAAGGCAGAAAACGGCACTCTTACCTGCCATTTACACAAAACAGAAGCTGTTAAAAGAAGAAATTGGAATCTGGATCTGTATAGCACTAAAAGAAAGGTATCAGAGATGCTCACCCTACAAAATCCTACTTTGGTGCTAATTCTTGCAAAATACAATTTGCTTTGAGTTGTGTCAGCTGAAGGACCAGCTTCGAGTATCAAAACATAAGATCTTCCATTTCCACCAACAGAGAGCACTAGACCTTCATACCTAACCCCAAGGAAAATTTTATTTTAGGAGTGTGATAAGCATTCAAGGTGGATGCAAAAGAATAAGCCAACAGGAAATCTATTAACATCCAGCTTCTAGTGATACAAGTAGCTATTGATTTTTATGTATCACGTACCTGTCAAGAGTATAACCCAAAGGAAGTGATAGCTTTTTTGACAATTCAACATAGCCTCCCCTAGTGAAAACATAACCTATAGGCGAGATGAATAAAGTAAAAGAAAGCATGCATAGAACATTTAGCAGTTGTATATACAAAACTTTACTAAAGGTCAATGTAAATGTTGTCTCTCTCAATTATGTTAGCACATATTTCACCTGAGAAAACTGCATCTCCGGCCTCGGTGAACTCAAATTTAGCATCCATTCCTGCATCATACTTCGAAGCAACTGCATCCTGGAAGTAAGTTCCTTGACGAACTTCCCAGCCATTCAATGAATCTGCGGATTTGAACTTTGCAAGCAAGAGCTTGCTTTTGCTGCTTTTTCCGGCTCGTAGTTGTGCTAGTTTGTTGTTGTAGTCCTGCAGTTTTGTAATGTATAATTACTCAAAGACATGACAAGGGAGGTTTGATTCAGCTGAAAATGAATGTGAGACACTACCTGAAGGGCTTTGGTGAGATTAGAAACCCCTTGGTGATCAACTCTGAAAAGATCTCCAGTGATGGAAGAACGAGCAGTGGCACAATATATGATTTTGTTGCAGCCCACCACCGCTGCCTTAAGGGTAGAGGGATCTCCCACATCCCCTATCATGATCTCCACTGACCTGGGAAGCATGTTCACAACTTCCTCATCTGCCTTCCTCACCAAAGCCTGCATTAATTAATTAATTAATATACTAAGAATTAAGGAATCAAGAATATTAACCCCAATAATAAGGGGGGAGGGAGAAGAAAGACCTTAACAGTGTAACCCCTGAGCATAAGTTTCCTAACAACAATGCGGCCAATGCGACTGGTGGCACCAACAACAAGAACAGTCGTGTTCTGGGCACCAGGGATAGCAAACTCACACATGGGACCCTCCCTGATGAGCAATGCATCAAGAGCTTCCTTGTCATCTGCACGTGTTGTTCTTGATATCTGTCCCAACCCTGAGAACTTCCTCCACACCTCATCGAATATCTGCCTTGACTTCCTTCCAAGTCCAACAGGGTTTACATCCTCCAAATTCAGTGGTTGCTGCTGCTTTGTTGTGCTTTCCTTGTTATATTCTTTCATATTCTCCGTCTCCGTCTCTGTCTCCATCTCCTTCCTGTCCTTGATTGCTCTCACCACAACTAATGTGCTCTTCTTGTGGCTGTTCTTCATTGTTGAGATAGGGAGAGATGTGCAAATCTTGCGGTGTGAGGTGAAGTTGAAGTGATTGCTATTCGTCAAACTGGCACTCGCATTTGTCGTGGGAGTCACACTTGCACTTGCTGCTGCTGCTGCTCTCATCTTTTCTTGTAAATTCTTGCTACCACTGATTAATTATTACTGACTAAATTTGGTTTATGATATAGTCAACAAATGATTCTCCAAGTCTCTTCAGCATGCAATATATAGTAGGGTAGCTACTCCTCTTCTGTCTATGGCAGAACTCGGACAACTGTTCGTTTTCTTCTGACAACTTAGAAAAAAATACTTAATTAGATGCATATATGCAGAAATTGAATTTATGAGTGGATAATTGTGACAAGAAAGATTACAAAAACCAGGAAAAACAAAAGGAAAAAAAAATGGTTGGTTGGTGTTTCATGTTTGAGGCTTGAGAGATCAAAATCGTGAGGGCAAATAAATGACAAAAAGAAAGAAAAAAATGGAGACCACATAATATTATTTGAGGTTTCTCCGACAGCTGCAATTAGAGCCACCAAACCTGCCACGTTCACATCCCATTTTCCTCTCATTCTTTTTTTTTTTTTTTGTTGAATACTGACCTCATATTTCTTATCAAATTTTCTCCAGCGGCCTTGATTTTCAAAGAGTTAGTGAAATGAATCCGTGGACCTTTCATTTCTAGCAGCAGCTACTAATCCCAATAAATTAAAATGTTGTTTTCACCCTGCTCATGAGAATACATTAATGCGTGTGCATATATATATATATATAACGAATTGGTGCAAATTTGAAGAATTCTACTTATTTCACCGTCTTTAAATAACATGACGTTCTACAAAAAGGGCGGTCAAGTATCTGAGCTCTCAACTCTGAAGGGGGAAAACTTAACAGGGTGTGGGTAGAGGCAAAGAAGTAGAAGAGATGAGAAGAAATCGAAACTAACCTCCTCCTCTGCCTTTTTCCCCACCCACACTCCTTTGTAAGAACATCATTTTAAACAGATTAGAACAATTACATGGTGCAGTCGCCGCCACCGAGAATGGCATTTTAAACAAAATACAAAGATAATAAAATAAAAGAATCACCAAAATGGGCCAATGACTAACACACATCACATCAGTACTCCTATATATTCTGACTCAGGGAAATAGTTAGCTGCTGCTGCTGTGCTGGGAAAGCTTTCTGTCAATGAATTTCACTCGCTTTCTTCAACAAGGAAACGTAAAGCAAGTCACCCCACGCATGAATAAAAGAATCATTCCCTAACAGCTGTGATGCTAAACCAATATGTCGTGCTATTGTATATTTTTCCCCTTCTGAACCAACAACCAATATCGGAGGAAGTTTAACTCTCTCACTACCTCATTTCAAGCTGTGTGACACCTCAGAGCAGCACATATCTATTGTCCCCTTCTCTCCAAAAACAACCATATTATATACAGAAAAAGTCACCCAGAATTGCCTGCAACCTCAGCGGCTCTCTGCCTCATCATCTCCATCACAGCAGCCCTTCGTCGTGAATCAGACTGCTGCTGAAGTCTCCTCAAATGTTCTTTCAGATCCCTGGACAAATATACATACATACATACATACATTTATGAGAATTTATAATATAATACTCCCCAAGGAAGTTGTAGATTTTAAGATAAGGTTGATGCATAAACCTGCAGCGGGGAACATGGCACTCTGATTCTTTGCAAGCCCGAGCATGAAGTTGAAGGAGATACCACATCTTTTTACACAGAACACAGCCTCCAGATGCACGAGTTTTGCATTGTATCCCATGACGGAAAAGACCTTTCACCTTGCGACAGTTAGGATATTGGCAATGTGGAGAGCGGCATTGTGAAGCATGCACCAGAAGATCAAGCATTTTCCTTAGCTGCAATGTCAAATAAACAATTACATCGGGCACTATAGGACATGAAGATTTTAGCAGAAAAATGACAGTACATTGGCAGATGAAAATATCATGGAGTGTTGGATCATCAAGTTAAGTTTCACAGTAGTCAATCCTAACATTCATTCTTCAACATAGTGTAATTATCAGTACCATAACATCTATATTCCACAAAATCATTTGTGATAGAAAATCTCACAACACATAAACGAAGTCAGATTGTTCAGATTCTTCTGGTTGTGAATAGTATACATCATTTGGTGGGGTCAGGGAAGTACACTGAATTTGTTTAGAGAAATTGCAATCACTTGTAACTAGGTACATGCCAATTGACAAATACTTCACAACATCTTCCACTGCTTATTCCAAAGTAAAGCAACTGGTTCACAGCTCTTCATATATAACAAATTAACAAAGAAAGAACTGTTTACCAAGAACAAGCAGCTGTATTTTCAAGATACGAGTCAGAACTCTAAAGACTATAAAAAAAGGTTTTGTACCTGCAGAACCCTCAATTGCCTAGCTTCTTTGTTCTGTGCATCGCGCTCAGCCAAGGATGGATGATTCGTCAACTTATGAGGATGATCCATACCCCCATCCTTTTGATAACAAGAATTGCATACATCATAATCAGGGCAAACCTCACAACGCCAACCTTGACCCGTTTCGATGTCAAGATGGCATATATTGCACGTTGTCACAAATGCAGGAGCAGTTGGATTATGAAGATGGTAAAGGACCATCATTGAGGAATGTTTAGCCCGGCGTAAAGTGTCATATTGATAATGGTTTCCTTGGCAAAGACTCAAAAATGCCTGTCTTGTGTCAAAAAACTCACTTTCAAGAATTTCATCTTTATCCTTTGTGTCAACAGGTACATCAGTGATTTCATCCTGCAGAATTTAGCAGTGTTATTTTATATTCAAAAAAAAGGAAAAGACTTCTGCTCCAAACCCATACAGGATTTCAAAGTAATGACATTTTAATCTAAATTAGATAGAAGTGTTCCTAGGACCAAGCAACTTACAGGATAGAGTGCATGCTTTTCCCTTTGGTTGATAGGATGCCGCTCTCTTTCTTCACGTTTCTGTTCAGCTTCATAACACCTAGGGAAATACAAGCACAGAAACCAAAATTTTAAAAATCATCACAAGAGTTTAGGAAATGTAAAGCACCTTTTCAAGATCCATCAATTGAAACAAGACTAACACCTGCTTGTTCTGTTGTAACCCAAACAAAAAAAAACACTACGTAGATTTTGAAATCTGTTTTGTACTACCTGTCAAATAATGGTTGTTTACTAAGGCCTTAAATAGCATGTACACATATATAGAGCTTATAAGGAAATAATTCTATTGTAAATCTGCATTTACACACCCAAGTAATTACCATTGATTCTCGTTTACTGTAACACAATGTTTAGGTTACAATAGCTAGTGAATACAGATGTTCAGGTTACATAAAATTTTCACTAAACAGCAATACTGGTGAAGATTAAAGATTCTTACTTGTCACAAATCTGAAAGTTTTTGCACTGCTTGCAAACCCAACGGGTGCCCGATACCATTAGATTACAGCAATGTGAACAGCAATGCTGTAAATGAACCATGATAAAGTCTTCCTTCATCGGGCAAATTGTCTCACCAAGCTGGAGAGACATATTTTTGTAAGAAGAAAATCAATTATAATTGCTTAATATGAAGACATCATAACAAGCTCCAAGGTTCTGGTGGCAGAAATTGCACAGTAACACAAATAACAACATCATGATAAACAGCAGCTGATTGGGAAACAATGTTAAGCTGTAAGAAATAGGGGATAGGAATTACTTTATGCATCAGTAGCAGATCCTTTGATGCATTACCAAAAAGATCTGCCTGGCCAGATGCTTTTAGGGCCCTTTTTGTAATGGTCTTTTTGGTAGTTCCCTTCTTATTTTGTTTTCTCCCATCTTCTTCTTGATTAAGCTGATAAATTAAATCCTCAGCGGCACCAGGCCAATAATCCCCATCAAAGTAGGGCAGCCTAGCTGCTGTGACCTTTGCCTTAGATTCACCACTAGATATGAAGAAATGGTCATACAAATTAATGAGGTCAGCAACAATATTTTCCTTAGCAGCTTTTCGTAACATTGCAAGATACCTGGAAACCAAAAGACATTCAATGAAGCACATTATAAAGTTAGAGAGGAAAAATGTAAAGCAACCTATGAATCTCTCCTTGGAAGTTTTTTTTTTGCTCACCATTCCCGGAGCTTGTCAGATTTTGGTGTTTTCTGGATTTCTGGATGGCAATACAATATATAATCCTCACCCTTCAAAGGAGGGCAAGCCCATATATAGCAGCTTGTAAAACCCCTTTTCTTGCAGTATTCAAGGTATCCAATCTGCAGAATAAAATAGGTATAATTGCCAGAAACTCCAGTTACAATTCCTAACCAAATGAATTGTTCACATTCTTGGATCATTTGCAAAGAAGATAGATAAGTATTTGAAGCTAACCAAAATTTCATGGTAAACAAATGTACGAAGAGCCTCTCCTGTCACTGCTTTAATCTCAGGTCTGAAGTACTTCACAGAATCCAGATAAGAAAGATAGACACGGCGCTGATTTGGAAACTGAGCTTCTGATCCGAATTCCTGAACATACATGCCAAATAGGCATACCTCAACACCTTCAATCTTCTGAAATAACAAAACAACCTGAAAGAAAAAATTCCAGTGAATTATTTCTGAAATACTTAGCACCCAGAGCTTTTCAGAAGCTTAAGTGTGTGTATCTCAAACGTGGTATCCTGCAAACCTTAGACTTGTACGGGAATTCAGTTGGATAATTCTCCTCCCGAAATATCTCAAGAAAACGCTGCTTCACTTCCAACTTTTTGTCAACTGATGAAACTACTCGAACTACAAGTGATTCCGCACCAGGAACCTAAAACACAGATTTTTAAAGAGATTAGATTGTGCCAATTAACATGCATTGATGCTCTAATTTTCAAGCACCTAGGACAAACTCAAGTCTTCAAGGAAGAAAACGTTGACATTTACCAGAGTGATGAACTATTTCACAGTAAAAAATATGCTGTTGTGGGAACACTCATCTAAAGTTTTAAACAAGGAGCAAGAATGTCTGGCAACTAAATATACTCGCAACAGGATCGGAGACACAGCACACACATTGAAACAACCAGATGGTATTTCTGGAAACTAATTGTTCTTACAAGTTAATAATGACATCAGCTACATAGAAACTTGTTTCAATGTCACAAAAAAAGAGCTCATGTAGTCAATTGCCAGACAATTTCAGATCATACTATTTCCCATAGTATTTGTTAGTCCTGGAATGGGGGCTTTATTCTAGAGAAAATCATAAACTTAGCACCTATGTTTCAGTAGAATTTCTATTAGAATTCTTATACTTCATTTTTCTTTTTCCCTTCTGAGTTCCTATATTTTTAAGAGATTCAATCAATCAGATACATTTACTCCAGAAACACATTTGATGTGCCATTGTCCAAATACTCTTATACAGGATGTTGTCAGAACAAGTGTACTTGATTGGTCTTTTTTTAAGAGAATAGGAATTCATATAAAATTAAAGCAAAGGAACTCAAATAAAAATTTTAACAAACTCTAAACCATGTCAATTTCTTAAGCATATACTATATAAAAGTAAAACTCCTTTCCATATAACCTGCATTGCAAGCATATTTTCATCATTACCAGTCCATATGTTAGCAGAATAAAAATAAACTCCAGATTTAAAAAATCAACCAGAAGAGCACAGGCCACAGAGTGATATGTAACTCACGTCATCAAAACTTTTCCCTTGCGTCTTGGCCCTATCCTGTCTTTCCTGCTTCAGTTTCCTAAATAACCTCTGCTCTATATGATCACTAAGTATTGTTCTAGGCAAATCCTTTGCCCCCAGAACCGCACTTTGTGGTAAGGGCTTGCGCTCTCCTCTTTCAACCTCTGCTATGTAGCAATTAGGGCAAGTATATTCAGCTTGCCCACCATCATTCCTTCGACCATTAAATAATGCACATATTTGGTGTTGCCAAGCTTCACATTTGTCACATTGAACCCACTGCACAAGCATGAAAGAGTAAATTGTAAGTGATTATTTGAGACTGCCAAGTAACAGAAGGACAAATACAAGACCACAGACAAACGCACCCATTCTTCAGTCTCTTCATCATTTCTCTTCTTCTCGAGTCTTGCCTTTAGAATAGTAGTCCCGTCAGCAACAATAGTATCCCCACGAGCCTCATTATAGCATGGAATACAGAAAAAGTGCCGTGTATCACCAGCTCCCATGGTATAATACATTGCATTCCGCTTAATGCGAGCACCACAGGGTGTACAGTATATTGGTGGTGGTTCAAAAGTAAGCTTCTCAACTGCACACAATTGACAAGAGTTCTCACTCATTGAATGCTCCATTGCTTGGTTCTTTTCTGCCTTTGCCTTACTCTGTACAAAGCAAAGTGGAAAAACAGAAACAAAAACTACTATCATCCAACCAATATATTTACTATGCGCAGAACAGATGGTAATTTTAAAACCCCATGTACATGCAAAAGAGAACTGCATCATTACTAACAGCAATAAAAGCATGTAAGTAAGATCAAATGTTCTTTCATGATGAACCTGTGGACAACAGAAAGGTCAGTAGCACATTAAGCAGCAAACAAGAAAGTCATAAAGCTAGCACATCATATAAATACAAAGAGCTTAAGACTCATTCACTATGAACATACACGTATAAGTGAAACATCTCAACAGCAATAAGAACCAAACATTCCAAAACAGTACAGTTTCAGTTGACAAAATGGGAGGACAGGCTAAAAGTCTGAATATTTAAATACACCATAAAATATAGTACAGGTAGTGTATGTCAAAGTAACTTCTAGCTTCATGGTTGAGCAGAAATTACACACCATGTCAGGACAAGCCTTACTTCCTCTAGAGATCATCTAATGATGGTGTTTGAGAAAATTGCAGGCAGATATTTTCACAATTGTTTTTACAACATAAAGAAAACTGTAAAGTAAATGAGCTAAGGAGAAGCATAAAAGTCAGATGCATAATCTTACCTGGCCAACCCACTGCCTGAGGCCTATTATATGCTCCCTCACTTGTTCAGGTGTAAACAGTTCAGTCAATGATACGCCCTTTATTTTTGGCTTCCCAGACTTGGTTCCAGCTGGATTTTCAGGAGGCTTTGTAGCATTTTCTTGCTTAAGTGGATCAGTTTCTTTCTCAACTTTAAGACTCTCCTGCTTGGCTAAACGGGCAGGCTCATCATGTACCATGGATTCATCTGCAGATATTTGGCTGCTGACATCATCCATGTTGTCTCTTTTCATCTCACTATCACTAGGACTTCCTTGTCTAGAACTTGCAGGAACTTCCAGCTTCACTTCCATGTATTCAGACTTAACTGGCAGTCTATTATCACCATGTTTGTGATCTTGGCACTGGACATCCTGGGCTATATGAGCATCACTGACTGCAGATACTGATACAGCAGAAACTTCACTCTCAGGTCTAAGTGTTTGGGAAGATTGCTCTATTTTCATGCGCTTCGGAGAAGGTTGTAGATCTTCAGTGCTTTCAACAATTGGAGTTCTTGAAATCAGTCGAGCTGCATTTTCTCCATTATCAGTGCCTTTGCTTGGCAAACCAGAATCTGAGGCTGGAGGGGTGCGTGTCTTCATTTGTATCTTTATTTGGGCCTCTAGATAATTTCTAACAGGAATACAAACAGGGCAACATGCATCTCTGCAGTGCCTAAAGTGATGAATTAATATCCTGGTGTGCTGACATCGAGGATATGGGCATGGAGTTGACTTGCATCTGTCCATGTGCCTCAACAAATTTTGGACAGTAGTGCAGTTAGGGTCAGGACATTGACCTTCTGGGGCAGGACATCTCCGGGCATGCCGCAAGAACAAAAGCCACTTCTGCTGATTTCTAAATTGCCGGTCACGATTAGCATTTCCAGATCTATAGGTGACACCACTTGAATTTTGGAGCTCTGAAGTGCTTCTAGGAGGTACTGTTTGACTGACGATGGATCCTTCTGAAGCCACATTATTACGCTGAGCTTCACCTTGCCCGGATATTCTCTGATGGAAATCCTCTTGGACATGCTGCTCATGTGACATGCTACCTGGTACGCAAGTCCGGTCCTGAGATTGTGGATGCCATTGATCCAGCAATGCTGAATCTGATTGTGTCCCAACAGAAAGGCTGTTAAAATTATTTTGAGACTCTGAAACCAACTGATGTGGATGCAACATCTGTTGCATTTGCTGTGAATTTTGCGGCAATGACAAGTACATGTCATGCTGTCCAGCTTGATGGCTGAGATTTTGTGCATTCTTAGAATGGTCTCCAACCACATTTTGCTGGAATTGGTTTTGCAATTCAGACATTTGGAAGTGCTCTGAGGTTTGTGAGCGCAAAATATCATTATGGTGCTCCATTCCAGGCTCAAGCTTCACTTGACTGCTAGGATCAGGTGTGAGCTGGGATTGACCAAAAGCATCATTGTTCAACAGGTGCTGTTGCTGCTGACCTTGCTGTTTCTGTAGACGATGCTGTTGAGCAAATTGCTGCTGTTGAAATTGCTGCTGAAGTTGTTTCTGTTGGTGAGGATGTTGCGGAAGCTGCTGCTGTTGAAGTGAAGACTGGAAATTCATCTTTTCAGACTGGTCATGTGATTGAGGCTTTATATGCCCAGCTTGAGGTGCAACATGCAAATTCGACTGATTATTTACAAGAGAAGAGTTAGTTTTGGACATAGACTGCAAGCTTGCAGAACTCAGATTCTGAGCATTTATCATCGATCCAACAGATGTTATAGCACCATATATGTTGCCAGATCCAAAAGAATCAGCATTACTCATCCCATATCCATCCCCTGGTAAAATATTCATCTGCAGTTAGACATTGCTTTCTTCCAAAAAATAAAAAATAAAAAATCTCAAGTTAATTATTACATGATAAATCTCCAAAGAGAGGATGGAGGGGAGAGAGGGGCATTACCTTGCATTAGTTGACGTTGATGTTGATCAAACTGCTGTTGCAATGGTTTAGGCGAATTTGCATATAGTGTGGAAGTCATATAGCCATCAGAGGTACCAGGCTCATTAACAAGGGGCAAATTATTCCCAAGCATCCCCATGCCACCATTTAGGGCACCATTTGCAAACCCATAAGATTTCTGCTGCATGCCAGACCTAATATTGCTACCCATTTGACTCCCAAGGTTCTGCAGTATGCGACTGTTCTGACCGCCAATGTACTGCTTTGGCTGCTGTGTCTGTGATACCATAGCAGAGTCAGCAGTCGAAAAGCCACCACTGTTAGCAGTAGATTCCACATTCATGTAAGACTGGTTATTATTGTTGTTATTGCTATATCCGGGTGTTGGAATCATTTGGCTTGTCATTCTTGGCACGCCCATAGATGACATGTTTCCACCAGAACTAATGGAAAAATTGGCTGGTGACTGCTGGTATCCATTAGACAGATTTCCTGCAAACATAGATTGTGTAACATGGTCACAAAGTAAATAAATTGATCATTAACAGGGAAGATTAAAAGCACCACAAGGCTTAAAGTTACCATCTGATCTACTGAAGGAACTTCCATGCATGCCACTAGATGGCAACAGGCTCCCTGTGTTGACAGCTGGAGGTGCTATGGTATCACATCCACTGGAAGTAATCATCATGGTATCTACAGAAGAAGTCATCATATTCGAATTCCCACTGTTTGACATACCAGGAGTTGGTATCATGGTTCCAATGGATGAGGAAGAATTAACAAGCTGCGGATGCCGTTGGTTGTGGCTATTTGTAGAGGAGCGCTTGAGCAGACTACTCAGACGACTCTCTAAGGTATCCAGGTTCCAATAATCCTCCTACAAAACAAAATCGATTGCAGCGTAAATTGAAAAAAAAAATAACAAAAACAAAACCCTGAAGAACAATCAAGGAATGAAATCCAGCAAATTTGTAAGGAAATAAAGAATTAGTTTAGTGATTTACATTTTAAAGCTGTTCTGAGGATTAAAAAAAATCAGTCTTTTAAGTAGTTAACATGATTTCAGCAATCAATCTATCCCCTTTCTTACTGAAAGCAGAATAAAATAATATCTCCATTAAAGATTTGATATGTGGACACAAAAACAACAGTCCAAATACACACGTAAATAAGAATTAAATGGATAAGGAGAAAAACCTTAGTCTGAGCAGCTTTACATAGACCCTCTTCTAAGCGTCTGGCAATGCCCTTAAACTTTTGTTTCTGTGTATCATCCACCGGCTGAGAGTGCCGCCGCATTATAATTTCAAATCTAGAGAGAATACATATTAAAAAAAATAAAAAATCAGTCCTTCAATATTCCGTCTAGGAAACAGGTATTACAAGGGTGCAAATGTAAAGTGGTAAGTAGAATCAATAACTAAAATATTATTCTCTCAATTTCAATAAATAGCAAAATGCAGTGTGTGTTTGGCAATGCAATGTGAAATTTGAAGCTTTCTTCACTTGGAAAAGCATTACCAAATGGAATGTAGCTGTAGACTGCATTCATGCTTCTAGAAACAGCAATCAAACTGACAAATTTCCGAAACAATTGGAGACTTAAAACTGATAAGGAAAGTCAAAGCCTTACATTTTTTGGTGTATATAGTTGCGAGCTCGGCAAAAATCAGGGTCAATGCTGTACATATTCGCAGGAGCATTAGCTGATGCTGCTAAATTCTGCATCTGCTGATTCCCATTCTGTTGCGGCGGTAATTGATTAGGAACCTGCCCGGACAGATGCGCTTGCACATTCATCTCCTTTCCTCTTTAAATTTACACCAATAGCTTACCACCTAGTGTACTTGTACTTCTTCTCATGCTCTCCAACTGCAACAAACAAACAGAAAATCAATAAAAGGAAACTAATTTGTGAAAAAATATTTTTTAAAAAATCATTGATTGATGAGTAAAAATCGAAGGGAAAAGGGAAGATTGAAAGAGGGGAAAGATAATTCGAAGAGTGAGGAAGCATAACCCTAAAGAAATTAGAGAATTAGGTACCGAATTGGAACAGAATAGAATCGATCAAATTTTCGAAACCTAAAAAAAAAAAAAAAACCAAACCTGAAGCTGAAATAGAAAGAAAGAGATCGCAGCAAGAAGGTTTTGATATTGGGATTCGATTTCGATAATTGATCGTCCAATCGCTATTTTCTATAATTTAAAAAAATTAAAGAAAATTCAATTATTATTTTTTTACACACCAGAGCAGGGCAGGGCAGAAGGATTGAGGAGAAAGAAATCGGAATTAAAAGTAAAAATATAATGAATCGGAGATTTTGGTGATTTAGTTCTGCTTCTGGTTCGTGTTCTTGTTCGGTTGGGCGAGGAAGAAAGAAAGAAATCAAAAGAGTTGAATTTTCTCTTTTTTTTCTTTTCTTTTTTTCTTTTTCTTTTTTATTTTTTTAGAGAGGGAGAGAGAGGCGACAGCGCAAGGTTAAAAAGTCTAAAAGGTTTGAGGGGGAGAGAAAGAGAGTTGGTTATATTAATAATAATAATAATTTCAGTCAAAACAAAAGGAAATATATATAGTTTAGGAGCAAAATTGGTACTACCCCAATAGTTTGGGGGTCTATTTTTGATAAATCATGGTGTGAAGTGACATAAGTACCCCTTCCTTTATCTTCAATTTTCACTGCATTTGTATCTCTTTCCGGTGCATGTACATCGCTACTTCAGCTCTCTCTCTCTCTCTCTCTCTCTCATCTGTCACTTCCTTTTTTGCCCTTTTCTCTTCCCATTTTCTATTAATTGTTTTCTAATAATTATTTTTTTGTATGATAAATCATTTGTAAATATGCACCAAGAATATAAGGATTTTGTTTCTCAATATTATGACTGGTTCCATTGTCACAAAGCCCAAGTGACACCATACAATTATTTATGAGTTAAGTTTTCAAGGTGCAAGAGTCGAGTTACTGAGAATGTGGTCCTAGTCTTCTCTGTCAAACCAACCTTGGACATCATCATCTCTGTGGAAGCTGTTAATTTTTTATGGACATAATGCTAAAAATAGCTGTTGTTCAGGGTGAATTCTCTTCTAAATCAGCTTATGATCTTGATCAACGTAATTGGAGCAAGCCTTGGATGGGATGACACTCAACAAAACAAGGGTTGTTTATAGCTTCTTGCCCAAAAACTTTAAATTAAAACTGGTTTGAAGCACTATCATTGCTATGTTGTCGAGTCTCCTTGCGTTGCTTATTGATTGTCCATATATAAAGGAAAATGTTCTTCGTTTTCTTCGAGATCGTTGGCAGGTGAGTTCGGCTTTCATCTTGAAAAAGTTTCATGCTAGGTTCTTTGGAGTGTGAGTTGATTGATAACTTGACTCAATGCTGGGAGGCAGAAGATGACAAGAATCATTGATTGTCACCTACTGTTCATATCCATGGCAGGTACGTCTAATCGTGCTATTACTATTAGAGAATGGTTTGAAAGCTTGTGAGATGGTGTTTGCAAACACAATCCTGGACCTGTTAGTGTTATTTTTTCAGATGAGTGCAGCACGTGGTTGCATCGTTTTAAAAACTAATTTGGGGTATTTACATCCATCAAGATGGGTCTGTAGGCTGGTGTCCCGGGTCTTTGCCTAGCTTGGCAACATAAGCATGGACAATCTGAGAATGAGATAGATTTGGTGGTTTTGATTAATGTTGCAAGAGGTTCTTCAACTTCTTTGATGGAGGCTAAATCATGTGGTTGATTGATTCTTCACAATTTTCACCACAATGAAGCAGGGAGGGAATGATGGGAGAAAAAAGAGAGACGTGATCTTTTTTCTAACAAATGCAGAAAAATAACGATGATAAGTGTGGCTTCCAGCCACAGCCTAAAATACTGGCAAATAGGCTCATTGCTATATTCACCATTCCTGCAGCTTCCCTCCGTTCCACTGTATCATTACAATTAATACATCAAATGGATCTCTCTTCCCAGTGGGTTCACCAGTCACAGCTGGATGTGGGATTTAAAGCAAGTAAACATTTCAATTGTATGTTGAAGGCCTCGGTCTTGGCGGTATATAAAAAGAGTTACCAAGATCAATTGGAGTTTGTAACAATGGGTTCCATCTATCAAATACAATTCGCCCACCCCGGCCAATTCTTCCATGGAATCTATATGGTGGCATTGATGTATCATTCTTCATTGACGAATCTGCTGGTGGTACAATGCCTGCAGCTGCCAACTTTTCTGGAACCAGAGGCTTTGTGAACAAAAGCACTGGCTCAAGAGGGTCCTGTGTTTATCCATAAAATAAAAGAATTTAACAGCATATTTCATATTCAAGAAAGGACAGATGGAAGCGCAATTTATCATAATCATATCACCAATTTATTGATTAGTACAAAAAACTAATCATCTAGTGTAGCAGTGACTATTTCTTGTGATTACTGCTTTTGGGAGTTACGCAAACAGAGAGTGAGAGAGAGGACAAGTGATTCACTAAAGAATCCATCCCTTTACCATTTTATTGAGCCATCCAAGTGGTGTATGCCGCCGTCTAAACTCTTGCTTCACGGTTACAGCTGGAGCTGCCAGCGGATTGGAATCCATCACAAGTGGATTTTGAAGTGCAGGTCTGCTACGCGGACGGCTGTTTGCATGATCATCTGAATCAACAAATTCATCTTCACTTGAAGCGAACTTGGAAGAGAGAGGGAATCCAGGAACAGCCAAGCTGTCTTCAAGGAGCTCAGTTTCATGCTGCACCAATGAAGTAAAGGATTACAAACAAAACACAGAAATTACATGGCACAACATACATCCAAATAAACAAATTGATATGTTGAATAATAGATGATCCAACAAAAAGAAGGGAAAAAAGGAAACAAAGAACCAACCATAAGGTACATGACATACCTTGTACTTCATTTGGATCCTTTGGAGGCTCACCTCACTCTCCATCGCCTCTCTCTTTTTCTCCTCTCTCTGCATGCATACATGTATAGACAGACAATGAGTGCTTCCCTTAATATGAAAAATCAATGACTTGCATTTTTCCATATATTCACTGAGTTTTCATCAGAAAAAAGCCCACCTTAATCAGAGCCTCAAGTATGGTCTTGGCTTGTTCAAGGTTGCGTCTGACCTGAATATACAAGATAAAATAAAATAAACATGTTGAAGAACAGATATGGGAAATGATATGACTTATCAAAGAGATTACAACAGAGAGCTGTTCAAATTTTGCTCACAAACCAGATAATATCAAAGAGATTACAACAGAGAGCTGTTCAAATTTTGCTCACAAACCAGATAACTTTCCAAACAAAAAACCATGTCAGTTCACTTCATCCATTTTTCACAAGTTATGTCGTTTAGAATAAGAAACTTGCAGGCATACCAACCCATTAGACTTAAGAAAAGAATTATTCTGAGTGATTCTCCTTGCATTCAAGGTCAATGGGCATTTGAAGGCATGGTTAGTGAAGAGAAAAGATGTATCAAGTAATTTGAAAAGAGAGAAGGAAAAACCATATGCTATGAACTGTTCTTCTAAAATCAGGCGAAAGTGGAATGCTGCTCCTGTCTATAATGTTTCGCTTACAATAAGAGCCTCATCTGACAGATGTTCCTTGAATCCGCTCTCCCACTAATTGAAGTGATGAAAAATAACCCTGTTCTCTATCAACAACTTATATTTAATGCCTTGCCTACCCTGCCCATGCCATCCCCAATTCCTCATGTTAGTGAATTACACAGATTCTAACTCCATCCACCATGCAGAAATCAAAAAAGATCATTTGCTTTCACAAGGGAATATTGACTGATGCATGACCCCGACCTCATACCAACCTTCTTCTTCCATGCTGAAGTGACTTACAGTCACTTATTTAAAAGAGAAGTTCAGTTTCCAATAACACAACAAGGATGCTATGAATGTGTAAGGTTATCAGTACACACACAACAGAAAGATGAAGGACAGGGTGGATAATCTGACCACTAGCATGCTTATAGTAGGCAAACTTTTAGCAATTATAAGTTTTAGGGATTGTAATTGAGGTGTTAAACACAATTATAGTTCAAATTAATTGGGATTTGATTTAAAAAGGGCCAGCTAGAAAGAGCTGTTAGTTTGGAAATTTGAGCAACAACGTTAACTACGATATAGTTATATTTTGGAGGGCTTAATTCATTCAGTTGGTGAAAATTCTGAAGATGATTTAGGATGTTGGTACAACGAGAAGAAGGGGGCACATAACGACAATTCTAATGAATCAATAAGGTAAATGTCGCTAGTTGTGAGCAGTATGCTAGGACATCGTATCAGTAAAATTTTGAAGCAGGAAAGGACAAGAGAACTGACTTTTCTTTATGCACCAAGCCTCAACAAAACATCTCAATCAAATACACGCGACTGAAATCACAAGGCCTTTCAAAGGCTTAGCAATCCTAAGAGGACTCTATTTCAAAGCAAGAAAAATAAATTCCTGCTATTCAGACCAAAAAAAAAAAAAACAACTACACAAACTTGTATATCTAGATTAACCAAAGATGAAATTTTCTAACCAGCTAAATACTTAAACAGTCAATTAAACTACCATGAATGCTTATTTTTAGACTAAAGTGCAATCTTAAGTGGCATGACATTACCACATATTACTTTAAAGAGATCTTGTGACTAATCAAAATTCTTCCCTAAATTTGATATAGACCAAAAAAAATGCAGGCGCACGTACAGCATGAAAGCACATGCTTCTCGCTTAGCCAATAACAGACCCACTACAAGATTCATGTTTATCTCATGGTTCTTTGCAAATATTGGAAGCAAGAATTAGTAGAGTATAAAACACTGGACTGGTGATATCTTCCAAGGAAATAAAAGTGTCAATCTTGAATGGGAATTTTGTATCGACAATAAGTAAAGAAATAATAGAGCTCACCTGGCGAAGCTTGTCAAATGATTGCACATTATTTTCCCTCCTTTGCATCTGCAGAAAAGAGAAGGAAGAGTTTAGGAACCTAGAAACAATTGCCTTATTCTTTAAAGATAATGCAAGGGATATCTTTTTGTAGGAAATTCACTTAAATATCAAAAAAACAAAAGCAAAAGTATATACCCTTCTGGTGTGCAGCCTGTGGGCCTTCTCCCTTGGTCTAAACACATTGTAAGGATTGGTATCATTAACTGGCGGAGGAGGCTGTACCAAAAAAAAAAAAACCAGAGATAGAGAGAGGAAAAAAAGCCAAGACTGGACAATCAACACGCAAAAATGAGTCAAGCATAAACATTGATCTTAATAAAAACTGATTATTAACATTAGTTACCGCTTGTCATCTAAACCAGCTTCACTAACAAAATAAAAAAAGAGAACCTTAGCAAGTTAATTGAAGTCAACAATAAAAAGAAATCTATGAGGACAGGATGGTGGGTTTGGTGCCATAATCTTCCAAATCATCCTCAGAAAAATCTTCTTGAAATTAAAAGTCTCAGCTCTGTTAAGTGCATCTTCAACATTTTTGCAGCCATGATGACCAGACAGGTAATATTAGTTTATAAAGACTGGCCAGTGTGCTTTGAATGAATTTTACTAAACCTTTCTCCAACAATTTACAATTCCGTAATAATTTTACAACGCTCAATCACATCCACTAATATCTATTAGTTCAAAGTGTCTTGATACAGTTTCCAGAAGTATTGTTTATCATCAAAAAATTTAAATATTGATTTCATGCAACTAACCTGCAAACGCCGTAGAATTGGTTTCTTCCATCTTTCACGCTACCAATAGAGAAAGGAAAACAAGAAGACAAATATTCAATGATATGAACAGCTATATCACAACTGTCAGCTCTTTCACTGAGCAAAACTTGATGTTAAATCTCTACTGGAAATATCATAAGAATTCAAAACAGAATGCTGCAACTGAAGTTATTTATCATAACTCCATGCAACCATTACCTTATCTTTCCAATAATTATAGACAGACTGGAAAACTGCATAACGGGTGGACTGAGTTTGAGGTTGAGCTTGCAAGGCCTGAAAATAAAAGGAATGAAAACCAAAAGGAGGTTCAAATGCAATGAGCTGTATATATATTGATTAGACAAAAAGAAACTCCATATGAAAGCGTCATAACTAAGGGACAAGAAGTATCAATATTGTAAACATGAACTTTTAACTCCATTTCATGGCCCAATAAGGTTTACAATCAATGTATTTAGTAGGAGGAAGCAATAAAATTGCAAGACAAATGATCAAGCTACTGGCTTTTGCACATGACTAAAAGCATGGCAACACAGAGGAATTGAAGAATGGACATTATTAACCTCAAGAGCTGCATCAAATTGTAGAAGTACAGGGATTGGTGAAGCAAGAGTAGGCGTTATAACCCCTGCTCTTTCCCGAGCTTTATGATCCAACACCTCCAACTTGAAAAGCAGAAGTTCAAACCTATATTATAACATATTTATTTAGATGACAAAATCACAGTTAGCAGCAATAATAACCTCCTCATTACTAAAAAAGGAAAAGTAATTTACTTTTCAGGCGAAAGATTCTTCCTATCCTTTTTGTAGAAATCATGAAGCCAATCCTCATCCTCATTATCCAAATCATACTCAACAAACTCACCAAGCTCAGCTCGAGCTGCAAAAAAGAAAAGAAAGAAATTATAAAATAAATTTGATTTGTTCAAAGAAAGAAAGAAAGCAAAAGGCAATGAGAAACTCACCTCCCCTAGCGCGAAGATAGGAAGTGGGGGGAGCAAAAGTGCGACCATAATCCCTTTCATAGGTATCAACAACGACAAACTGCGGAGTAGGTATTTCGGCAGCAACTTTCTTTGAAGGAATAATGTGGTGGTGTTGGTGGACATCATTTTGGTCAATATCAGGAGTAGGAGCAGGAGCAAGTGAAGAAGAGATGCGGAGGAGAAGCTGCTGCTGCTGCTGAGAGTTGCGTGTTGAATTCGGAGTGTTGTTGTCATCTTCTTCAAATTCTTTAACAGATTTTACGATAGGCAGCTTCTTGTGAATGTCCAGCGGACGCGGTCGAAACGAAAGCCTGCTCATTTCTTCCTTTTTTGAAAAATTGATTTTGGGATTTTGTTTTGTTTTCTTCTTCTTCTTCTTCTTAGTAGAATTCTAGGGTTTGCTCAGGCCTCTGACGGGAGGAGAAAAGAAGCCGCCTTTGATTAGAAGGAGAAGAGTAAGGTAATGCAAGGTAATGTAATGGATTGGACTGGTAATGAATAATTTAGGGTTTCAGAAAGAAAGGAAGAAGATGGTGAGATGCGACTGATGGACGTCACTGGCTATCGCGAGGGAGGCGTTTAGGGTTCCAACTTCGAATTGGGACCACTTTTTGCCTTTGTTTTTCTCATTCGTCTGGATATCACGGGCGAGGGATCCAATTACAAATGCTCTTTGTTTGGGGATCAAGTTGATTTATGGTTGGGTGACAAATATGTTATTTTCCATCCGTTGGATTTTTTTAAATTTCATGTGAAGCAATGGTTGTTTCTATTTATTTATTTTTAAAAAAAAAACTTACTTATATTATCTTATTCTAGGTAAGTCTTCGCTCTCCTAGAACATCATAAATCAATTAAAGATTAGATTATCTGAGAGTATTAAATTAACAGGTCACCATTTACATCTACAAAATTAAATTAATGTTAACACAATACCAATAATGTCATTTAATAATGTTTGATGGGCTATTCAAAATAATATTTTTATTTATTTTTTATAATAATATATCAAAATTTTAAATTTTAAAAAATATTAATTTAAATTTTTTTTCAAAAATTTAGAAAAATGCATGATTAATTAGCACTCCCAAATAATTAAGTAGTTACATTTCAATTTTTTTTTTTTTTTGAGAAATAAAACAAAATAATATTTTATTTTATTTTTTCAAAATTTAAAAGAAAATTCTCGAACAAACACACTCTAGAGTTTAGCTACTAGGAATTTTGAGACATAGTTAAATCAATATTTTCTCGTTATGTTATGGGGTTCTGATCGTGGAAGCATTTTCTCTTAAATTGTATTCCATGCCATCAAAGATTAAATAGTGGGGAAAGGTGGAGGAGGAGAATAAAATATAAAACCACCTACATAACATTTTGATATAAAGACTTCAGAAACAAAAGGCTGATTGCAGAGAGGATGTCATGGTTCTATCCCATGCAAGAGCAGAAAACACAAAAGACCTGCAACATTTTTGTGTTCGTGCATCATCAACGGTCTACTCCTTTGCTTGAATTCCACAACGTACTTCAACATTTTTAGTGGCTCCACTGCAGTCCGAGTCCATCCATCCAGGGCCACCATTTTCTGGTGCGGTCTCCTGTGGTGCTTCTTCCACGACCCAATCGTCCATGGCCACCATTTTCTGGTGCAGTCTCCTGGGGTGCTTCTTCCACGACCCAATCATCCATGGCATCAATCTCTTCACCCACAACATTGTTTCCAACACCATATCGTACGTTTGTTTTGCAGCTGCAAGTTGTAATGAACAAATGCCAAGACATTCAATCTTTGTTGCTCGATACGTACGGTTCCTTCCATCCATGAGAAGCTTCTCGGCCAAACCCTTCTTCAGGTTATACCTAGATGCACCATCACAAGTCTGGCTCAGAATTCTGATGGCAAATCTTTGCAGCTCAGGACATTGTTTCCCGTAGGAACTCCACCATTGGGCTGCGTTTGAATTTATAGGGACATCAAAGTTAATAAATGTCGTTCATGACCAACTCAATGATACAATCAAGATTAAAGGGAAGGGGGGTAGATAAAATCAAAGGAAGGAATAGCGTTTACCTGGAGAAATAATGGTTCTTTCGGCAATTCCTCTCCCCTCTTCAAAATCACCTCTAGCATGTCTATACTCGTCAAGCTGAAATGTTATTATAAGTTGAGTGCGCTGGTGTGCTACCATACGAACAACACAGCATAACAGGCCAAATGTAACCTCTGGATCACTATAGAAATCAGTTGAATAAAACAGACATGGGTTTAAATAATAACCCGCTGCATGTAGAGAGAATTGAGAGGCTTTTTAAGCCCTCGACACAAAACATTCCGCAAAAGCTATCAGATATATTCCCAGGACCCAGAGAAGTAAGTATACTAGTAGGCGCAGATTAATTTTTAAGATTAACCAAGTGAGAAAGCAGATAGAAACCAAATGGAAGTCATAAGTAAGTTGTACAACATACCTCAAGTTGTTCATGTAGCTGCTTCTGGACTTCCATTTGCATGCGAAGAGCCTCGGTGATTTGAATTGTCCTAGACATGAAAAGATGGAGAAAGTTTTATACGTAAATTGATAGAACAAAATGGCAAGATGTCCACATAGAATTGGAAAGGCAAAATATATCAGTGCTAACCCTTTTTTCTTCCCATCATCATCAATGATAATTGAAGCCGCTTTCTTTTCTTCAGAGCATGAAGCCTTCTTCTCTGTATAGAAAGGGAGTAAAATCTCAACAATTCAGAAACAAAGTGGAAAAAGAAAAAAAAAAAAAAAAACCTCTCATGCATATATAAAAACAAAAACAGATCACTATTGGAATTAGTTTTGAAGTCTAATTCTTGTACGTTATCTTTAAGTCTCTAAAATAATCTTAAGATTAGCATAAATATGAGTCATGAACAGTTGTAATCGAAGTCCAAGCCATGGGGCTTCCTCTCTAATGTGAGAGTAATATGATATAAGGGCGTCTCAATCATGCTTCCCCCATCCTCCTCCCAATTTTACTCTGTGGAAACTTCAAAGTAAATTATAGATAGGGTCGAATTGATTCCCTCTTCAAGTTCTGGATATCCCATGCAGAATAGGATCCCATGATCATGAACTAATCACGTATCAGCAGAAAAATAAGAAGAAACAAAGATCAGGTAACCCAGAAACACTGCCACCCATCTTCAGAATTGAGGTAGAAAATTGTTCTAATGAAAAGAATAAATAAGCATGCCAGATGGAACGAATAACTATAGCACGGACAAAATCATATGAACATTTTTTTAGTTATTCCTGAAAAAGATTTGGTAATGATGGTGTTGGTAATGATGATGTTGGCAATGATAAACATGACTTCTTTGCATTGTGAATTCATTACCTTTCCTTTTTTCTGGAAAATACTTGGCAAGTCGGTATTTCTGAAAAGAGAAAAAAGTACGGAGAAGGTAAAAATCTATACAATTAAAGCACGCACAGCTAAGTTCAAAGCTGACTAATTCAGATTGGATGAACAAGTTGAGAGATAATATAGACTGGATACCTGTAGGTGGCTTTTCACATGATAGATGGTCAAACCTTCAACGTTCATAAGCTTTAACACCCCCTTTGGAGTAGCCTCTACATTTCAAAGCAATCCATGAAACATCATACAACAAAGAATATAACAATATCAAAAGTGCCGCTTGAGGTATTTGCTATGGTTCAGATGATTAAGTGGTTCGAGCCTAATGTATATCACAATAGAGACCTTAAATGAAAAGAACAAAGCCTCGACCTTCGATGGAAAAGGTGACACAGCTTACTTACTTTCAGCCCCATCAAGCTTATTGACAGCATCCAAAAAACGTTCATGAAGCTCAGGTGTCCATCTCATTCTTGGCTTGTGTGCAGTGGATGAACCAAGAGAGGGTTGACTTGAAAGCGCATCAACAGGTGGGGCAATAGAAGGAAAATTCTGATAGCATGCGAATCCTGTGACTGGCAATAGAAGGAAAATGGCTATGTGACTCCTTTACTGGACTCCCCTTTAGTTAATGATACGACAGTATGGTGATTCATGATGATAGCCTAACCTTATCTACCATTCCCATAATCATATGCCAAAATCTAGTAAAAAAACCTTTACAGATAGAAATGATGGAACGAGAGATATACTGGATTGGAATATTAATTTCTGTTGAGATTGAGAAATTCTGAGATTTGAGGGCATAACAAAGGAAAGACATATGGTCAAAGTTTAAGGTTTAATCAAGTTCCAAATCCACCAACAGAATCAGTCAGCCGCAACATTTATGTCCGGAACACTTTTCTCTCTTCAATCAGCACTGAACTGTTACATTTCTGTAACAAAAATTAGCTTCATTATGATTCTTAGCATATTTCAGTAACAAGATCAGCCAATCAGTTATCTGCTAAATTTGACATGCATTTAAGCCATATAATCTACACGATCTTGATGTGAAGGCATCTCCATCAAGTCTATAAGTAAATCATGCAAATGATTCTGTGCTGAGAAACCTGTAAACCAGAGAAGCAGTATATTGATCAACACTCGGAAGAAATTGTATAGTTCTTTCTTGGTAAATAAAATTGTATACAAGTTGCAAGACAATTCAACCACTTACAGAGGTCTAAGTTGTTAGGCAATCAATTGTATAGAATAATTATAGGACAAGAACACACATGATGGCCATATCAGTAATTAGCAAGTGCAGCATGCCTAAGTGGCCTCCAGGCAAAGCACAGTTCTATCACAAAATAATATCTATTACTTGTACATCGATGACCGAAAACAGACTCGCTGTAGGAGTCCACACGTACAACTTCTAAGCATCAGAAATTCCTTGCCATTGTCAACCCCTACCTGAAACCTAAACTCAAACAACCCATATCTCTATCACTAACTGTTTAAGCTTAAATCCCATCACAACTGCCACTAAAAAAGCACACAGGAACCAAGCTCTAACACCCTGTTTAACTGAAATTCCGACCATATAAAAACTGACACCTTCTTTTTCACCATTTCAATACATATATAGAAAAAGCTTTAAAATTATTTTACAGTTCTTAAACACTTAGCATGAAGGAACAAATCTAAATATTAACCTCAGACATGTCACCATAAAACAGAACCCAAACTTTCTCCCGCCACTAAAAATAAGTAAAGATTTCTTTTTCTTAAACAGGAATTCAAAAAGAAAAAAGAAGAAAAGAAAAAGGCATAAACACACAAAATGAGAGAAACCCAGATAGATTTAAGATCCTATAGCAGCAAATGAATTCAAAGGGGACTAATTAATAAGCAAGAAAAAAAGAAAAATATATGGTTAAACTCCCGTTAAAAAACAAATGTCATGAGAGTCAGTCATCCACAAAAGAAATTAGATAAAAGAACCTCAAGAGTAGCAGCAGATAAGATTTCATCAGATATCTATGTACAAAAGGAAGAAAAGATATAGTTTACGACAGTAACAAATTGTATAAGAACAGGCAAGAACTCAGCAATAAGATAAAGATATAAATGTTGTGAATTGAAGTGTACTTTCTTTATTGATAAAACACTTTTTTATAGAAGAGTTTGATAACAGAATTCCGAAAAATATTGAAAAGATAAAAACAGAGAAAGAACTGATCTATGACAGCTTTATTTGCAACTAACATCCTAACAATCTGGAGTCAATCTTGACTGGATCTTCACAGCATCGAAGACCTCTTCTTCAGCAGCAAATGAGGCAACTGTCAACACTCCTCCTTGCATCTTTTGCTGCAGACTCCTATCTTGTTCCTCAAAGTTTCAAACCTTGCTTTTGGCAATGGCTTGGTTAATATATCAGCAAGCTGGTCTTCTGTCTTGCAATAAATCAGTTGCAGTTCTTTATTTTTCTGAACTTCTCTCAGAAAATAATACTTGAGCTTGAAATGCTTTGTTTTCCCATGGAAAATTGGATTGTTAGATATTGCAATTGCAGCTTGATTGTCAACATTAACTTTAGTAGCTTCCCTTTGCTCCATGTCCAGATCTGCTAGGATTTTTCTAAGCCATAAGACTTGATTTGCAGCTGCAGTAGCTGCAACATACTCTACTTCTGTCGTTGATTGAGCAATAACTTCTTGTTTTTTGGAACACCAGGAGAAAATTCCTGATCCAAAACTAAAACAATATCCAGACGTGCTCTTCATATCATCACAGCTGCCAGCCCAATCACTATCTGCATATCCTTGTAGCTCGAAATTTTCAGCACAACTAAACTGAATGCCATAGTTTAGTGTACCTTTTATGTATCTCACCACTCTTTTTGCAACCTTGAAGTGTATTTCACTAGCACAATGCATGAACCTAGATAATAAGCTCACTGCATGCATGATGTCTGGTCTTGTTGCCGTAAGGTACATTAGACACCCAATTAAGCTCCTGTAAATTGCTTCATCCACCTTGTCTGCCCCATCTTCTTTACTGAACTTCTCTTTCAAATTCATGGGCGTGGTCATTGATTTGCAGTCTTTCATTTTGAATTTCTTCAGAATCTCTTTGGCATACTTTTGTTGGCAAACAAAGATCCCAAGCTGATTTTGCTGCACTTCCATGCCAAGAAAATAGGACATTTCACCAAGGTCTGTCATCTCAAAAACTTCCATCATTTCAGCTTTGAAGATGTCCATCATGGTTGAATTGTTACCTGTAACAAATAAATCATCCACATAAAGTGAAACAGCCATAAAACCAGTGTTTGAACTCTTGATATATAAGGTCGATTCACTCAAACTTTTGTTGAAGCCATGTTTGAGTAAATGCTCATCAATCCTGCTATACCAGGCTCTTGGAGCCTGTTTCAGTCCATATAAAGCTTTCTTCAATAAGTAAACCTTGTCTTCTTCTCCTTCTACCATGAAACCTTTAGGTTGTTCCACGTAAATCTCCTCCTGCAGGTAACCATTCAAAAATGCAGACTTCACATCAAGTTGAAATATTTTCCAACCTTTGTGAGCTGCAATTGCTAGCAACATTCTGATGGTGTCAAGTCGAGCTACTGGGGCATATGTTTCTGAAAAATCCACACCAAAGACTTGTGCATAGCCTTTGACCACAAGCCTAGCTTTGTGTTTGTTGATAGTGCCATCTGCATTCAATTTTGTTCTGTAAACCCATTTCACACCAATGGGTTTTTTGTGTGTTGGCATATCCACTAATTCTCATGTTTGATTCTTCTCAATCATGCTTAGCTCTTCTTTCATTGCTATGACCCATCTTGGATCATTTTTGGCCTCCTCATATTCTGCAGGTTCAAGCACAGCCACATTGAAGCTTTGATAAATGTCTGCAAGAAGTCTGGTTCCTCTGACTGGTGTGTCATCAACATCTTTATCAAAATCTTGCATGATCTCCTTACTTGCATTGCTTGTTGTATCTTTAAAATTCCATTTTTCAGCTTCAACGAATTTAATGTCTCTGTTGATTATGACTTTTTCAGTTGCAGGTTGATAAACTCTATAGCCTTTTGTGACATTGCTATAGCCAACGAAAATTCCAGCTTCAGCCTTCCTGTCAAGCTTATCTCTTTTCACCTGAGGTATATGAGTGAAACATAAGCATCCAAACACTTTTAAGTTTTGAAGTGAGGGTTTATAACCATGCCAAGCTTCATAAGGTGTTTTGTGCTGTAATGCTCTTGTTGGCAGCCTGTTTAACAAGAACACAGCAGTGTTCGCAGCTTCTGCCCAGAATTTCTTGGGCAAATCTTTCTCAAATAATAAGCACCTTGCCATCTCCATGATTGTCCTGTTCTTCCTCTCACTCACACCATTTTGCTGAGGTGTGTAAGGTGTAGTGTATTGATGTTCAATCCCTGCATCATGACAAAACTGGGCAAATTTGTTTGAAGTATATTCTGTGCCATTGTCAGACCTCACAATCTGAATTTTATGACCACTTTGATTTTCAACCCAGTTTTTAAACCTCAAAAAGACACCTGCTACTTCAGCTTTGGATTTTAAAAAATACACCCAGCACATTCTTATATAATCGTCAATGAAAGCAACATAATACCTGCTGCCATTTAATGAATCTGTCATCTGAGGGCCTGCAACATCAGTGTGAATAAGCTGAAGTTTTTCACTTGCTCTCCAAGCTTTGTTTTGAGGAAATCCAAGTCTGTGTTGCTTGCCATATTGACAAGAAACACAAACCGTGATTTTTTCTTCTAGGCTGGGCACCCCTCTCACCATCTTCCTTCTCTGCATATGAACCAAAGCTGCTTAATTGAAGTGGCCCATCCTCTTATGCCATAATTCAGCTTCATTTGTTGTGTTTGATACTGCTGCTATCTCCTCTTCCATCCAATCTAGAGAAAAGCTTTTCCCTTGCATTTTTATGGTGAAAATCTCTAATCTAGTAGGATCAGAAATTAAACAGTGTTTGTTCTTGAAAACAACCGAGTATCCTTTTTCAAGAAGTTGGCCAACACTCAACAGGTTTTGATCGATTTCAGGTACAAAAAGGACATCTGAAATGAGTTTAATACCTGAATTCCCTTCAATGGCAACTGTCCCTTTTCCTTTGACAGGAATATATTCGCCATTACCAATTCTGACTTTTGAGACACTTGATTTATCAAGATGTTTGAACAAATTCACATTATTTGTCATGTGATTTGTGCAACCACTGTCTATCAACCAGCAATCACTTGCATGCTTGCTTACAAAATAGGTGGCCACAAACAATTGTTCCTCCTGTTGTTGATCAGCAACTTGAGCCTCTTCATGCTGTTGATTTGTTCTGTTCTTGCAGATTTTTTCCATGTGTCCCAGCTGATTGCATTTCCTGCATTTAACATCAGGTCTCCACCAACAGTAGTTTTGTGAGTGATTTGTTTTCTTACAGTGTTGACAAGGGGGAAAGGTTCCAATTCTTCGATTGTTACTGCCTGCTCCCTTGTATTTGATGGTCTTCCTTTTCCCTTTGTCACCTTCTTGGACTTGCACCTTTGCTGGAAAAGCTCTTTCCATGGATTCTTCTTGCCTTATAGTTCTCCTTTGTTCTTGAGCTTGTAAGGCATTTAACAATTCTCCCAAAGATATTTTTGACAGATCTTTGGCTTCTTCTAATGAGGATATCTTTGACTCAAACCTCTCGGGTAAAGTCACAAGGATCTTTTCAACAACCCTTTGATCAGAAAGCTCCTCTCCCAATAGTCTTATTTTGTTGACTATGGAGAGTAATCTATCAGAAAAATCTCTGATAGTTTATGAGTCCTTCATCTTCTGCATTTCGAACTCCCTTCTCAAATTCAAAACCTGCATTTGAATTGTCCTCTCATTACCATGGAACTCCTCCTTGAGATAATTCCATATTTGTTTGCTTGTATCAAAAGCAATTATTCTTGGAAATATTGCTTCAGAAACAGCAGCATAGAGACAAGTTTTGGCTTTGAACTTCCTTGATCTCTCCTCACGATTATTTCTGATTTGGGCTATGGTTGGATCTGCAGGAAGAGGCTGAGGTTCATGTTCTTGTTCAACAGCATCCCATAAATCGCAGGCTTGTAAGTAAGTTTTCATTCTCACAGCCCACATTTGGTAGTTCACACCAGTAAATACTGGTGGTGTTGCAAGAGAATAAGTGTTGGATGCCATTTGAAAGAATGATGAAAGGTTTTGGTTTTGGTGTTTTGTGGTTTTTTGGTGGAAGAAGGGTTTCTCACAGGTTACTCTCTTTCTCACAAGCTGGTCCCTTTAAAATCAATGTGCTCTGATACCAATTTGTAGTTTACGACAGTAACAAATTGTATAAGAACAGGCAAGAACTCAGCAATAAGATAAAGATATAAATGTTGTGAATTGAAGTGTACTTTCTTTATTGATAAAACACTCTTTTATAGAAGAGTTTGATAACAGAATTCCGAAAAATATTGAAAAGATAAAAACAGAGAAAGAGCTGATCTATGACAGCTTTATTTGCAACTAACATCCTAACAATCTGGAGTCAATCTTGACTGGATCTTCACAGCATCGAAGACCTCTTCTTCAGCAGCAAATGAGGCAACTGTCAACAAAAGAGAAAAGTTCATCAAGAAAAGAAAAGAAAAAAAGACTCTAATTAAACTAACCTAGAATACAAGATCTTTTTTCTCTCTTTCTTGTTGAAGGAAGAAAAGAAGACAGACAGACAGACATTAACAACAATGTTACTAAGGTGCTTTGAGTCTAACGTTGCATACTGTGATAAAGAAAGAAAGAAAAGAAAGGATCCAGATACTAAAGAAACCAAAAGTAGCAGAAGGATTTGGCTCCGGGGAATCTGTTTATAAGAAACAAAAGTTTATAAGAAAATGATTGATCGCATTGTGGGGGTTACAGTGTTTCACAGGCCTGGAATGTATGTGAAGCACACGCACCAATGTCAGGTGGATCTTGGTTGTCTGTCCTTTCTGAAGACATGTCAAGTGGGGTTTAATTACACCATCTAAAATTGGAAAATTTTGTCTAAAGCTGAGGTCATCCCATCCCATCCTCGAGTCAATCTTGTTTGTGAAACGAGTAAGCAATGGAATATCTACTGTGATTGTGATTGCCTATGATGAAATTATTATGCAGTATCTTGTTTTTATCTGATCCAATAATTCTTCACTCTTTTTTTTTTTTTACCATTTCTAACTCCTGTCAAACTCTGTTGCCCCCAGTATTACTGCTCAAGTGCCATGATGCTTACTACAGTACTATGCATAGCAGACAAATTAAATTCATGGTTTGATCTTCTCTAATTTATTTAAAACCATCGGGGAATCTCACAAAAATGCTTGATAATATATTACTCCATGCAATCATGTTGGATTTTATTTTTTTTGGTTATTGTAATGTAATGTGTTTGTTAAAAATATTTTTTATTTAAAAAAATGTTAAAATAATTTTTTTAAATTTTTGATATGGAAAAGCAGCTCTTTCCCAAACCACACCTAACTTTTCAAAGCAGACAAATTTCATAGCCACCCCAATTAAGGGCACTGTAATCTCTAGTGTCTATATATGCAGTTGTTTAGACACAAAATCCCCCTACCAAATGGCCAAACATGAATAGAGTTATAACAGTACTCTTGTTTAAGCATGGAATATTCTTCAATCAATCTCCCACAAATCAAATAGCAAAATCCAAGCGATTTTTCATAAGATCAGAAGGTTCCAAATTTCACATTGGATTTAGGGTTTAGGGCATGCACCTCATGGTATTTACACTGTTTAATTCGTTAGTACTAATTGTGTGTAATGGAAAGTAATAAGCGATTCCAAAATATGAAATGCAAGAAGGGTCCCGTAGCATTAATTTGATCTCTAATATTAATTTACTAACCTCAATGATTATGTTGTCGACATGAATGCAACTTGTTGATGGCTTTACTTTATCATTGTTTGTTTTGATCATCATATCCTAATTAAGCTGATTAATCAATACCCCACCCCCACTCCACTTCTTAATTTGTTTCTATCATTATGATCTCCTCCATTTTTGCTTTACCATTCCTTGATGGTTTCCAATTATCTCCTGCGGTATTTTATTTTTTACTTTGTTGTTCCTTCATTATTGCTTATATATATATACATATATATATATACACATATATGATAACCTAACATGGTGGAAAACTGTTGAGAGGAACTAATTTAGCAATCAAATATTACTAAATATTTAACCTATATTATAACTTGATTTTGAAGCCTGCTTGAAGTCCAATAATCCAATCTGTATGTTAAATATATAGTAGCAAAAGATTAATTGTGATCCCAAATTTCTTCCACCATACAAGCCAATTAATTCCTATAGTTTAAGTTAGGAAATAAAGGGGGAAAGGGGGATCAAAAGATGACTACATAACTAAGTACCCACCTAGAAAGAAACCAAGTTAATAAATTGTCAAGTGGTAGCTAGGCCACTATTTGGGAAATAAAGGGGAAAAGGGAGATTTTATCTAGAATAATTAATCTTTTACAATAAAATTATTATAAGATATATTATTTGATTATTTATATTAAAATTAATTTATTTTTATATATTAATTTTTTATTAGGTGTTAACTATTTGGAAAAAAGTTATTTTTTTAATTAAAAACCAATCCTAAACTTACATAGCAACCAATTAATATAAAACTGGAATGAGAACATATAATCCACTATACATTCTTCACAACCATTGCTTGCCGTACAACCAAAGATACGTAGACGTCAGGGAGAGGAAGAGTCAAAACTCATACCCCACGAAGCCTGAAAAACTAGCTCAAGAAAACAGAGAAACCCTTGTCTACCTAAACTCTAAGAATGTATGCTTGGTTTAAAGATTTATATTGGTTGATTTGTTGATGCAAATCCTTTGTTTTTGTACCCATCAAAAAGATGAGCAGCAACCAACATGGAAACACAACAACAACAACAGACCTATCAGCAAGAAGGTCGCCAACCCCTCAACATGGGTTCTCCTTCTTTGACTCTATTTCATATCGTTGGAATTCTTTGTTTCAGAATGAAAAGAATAAATTCCATATAGAAGAAGAAGAAGAAGAAAGATCTGCATTTATTAAGGTATGTTCTTCCTTCTCCACTGGTTCCCCATTTATCTGCTTGTTTTGATGATGCGTTTTATGGTCTTTATTATTCTTAATTAAGACTTACATTGGTTGACTTTGAAAGAACAAGTCTTTAGCGTCTATCTCATCGTCAAGAAATTCATTTGTTGTTAATGGATAGCTAGTAATCAATCCTATATTTAGTGAAAGTTAGACACTTGTGATTCAAAATGCTGACCTTTTTTTTTTTTACAATGTTTGCTTATAATATAGCATTCTGTCTTTTATATGTATGTATGTATGTTTCATGATTAGCGAGGGATGCACCCAAAAACTGGATGAGACATGGGAAGTTTTTATTTTTTTCTCAATTCAATCTTCTTATGCCTTGAGAGCATCTCTGATTAGACTGTAGGACATAATCTGCTGAATTTAATTACAGAGTTTGATTACTGCTCCAAGAAACATACATGATCTTCAAAACATGGTAATGATTAGCTCAGTAATTTTCAAATCATATTCATCATCTTGATCTATGTGGTCTTTTAAGGTGTTTTCAAGCAGTAATACACTACCAACTAAGCAGAAAAAGTTATTGATGATTGTATTAGTTACCTTAGTTTCTTTATATTTTTAGATGACAGATGGAGGTCCAAGGTATACTGTCGATGACGCCATTCTGGCCATGGGGTTTGGAAAATTTCAATACCTCGTGCTTCTCTATGCTGGCATGGGTTGGGTTTCAGAATCCATGGAGATGATGATTTTATCATTTGTAGGACCAGCAGTTAAGTCTGATTGGGATCTTACTTCTCAGCAAGAAAGTCTAATAACTAGTGTGGTTTTTGCTGGCATGCTGGTTGGAGCATATTCATGGGGTGTAGTTTCCGACAGATGTGGAAGAAGGTTGGCCTTTTATAATTTTCTGCATTTCTGTGTACAACCCTTTCTTTACTTGAAGGTCATAATAATTATTCATAGAACTTGGAGATGCTTCTGCTATCATTTGTATTGATTGAAAGTCACAATAAAAGCTTTAAACAGATCTCCCGTCAACTCCAACTATGGTTTTTGTGGCCTTTTTTTTTTTTGTCAGATTACATAAGCTGTGCCTCTTAATTTGTTGAACTACAGCTGGAATATTTTTTCCGTACTCCCTCAAATGTGCTCTACTGTTTTTTTGCTGTGTTTCTTCAGGAAAGGTTTCTTGGTTACAGCAATAATTACTTTTGGAGCTGGTTTTTTAAGTGCTTTTGCCCCAAACTATATCACATTGCTTATTTCTCGTTGCTTAGTTGGTCTTGGTCTTGGGGGTGGTCCTGTACTCTTAGCTTGGTTTTTGGAGTTTGTACCAGCACCAAATAGAGGTGCTTGGATGGTGATTTTCTCAGCATTCTGGACATTTGGAGCAATCTTAGAGGCTGCGCTAGCATGGGTATGCTTATGATTTCTTATCCTAAGATTTCGAAACTTTCTTGCTTTTCTCTAATGGACACTACGATGTGTCATTTGACGCAATCATTTGCATATCCATATATGCCTCTTCTTTTGGATGTGGTTTCATCCTTGCTTCATTCTCTGACAGATTATCATGCCTAGATTAAATTGGAGGTGGCTGCTGGCGCTATCTGCTCTGCCTTCATTCCCTCTCCTTTTATTTTATTTCATGACACCAGAATCACCAAGGTATTTTTGCCTGAAAGGCCAGAAAATTGATGCCCTCAGCGTCTTGAACAAAATAGCCAAACAAAATGGAAAAGAATTGCCTCCCGGTGTTCTTGCTACAGATAATGAAATCGAGGCGCAAGGGAAGAATCTTCCCACAGAAGGCACAGAAGAAGTTGCTCTCCCTTCTGCCACTCCTCTTAACTGGAAGGATTCTGACATGGGGGTCTTAAAATCCCTGTTAATGCTTCTTTCACCAAAACTAATCAGGTCAACCGTGCTTTTATGGGTGGTATTCTTTGGGAATGCGTTTTCATACTATGGCCTTGTGTTGCTGACAACCGAGCTGAACAATAGGAGCAATACATGCCATCACACTAAAGCGCAGTCACAGGGGTCTTCTGATGTAGCTTACAAAGAAGTTTTAATCGCTAGTTTTGCAGGTGAGTTTTCACAGATATTACAGCAGTGTTTTTATTTACACGATAATCCTCATTCTGTGATCTGTTCAAGGAAAAGCTTATAACATCTGACTTTTATTTGGATCAAGAGTTTCCGGGGCTCATCGTGTCAGCTCTCATAGTTGATAGGATTGGTCGTAAACTTTCAATGGCGGTTTTGTTCTTTGTGAGCTGCATCTTCCTGCTGCCATTGGTAGTCCATCAGTCACCAAGTGTAACAACAGTTCTTCTCTTTGGTGCTCGAATATGCATCACAGGAACCTTCACCATCGTCTTTATATACGCTCCAGAGGTGAGTCATGGCAGTTGAATCTCTTTTTATTATCTCATAATCAAGAACGTCCTTCACAAAAAATAAAAATAAAAATAAAAAATAAGATTTTAGCTTACACCAACTCCTCTGGGTCATCTTGTGCTAATAAGGTTGTCAAGAAATTTATTGAGAAAAAAGAGAGAAATTTTTTCATTAAAAAACTAATAAATATGTCAAGACTATAACAATTTTCTTATAAGAAATCAAATTAATAATTTATAATACTGATCTTAATATTTTATATCTATTATAGTCTAATTATAAAGTTCATTTCATTTGATTTAAATTATAAATTATCATGAATCAGAAAAATATGAAAAGAATTTAATTTTTTTAATATTTTATATTGTTAAAAATATTTGCATATAAGATAAAAATATTGAATTGTTCATTTGTTTTTCAAAAACTTCTAAATAAAATTATGAAAAGCTTCTGAAATGTGTTTTTCATACATGATAAATTTGAAAAACTAAAAAACTAGTTTCTTTTATTTTTCTAGAATGAAAAATATTACATTTAAACATAAACAGAGAGTTTCAATTCTTTTTTGTTTTCTAATTTTTTTAAAAATCGAGTTTTACTTGATTCCTTCTAACATGACCCATCCATCCTCCCTATTCATCCATCTTTACGTACAGACTTGTGCAGTCCTGTAAATCACTGCATTGATTGTGTTACTAGTTATTTAACTCGTGCAAGTTAGATATTTGATTTTTATAAAAAGTAGGTTTATTTATGCATTTTGTATATAAAACATTTTTAAGTGTAATTTCAAAAACTCATATATGCATGTAATCCAATAAATGAAAAACTATGTGTATTAATAAATGGGATGAAAAATTATTAATGATAACTAAAAATTAAATTAGAAAAAATCAAAACAGATATATAAATCAAGATTTGAGATATTTATTCAGTTGTGTTTACTTAATTTGTTTATTAAAAAAATATTAAAAATATACATATTAAATTAATTAAATAAAATAAAAATGATTAAATAAAATAAAAATAATATTATGTAAAGCAGCACATATTAGAAATATTATCTAAAAATAAATATTTTATTAAATAAAATTCTTATATACAAAAAATATATATATATAAAAAAAACTATAGTTGAATTAAAATAATCTTAAATACGCACAACAACATAAAAAAGTCTCCCCTTAAATTAATATCTGGCCTTAAAAAAGAGGGTGGAGTCTGGAAGAGCCCAGACTTGCGAACCTATAGGCCATCATTTATTTTTTTTATTTTTAAGTTAAAGGTGACATATTATCCATTAAGACAAATGACGTGTTGTTTGCAAGCCTAGATTCCGATCACCACAATGTTGGCAAAAAATCAGGGCAATGACTCTTTTAACCAAAAAAACCCAATTTTAAAGTTGTTTTAATCCAAAAACACATCATCAACACCTTTATAATACCCTCAAACAATTCCATCAACTCTAAATACCAAAAAATAGCCCAAAAACCTGAAATTAAATCGAATTAGTTTTTGCTATGTCGGCTTAAATCCAACATTGAGGTTCCAAACAACTACCATGAAGCCCTAGAGTGGATGGTGACTTTCTCTCTCATCATCGGAATCCGACAGCCCTTTTTTATAATCTCTTTAACCGATGACTGAAAAATAACATTGCTGTACATGTGCGGCGTCGGCGATAACGTCCACTCTTAGGTATGGGTATTTGTCTATCTGGAAAACATAGGGAGATAAGAAATTCTTGTCTTTTATCAATGGAAAGCAGGATGAGAATCACAACCTAGTATTTGATCACTGGGAACCCTAATTGGTATCAGAGATCGGACACAGGACTAGTTGTATAAAGAAAAAGCATTAGCATCTCAAATACGTCCTACCTAAGATAAGCTATATTATTTAATTGTCTGATAAAAATTAAGGTTTTGTCATGTTTTCTAATTATTGGTTTAAATATAGTTTAAGAAAAGTTCTCGTCAGTACGAAGATTCTTGTCTCATCAAGTAAAACCTAATCGTTCCATGTCAGCTAAAGAAAACTATATTTTTAATATCAAGAATACGTCTTAAATCATTAATATTAAAAGAAAACAAAATGATTTTTTTGGAATTTTTGAAATGTTAGCCTAGTTCTCATGACTTTCATAAATTAGTTATTAAAGCCAAAATGCATACTAAAACATGTATTTTTTAAAAAAATTATATAAAAACATATATATATATATATATATATATATATATATCTATTAAAAAAAGACTTGGCTATATGCATGAAAACAAGACCTTTTTTTTTAACATTTCAGAGAAAACTAGGTGTTTTAATACCGGATTTGCATCTTTACAGTATCAAAATTGATAGAAAAATACACGGGAAAATCATAAATTTTAAAAAAGAAAATTGAATTTTTTTATTTTTTTTACTAGGTTAGGCCCGGCCCAACCACTTTGGTTTGACCCGGCACTATTTGGCTTAAAAAAACTAAAACAAACAGTGGAGAGAGTGGAGTGGCCTAGAGAAGACGAAGAAAAAGAGGAGGAAGAGGAAGAAGCAGACTTGCGGCTTAGCGGTGCTGCCGATGGCGATGGATGATGTTGCGGTTGCAGACCGTGGCGCTGACTGGCTGGTGGTTCTTCTTTCTTTCTTTGCATTTCCTTTATGCTTTTTATTTCTTCTGCTATGTTCTTCCTCTTGTTCCCTATTTTATTCTTTCTCTCCCTCTCTAGTCCTCTCCAACGTCCCCTGGTTCAAAATTCAACTATCATTCTCTATTTTTTTCTTGTTCCCTCTGTTTCTCAAACATTCTCTCCCCTGTTTTCTCTTCTTCTGCCCCCCTTTGTTTGCCTCTATTTTTTACTTTCTTTTTCATTTATGTTTCCTCTTAAATTTATCATTTTTCCTTGAAATCCCCCCTTTTTGTTTTTTTTTTTTTTGCTCTTCACCTTCTCTGTATCTCGAACAATTCTTTCCCTTCTCTTACATTCATCCCCTCTTTTCGTTTGTCCCTCTCTTGTATTTATAGGAGGTTAGGGGAGAGAGCCACCGCTGCCCAGTCCAATCGTGCTGAATGGATAAGGTGGTTGGGAGGCCACTGGACAGTCGTTCCAAGGTGCCACAAAGCTTGTCTCCATTGCCTTTTCATCTTTGACAAGTCAATGGGTGTGTGTCGTGTTAGTTTTGGATCTTCAAGAGAGAGAGGGGAAGTGGAAAAAAAACAGGGGAATAAACCCCTTCTTCCCTTGCCTCTACGTGTGCAGGGGAAGAAGGAGAATATTATCGTTCAAAAGGACACTGTTTCGTTTTTTTTTTTTAGGTTGGGAAAAAAATTGAATTTGGGGAATAACCCAAAAATAGGTTATGACAAATACAAATGAACTTGTGCATCAAAATGGATTTTTTAAAATCTCAATGAACCTAAATTGTATAAATTGCTTTATTTTAAAAGATTGAGGACCTATGAGTATTTTTTATGCAATCTCTGACATGTCATCCATGTTTGACAACTTTTTTATTTTGGACCCCTTCTTTCAATTTCATGTATGACTAAGAAATCACAATTAATTGGCCTTTAATTAGGATCAATTGAACAAAATAAAACTAAAATGAATTGTTAGAAAATGAACAAAAAGTCTAGTGTTTTGTGTGTGTGTATGAACAATGAAAATCAACAATAACTAAGCCAAGACTATTAGTGTATTAACCAAAAAAAAAAAACTAAAAGGGTTCTGTGTTTTACTATAGCATGTGAGGAGATTTATTGTGGATTCAAAATAGTATAATTACTATTTTGCTCTTCATTCTTAACAATTGCATTTGAAGTGAGGGTAAACCCGTATTTTTCATGGGATCCAAATGTCATTTGAGAATTGATTGGGGGCAAGATTGTTGTTTTGTGTATAGTAAAAATAGTATATCGTTCTCGGGGGCTTAGAAAAATTAGCCTTTGGTCCAGGGTATTTTGCTTCTTTACAAGTTTATTTGTATAGTGAAATAACTTTCGTGCCCTTCATGTCCGAGAAATATTGACCTTTAAGTGAGGGGTTGTTATGTCTTTACACATTTTATGTACAATTAAATTTTGTTTTTGCCCTTTGACTTCGATAAATTAAAGGCTCTTGAGAAGGTATTTTCGTATTTGCATCATGATTTTTTTGTAATATTTGTATGCCCTTAAGGTCATTTTAGTAATTTGTATTATTATAATATTAATAAATTGATAAAGTTGGCATACGTACGCGTGCCATACACGCATAGGCATGTCGTCGCCCCCTGCTCTATTTAGGTGGCGCGTTGAGGCACGTATAGTGGTAAAAAAAGGTTGATCGCCTACTCACCCGACATGAAAGATAGCGACACATCTTTTAGAGTGGTGTATATTAGCATATGAGCGGCAGTGCGACAACGATTGACATTTTTTCTCCTCCACTTATTTTCTCTCTCACATGCCTTGGTATACGTGC
The DNA here is from genome assembly GCA_018804465.1 of Populus tomentosa. NCBI lineage: Eukaryota > Viridiplantae > Streptophyta > Magnoliopsida > Malpighiales > Salicaceae > Populus > Populus tomentosa. The sequence goes on from CM031995.1 coordinate 87,989, forward strand.
AGAGCCCTTTGTGTCCTCCAGTTTTTATTTGTTTTGGGTTTGGTCTTCATTTTAATGATTTCTATTTTTGTTAGATTCAATACTTTTTAAGTTTGTATTGTTTTTAATTTCATCTCTAATCATTTAATCTAATTAGATTTTCTTATCTAATCTAGTCCTTATTCTTTTTATTGTTATTTTTTTTTATCCTTTTTCATTATATGTTTTTTTTTAATTATGTCATTGGGAGTTTGATTTAATTTTGTTTGGTTTCCCATTTTGGTCCTCATTTTTTTTTTATCTTTTTCTTTATTTATTTTGTTTTTCAATTTAGTCCCTAATTAGTTTCTTTCAATTATTTTTATGCATTGTTTAGTCCTTATTATTTTAATTTTAGTTATTTTAAATTTTTATTTTTTTATGGTTTGAAATTTTTTTGTGTGGTTTTTTAATGTTTGTCTTTTACAGGGTATTTTTAATCTTATAACTTAGTTCACTCGTTCCGAAGATAAATATTATTTTTTAACCTGATTTGTCTCATGTTATCATAATAACCCAATGAATATTATTTTTTAACCCAGTCCACCAATTTTTTTAAAAAATTAATCTAATATGTTCAGCTTATCCTTATTTGAATATTATTATTTTTACTTTGAGAAAATTTGGAGAGGTCTCCGTCATAGCACGCGAGTCCCGTCTGACTACAACTAAAACCTGTACTTCATCCCCCTTAACATTTCGCAGTCAATAGCACACATGGCCTATAGGAGTTGAATCTTCACGCGTTGAATATCCCACCATTTTGTTTATCATTGAACTCAAGTTACTTGTCTGTGATAAAATATGGTTTTTTGTTTGCCAGATTTACCCAACATCAGTGAGATCAACAGGCATTGGAGTTGCAAGTTCGATGGGAAGAATTGGAGGGATGATTTGCCCGCTTGTGGCAGTAAGTCTGGTGCAAGGATGTCATCAGACAGCAGCACTTACTCTTTTCCTGTGCATAATATTTGTAGCAGGATGCTGCGTTCTGCTGTTTCCGTTTGAGAACAAAAGGCCTTGAACTGACTGACAGTATATCTAGTACAAAAAACGAAAAACCTAAGGCTGTGCTGTGAAACAAGAAGAGCCTTAGCTTGATCTGTCAGATAAGTCCTCCCTAACATATTAAGGCTGTGAAACAAGAAGAGCCTTGGAGACCATTGCTTTATGTATGAACTTAATTTTATTTTCAGGGAGACTCTTCCTTCCTTTGTACAGTGTTTATTAAGAGTACGCCCTCTCAATCTGGCTAGCTGGAGAGGGAAAAAAAATGGCATTGTCATGATGCAATGGACGTGTGAATCACGATTACTGTAAGAAGAGCATGTAAAGTTAGGAGCATTATACGTACATACCTTGTTTTAAAAGCAACTTTGGAAACATCGAGTTTTAATTATATTTTATTCAAATTTATATGTTTGGTATTTGTAAAACAATTATGAGTATAAAATATAAGTACTTGATATTTTATTATCCTTGAAAAATAAAATAATATCAGCTTAGATTGGTGATTTCATAGAGAATCGACAGCGAAATCAATATTCCAGTAATAAAATTGATGTAATTGATCATATTTGATGAGTGCAATCAGTCAAATAAATTGAAAGAATCAGCGTAAATACTCAAAAAAATAAAATTCATAAAAGATAGTTTCCTTTATAACCTATTAATTATCTCTTAATTTAATCATTCCTATTCATAAGTAATCCATGCATGTTTTATTCAGAAAACTTAAATCAGTATTCGTAAGAGTTTTATATATATATATATATATATATATATATATATAATGCATGCATGTCTCTTCGAGATTAGGAACACGACTAGCTAGCTAGCTAGTAATATTTTCTTCTGCCTAATTCACTTGATCTTGAGGTCCACAACATGTTTAATAATTCAATCATTCTTTTTGTGACAACAGAATGAAAGAAATTTCACAATATTTACTCAAAAAGAATGAAAGAAGGTTTCTTAACCAACAGTCCAGTTATAGGTAGCACAGCCAACTCCTTGAGACCCCTTGACGCAGGCCTCAAATGTATATGATTCCCATTTTGCAAGCCCTGGTAGGAAACCTTACTAGCTCCACAATCAGATTGAGAGCCACTATCCAGCTGCATGCGTGTTATTCAATTACAATAAGTTAACAGAGAATGAAGAAGAAAAGTTTCAATGAATGAACCAACAGCGACAATAAACCAGAAAATAGAAAGGAAACCGGATTTTCAAACATTTTCTCCAGATTCATTTTCTAGGGATGAGTTTTGTTGATATAAAACTCAAATGTAGCTATGTTCAAGTGTGAGAATGCATGGGGAGCCATCAAGAACTTCACAGATACCTCTGCATCATCACAGAGAGCTCTAAAGCACAGAGATGAAAGAACCCAACACAGCAAAACCAACCATCAAAGCTTGGGCCAACCCATTTCTGTAAAGAGTCTAAATTGATGACTGAACCATGTAGAGGCTAAAATCTACAAGACAATGAGAGGCATTTGTGGTGTTTAGAACAGTCTTAAATTAAAGATCAGAAACGGGTTCTGCAGGGAAATAAGACTGAAAAAATTAATGTGGTATAGAAGGACAGAAGGATTAGAAGAAATAATGGAAGTAAGAGAATGGATTTGGGGGGATTCTACATGAAGTAATTTCAAATCTTATCAGGGACTGAAAATTTTCAAGACTAGCAAGAGTTGGGCTTGAGGTTGCGGCTGCGGTGCAACCTCAACTCCTTCTGAAGGGTTGAGTTTGCACCGCAACAAAATATGTTGTTTGCATTGCTGGCAGATTTGAACCACCAACACAGACCTTATAGGTTTTTCTGATGCGACTCAAACAAGCTACCGTCCTTGTCCAACAATCTGTTCTTATTCAAAGATCAACCTCAGAAACAGTCTCTCTTTAGTTCAACAACAAAAGCATCCTCTCTGTCTTATGCCATGGTGTGCAATTTTCACTCTTTTCAAGCAGCAAATGCTAGAGCTACTATAACACATAGAGCAAGGATAGGCGGGGAATCACCCACAACCATAAAGAGGTACTAGGCTCATAGAAATTAATAACAATTTCAAGTGGTTCAATAAATCTAAAGTCACCACGTTGTTCCCATCTGTGCGAGCATTGATCATACTAGGACCCTGTTTAAGGGATGCCTGACTGAGGTCTATTTTGAATAAACAATAAAAAAAATACTTCAGTTTTTATTGTAAGTTATTGAGCTAAGTTTGGGTTTAGATTTTTATTTATTAAAAAAATAATAATAAAATAAATCTAATAAATATATCAAATCCAAAGAACTTAAACTTGATAGTCAACTAAGTCTAATGTAACATGAGTTTGACAAACATTTCAGACCCAAAAAACTTAAACATTATCAACTTTCAAGATTATATGTCTGATCCTGAATAATTATTTACAATTTAAATATAAAAAATATGATAAATTGTCATGTTTCTCCATCTAAAATAATTATTCATATTAAAAAATATAATATCCTTGAAAGTATAAAACTTTTCTGTCTTTCTCTTGTCTGAATGTAAAAAATATTTCTCAGTCATTAATTTCACATATATATTTAACTGCATTAAAGTTGCTTAACAACGCTACTTTCTGGTATCCATATCTGAAGAAGCCGATCATAAAAGGAACAAGTAGCCACTACAGAGCTGTTTTGTTTGACCTTATGAGATAAAGTCCCCCTCTGCCAATCTGCACCGTAAGCAAGTGAGCCATGCTTGGTATAGGTTTCCATCACTTCTCCTTTCTCCTCATCAATCTTCACAACTGCAAAGCCATTGTGCATGCAAGCTGCTAAGACCACGCCTGGTACAGATGGGTGGTGCTTGACTCTCCAAACTCCTCCCCCTAAACAAACTGAAGTTTCATTGACCGGTTTGGAAATTGATCTTACATCCCATAGCCTTAGATACTCATCATAACTACCGGTGAGTAAGATATTAGGGTCCCTAGGACTCTTTGCAATGCAACAGACACCCATCTTATGGACTTTAGAATTCTGAAACACCAAATTGGAAGGACCATCCCTTAAATCCCAACAACTGAATTTGCAATCATCCGAACCAGTGTATAACAACTGAGGTTGGTGAATGTCAAATGATGCAGCCCATAGCTCAAAATCATGTGCTTTCCACTCTTGAATTACATTTAACTGGGACTCTGAAAAGGACACTACAGATACAGAACCATCAGAAAGCCCCACTGAGATAGATGTGGTTGATGGATTCCAGTCCACACAAAGACACATAGAGGAGCTTATTTTTTCACCAACTATCTCTCTTAGAGATAGAGAGTCCCCTGCATCAAGAATTAACAAAAAACTCCTAAGAACCAAGCAAACAGGACAACAAGAGCATAGATTTCGTAGTCAAGTCACTAAATTTATAATTTCAGTCCATATAACCATTATTTTCCTACTTTGTCCAATTGTTAGGTTACATATCAATATTAACCCTTCCCCTTTCTGAATCCCTCCTATCACAAGTACGAAATCCCGGGTTTTTTAGGGCAACGCCAAAAGAGTTTATAAACTTACTAACTTAGCAGTCACCCATGATATTAACATGTAAGAAGGAAATAAGAAGGACCACCATCATTTGTTTCCAAGAAAATGCGTTTTTAAGGACATGGAAAATTGTAAGATTAACTATACACCAATAACATTATTCATGGGCAAAATTCCTTTTTTCACTTCATATTTTTCAAGAATCAAAACTTCACTCATAAATACGCACGCACATGCCACGCAACTTAAATTTTCAAAATCGAAGTTCTTTTACCTCCATTAGAACAGCACTCTAATCCATGAACTCTCAAGTAACCATCAGCATCAGCTTGCGCAAGCATTGGACCCACATTCCCAACAACAGGACTCCACTTAATGTCAAAAATCCCCACAGTCTCCACGCGGTAAAACAACTCAAACCGACCCACATCAGGATTTACATCGAAAAGTGAAATGCTACCAGTTCGACTCGGCCTATCCCCCTCCTGCAAAGTGTAAGTTGCAGCTGCTAAAACATTGTGATACGGCTCATGCGTACAAAACTCTACTGCGTCTGCATTGCCATCTAGATAACACTGTGCCACTTCCATGCCTAGTTAACAAAACGAGAAGAGTTGTTTAAATCATTTGTAATATCATAAAAATGGTTGGGATATTATGTCAAACAGTTTGTGGACAAAAAATTGAAGAGTAAAATTTTACAACCAAGACCGCAGTTTGGTTTGAGAATTTGTGTTTATGCCTGTCTGTGGTCGTGATTGTTAGGAGTGGCATGTCATGCAAATTTTGTTGAGTTCTACTCCTATATATGCAAAATAAATAAATAAATAAATAAATCTTCCTTGAGAGAGGAGATACCTTAAGGTGATGTTTGTCGTAACTATAAGTTGAGTTTTAGATGCTTCCATTATAAATTGAGGGATTGTGACTCCTTTTGTCCCTGTACTTGTATAAAATAATAAAATAACATTAAAACAATAAAATATTAATAAAAATATTAATTTAATATTTTTTTTAAAAAAAAACATTGATAGAGTTCTACTCCACTCGACTTATTTATTTTTAATTTTAAAATTGTTCACTCCCTCTATATAACTATGTTGGGAAAAAGATATATACTTTTTTGGTATTTTGACTTAGATTCTGGTGCCATTTCTGAAGAGATCTTCCTCTGATTCATTCATATATGGCGGCAACCCAATCACTATCACAACCTGATCCAGATCGTCCCTCTGGTACTTCTCTACCTGCCCCACTTCTTATCTTCATCATAATTGTATACAGTTTTTATCTTTTTCCTTTTTGTTTTTAATTCAAAGTCTCCTTTTTGTTGATGGGGTGTTTTGATTTGATGGAGATTAAGTCATTTATAGGATGAATTGGCTTGTGGATTGTTTGGTCATGTTCGTTTGAATATAAAAAGTCAATCTTTCTTTTTCTTTCTTTAGTTTTTGGAGGATCCTTGTCTTTTTGTACGCTGAGATATTGTAAACATGTATGAGGTATTAAATTGCTTTGATCTGGGCTGTGCTGGGTGTTTCATTTTGAGATCTGAGATCTGGGTTGTGTGAGGTGACCTTAATTATTGCAACTTCTCCGTTTTGCTTGTCATGTATAGCTAATTATTCAGTGAAGTATTGTGAAGGGGAGGTTCAAGAAGCTTAATTGATTTCTTGACATGGTTGCTTTCTGGAATTATGGGCCAGTGGCATGAAAAGAAAAATGTTTGACATGCTTGAGAATTCAAGGTGATGTCTGTTTTTATGAGCTAACTTATTGTTGTCAAGCTGATATCTTTGACTGATCAAAGAATGGTTATAGTGTATAGAATTTGGTTACTAATGAGTGGTTGCTCATTGTTTTGTATTATGTATGGCGGTAGCCTGTTTAATTCTTGTGTCGAATAGATCTTACTGGTTTTTTTTTGTTTGTTTGTTTGTTTTTTTTTTTTTTTAAGTATTCACGTTCTTATATTTATCATATGTGCATAGGTGTGAATGTGTGGATTTGTGCGCACATATTCATAGCTTCAAGTTTTCGTATCTCCAATTTTAGCTTTGATTGGTCAATAAATTTGTAGTGCCTGTGTTTCTAAGACTCTACTAAGTCACTGAGCATACTGATCATGGATGCAGAAGAGAAACCTGCTGAATCAGATAACATGGAGCGGGTAGTTATACATAAACTTCAATCCTCAGAACTTTTTTTTTTCTTTCCATACTCACAAGTTTAAAATAAGCCTTGTTTGTAACTTCTTTTCAGACTCTATCAGCAAAAAATGAGGCGTCAGTTTCTCCTAATTCCTCTCAGGATACAGCTCCTTTAGGTCATCCAAGGGATAACACAGGTCAATCTGAAGATTTTGGTTCTCCTGGAGATCATGCTGTCTATCCACCTAATATTTATGCCCCTCAGGCACAGGCGTTCTACTACAGGGGTTAGTCTCACAGTCCTTTTTAGGGCCCTGAACTTGACAGTCACTGATCACACTGATCAATGATGTCACACAGATGACACTAAGCATTAATGTTTAGACGTCAAATGCATGTAACTGCAATATTTTTCTGTTTTAGTTTCTGATTCTTGATATCTTAGGTAAATTAATTAAGGGGCCATTTTATTCATGTTGTCAATCAGGTTATGACAATGCGAGTGGTGAATGGGATGAATATCCTCCATACATAAATGCTGAAGGGTTAGAAATTGGGTCACCTGTAAGCACCCCCTCCATTGCATCATTTTCTTACTTAGATCACATTTTCTATTATTCCCTGACCTTTTTTTTTAATCTTATTTAGGGTGTCTACAATGATAATCCCTCTCTTGTATTTCATGCTGGATATGGATATAGTCCGCAAATGCCCTATGGACCTTATTCTCCAGTCACCACTCCTTTACCTTCTGTCGGTGGTGATGCACACTTGTACTCCCCTCAGCAATTTCCATTTTCTGGGCCACCTTATTATCAGCATCTAGGTCCTCCTAATATGTCATATATTACCTCACCATCACCCATTTCACAACCAGAGTTCAACACATTGGCAAACATCGACCAACAAGGTGATAACATGCTTTTCGGCCCAAGGCCTAGTTATCCTCCTGTGGGATCAATTAGTGGAGGCAGTTTTCCAGGAAAACATGGTTTCCATGATCTGCAGCATGGGTTTGATGGATTGAGATCTGGAGGACTTTGGTCAGCTTGGTCAAAGCCCTCTGATAGAAATAGGCCCTTGTCCCCCTTTTCACCTGCAGTTTCTCCACAGCCTATTGGCATGCTTGGGTCATTTGGGCAGAATGTTGGAATGGTTTGTTTTCTTACCTTTTTTTTTAATATTCTGTAGATAATACATGATGCCACTTACCTTTTCTCATTACAAGATGTTACTGTAATTAATGGTGCAGATTGTTTTGTCCGAGATCAATTTTATAAGCTTAGTATTTGGAAATTTTATCATAACTTTAAATGATGATTTATGCAAGATTTTTGTAGCCCTAGCAAACCAATCATGCAAAAGACCTTATTTATTATTTGCCAATAAATGACTAAATGATTGTTTGAAGGCTCTTGCTTTTTTCCTTATAAAGATAGTAGGCCAGCTGATGTTTTTAAGAATTTATTACATGGTTTTTACTAACCTTATCCTTCTTTTCTACCCATATCCAAAACATGGTATAAGAGGCCTAATAACATCCCTAGCTTACATTTGCACTGCCATAAATTTTGGCTATGACTGCAAACATTTTTAATGTACAAATAGTGTGCATTTTTTTTACTGATTAGCATGTTATGATGAGCACCAGGGATCGTCATAACAATTGATGAGGCAGATTGTGGCTTTTAGTATTAAAGCTAGCTGACAAGTTTTTTGTTGCAGGCATCTCATCAACAAAGATCATTTTATGGCCTTGAATCAGGTTCAAACTCCTACAAAAGAGCCTATCTGCAGAGTGGTTACAATCAGGGATCTGGTTTTGGAAGTGCATCAATTTCTAGTTTGGGGACAAACAGCCGGGGCTGGCTCTCCCTTGAAAACAGCAGATTGCGAGGAAGAAGCAGTATTTCCTTGTGTGGCTGCAACGGTAGTCTTGATATTCTTAGCGAGCAAAACAGAGGACCAAGGGCCTCAAAGTCTAAGGCTCAAAATACAGCTGATCATGGTCCTTCTGTTGATGATAAGAAACATAGCAAACCATCTGCCAAGATCCATGATGAGTCATACAACCAATCAGATTTTGTGACTGAATACAAGGATGCTAAGTTCTTCATCATCAAGTCATACAGTGAAGATAATGTTCACAAGAGCATCAAATATGGTGTTTGGGCCAGCACTCCAAATGGGAATAGAAAATTGGATACTGCCTATCATGAAGCTAAGGACAAGCAAGATCCTTGTCCTGTGTTTCTCTTATTCTCGGTAAATACCTGATTCTTCAGTGTTCAAAGATTAGTAACTTGGAAGCCAGACCACTGCCTTGGGCCAAAAAGAAAGAACTTGATATATATCACTGAACTAGAGATTTTGGTGATGTTTACATTTCTTTTAAATGCATCAATGTCTTAGTGCTGTATTTACTCCTATCCAATATTGGAGGGAAACCAAAGCTCCTGCAACATATCTGCCTCTTGAACTTCTAATTCTTTGTTAATTTCTATGGTTCCTTTATATTCTTCTAATTTTTTTTTTAATCTTATAGCAGGTGAATGCTAAATCTTTATTATTGCCTCTGAACTTCTAATTTTGTTTTTTCTTGCTTATGTACTATCTGTTACTCTTATATGCAGGTGAATGCTAGTGCTCAATTCTGTGGGGTGGCTGAAATGGTTGGACCTGTTGACTTTGACAAGAGTGTGGATTACTGGCAGCAGGACAAGTGGAGTGGGCAGTTCCCTGTCAAATGGCACATTATTAAAGATGTCCCGAACAGCCAGTTTCGTCACATTGTTTTGGAAAATAATGACAACAAGCCTGTCACTAACAGTCGAGACACGCAGGAGGTAGGGATTCATTTGGAACATCAAAAAATTTCTTAGTGCTTTAGGTATTTTTGGTCCACAACAAGAAATTACCAGTGGTTTGTTGGTCCTTGAAATTCCAATTCCAGGAGAGTCTAGGTAGTTGGTTTATTCTGACTCAGTTGCAGTTCATGTGATGTCACTGGCTATATGTAAGCTTAAAATTTTAATGATAATGTGGCTATTTCTTTAGGAAATTATTTGGTTTCTTTTCACACTTTTATAAATAGAAATTCCGAAACATGTATTTTCTCAGCTCTCTTGTACCTAATATAAAGTTTGATTTATTGCAGGTGAAATTGGAGCAGGGTGTTGAGATGTTGAACATCTTTAAGAATTATGAAACTGATACATCTATCTTAGATGATTTTGATTTTTACGAGGATCGACAGAAAGCCATGCAAGATAGGAAGGCCAGACAGCAAGCCAGCCTGCTGGCTGTTGGTGTAGTCGGAGAAAGTGAGCACAGAAATGCAGTTACCTTGCCAACTGATATTATCAAGCAGATGTCAAAGAGTTTTGCTCAAGTTATCTGCTTGGATGAGTCTAGCAAAGAAGGCATTGTTACTGATCGAGCTAGTTCTGGCACTGATGGTTCTGTGGGAACGAGAGTTAAATTGGAAGATGGTATCACAACTGTCTCCCCCTCACAGACCAGTTAGGAAGAAACAAATACTGCAAGATTTGGCAGTGCCTGGTAGTGTATGTGACATGAACTTTAATTCTATCTTCTAGTTCTCCATTATCTTGTGAAGGTAGATAGTTATATCTCAGAATTGATTGGAGTACATCCATAACTGGATGAAGGGCTTATGAGTTTTGCGGGGCAGATGCGCTGCATGTATAATACATGGTTTTTTGAGTGTCACGTTTTACTTGTAGTCAGTGTTCCTTTTGTTTTCCTGGTCCTAATGTTGCAGTTTGGGTGAGAATAGTTATGTGGAGACACTGGTTGAGATCTTGCATTTGCAAATAAGGGAAATATAGCAAAAGATGTTGAAGGAAGAACCTCATTGATTCTATTGTTTCTCCATAATGAGCTACGAATTCATTTATTTCATGTTATTCATCAATTTGTGAAAGAATCATGACAATGATGTCGCACAGCAAAGTTGTCGGATTCTGTCAGCACTTGGCACCAAGTACCCAAAGTGGAACAAGTGATATTTTGTATTAGTGGAAGGAAGACGAAGAGAATGAATAACAAAAAAGTCACCTACGAACTGATGATTCTAACTCTTTTATGTGCACAGCATGTGCAGTGTGGCTGATGACAAGGAACTTGCTGCTTACTTTGTTTTCAAGCAAAGCAAAATCACTTTAGAACCTCGTCTAGTGTGTAAATCTCTTCTTTAAGAGACAAGATAAGGGCACTATTCAATTTCTAAGAGGGACTGATCATCTCGAAGGCAGTATAGTAAATCTGACAAGCTGATGAACTGAAAGCGTGATCCAAAAGAAAGAGATTTATGCAAAACCTTTTATTTAGTGCCATTGAAAAAAAAAATTATTCTTAAATTTGCGGTAATTATTCATGCCATGTCATTTTCATCGCTATGATTGGATTGGTGCAGAAAAGTGAGAACAAGAGGGGGAGTGAATGGTTGCTATGTCTGCAGTATCCCTTTAGAGGCTTTTCACCACTAAATTGCTATTAACAATTGGAGAGGATGGAAATAGCTGCCAATGCTGAGTCTATGCGTGATCTTGTAGCTTATGCATATCCTCTTATCCATGAACTTGAGAGTGGCATCTTTCTACTAGTAAAATAGTTTGGCATTATTCTAAGAAGGGATTGGATTGGGTGGAAATTCAAGTGACCCTGACATGACACGTCCTTTAAGATTCTCCACTAAAATTAAGTACAATTCCTTTTTTTCTCAATATTTTAACCAGAACCATATATTTTCATCAACTTGCACTCAAAATTGTTCTATAAATATAAGAACTTTTGTGGATCGTCCAAAATCAGACAGAATCTCAACGTAGTAAGGGGCAATGTTAGAAATCAAATAATCAATGGATACATTAACAATAATAAACTAAAATTGTCCTACTCATAACTTTTGTGATTATCTTAATTTTCCCAACCAAGAAAATTGTAGTAACAACTAACAGCCACTAGGAGGAAGGAAAATAAGAAAAGAGAGTAAAGTGTTCCTTAGTCCTTCAATGTTTAATATGTATAGCTTAGCCCCTAGAATCTTGCTAAACATTGTCTTTGTTTGGACACTATTTGGTTTTTCCTTAATCCAAAACGTAGTCATTTCATGATTTAAATTCTTAGAGAAAAACCCACATGGTGATAGATTAGAGAAAAGCCTAACAACACTCAGCAAGTAAAGAGATTAAGTTATAGGTTCTTAAATATAAAGGATTAAGTCATAATTTAATTCAAACAACAGGGACTAAAGAATAATTTACTTAAAAAAATAAAGAGAGAGAGAGAAAAAAATATGTCGTGACAGAAAAGTCAGGGAAATCAAAGAAGCAAAGCTGTGAACTTCGTTAATGACCGACCGATCTTCCATCCTTTGTTTTCTTCTATCAGCCAAAAGAAATTATGGGTTTTACTTAGAATTACTAAAGAAAGATGGGTTTCTTTGGTTTCAATGGATCATCACTCTTTTCTTCTTTAAAATCTTCAATGGATTTTTGGTTCCAAAATGAAATAATGAATTTTTGTTATGGATGGGCTATTCTCTTTGCTCTTCTTTGCATTATCCTTTCCAACTTCTCCACAAGACTGCTCAGATTCTTCTCTTCTTCTTCTTCTTCTTCTAGGCGACATAGCGTTTCTTCTTCTTCTCCAGCTGCTTCTGCTACTGATATTGCCTCCTCTAATTCCAGGTACTTAGCTTTTCTTATTCGATCTGGTCCCTGTTGAAAATCATTATTTTCTCCTTTTCTTCTACGTTGATGCTTTCTTTTTGGTTATTTTTCATTTTTGTTATTGTTTGGTGTTTGTGTTGAATTGGGGTTGGTTTAATTGAATCAAAGTTTCAATCTCGGGTGGATTTTTGTCACTGACATGCAAGTTCTGTTATTTTCTGCTGCTTATGCAGGGTTTCAGAGATTGTTTCAGTAGCTGACTTGAAGTTTTTGATTGAGAATTTGGATGAGAAGCTAACTGAGAATGAGAAATGGGAAAACGTTACAAATAAGAGAAACAATCTTCTAGCATATACTGCCAAATGTTTCAAACCTAAGGTTAGTTGCCTTCTACTACTAATACTACTAATGTTGTACTGTTTTCAATTTGCTAAAAGTTTTCTCCTTTTGGTTGGTTGAATATATTAATTGCGTTCATTTCAGAGTTTAATTTTCAATGTGTTTTATGAGTTCATTACTTATGGTACAAAGGCGGGGCTTGACCAATTGATTTCTTTTTTGTATCGGGATCGGTTATTATTGGTGGAGACTGGAGAGTGCTATTAGAGTGAATTAATGAGTATTGATTTCAACGTGGTGTTTTCTTGTTGCCTATTTGCAGGATGCTCCTATAAAGTACTTGAGCTTGACGGTGTTTGAAAATTGCACCATGGAGGTGCTAAGGGACTTTTACATGGACAATGAATACAGAAAGCAGTGGGATAAGACCGTGGTTGAACATGAGCAGCTGCAGGTGGATAGAACTAATGGAACTGAAATTGGTTGCACAATAAAGAAATTTCCTCTCTTGACGCCAAGGGAATATGTTTTAGCATGGAGATTGTGGGAAGGAAAAGATAAAACTTTTTATTGCTTTATTAAGGTAATGATCAACTGCAATCAGTTTGAAAGCATTAGTTAGTTGTTGCATTTTACAATGTGATTTACCTGCATGGACTTGCTACCATGAGTTTATCATCTCGATGGCTAATTCTTAATTAATATTTTGATGTTGATGATCATGTCTAGGAATGCGAACACCCTTTAGCTGCAAGACAGAGGAGGTTTGTACGAGTGAAGTTCTTTAGATCTGGTTGGAGAATCAGTAAAGGTAAGTTCCTCACCTGGCTTTTTGCAGTGATTTCTTGTCATTGCAAAATGGTCAGACAAACAAAAAAAGAGCATGATGTGTCTCGTTGTCATATTGAACTTTTTTTTACATTACTTAGCTCGTAAGTTTCATATTTATTTGGAATTCAGTATTTTCTACAAATCATCTCTCTGACATTGCAGTGTAGACGAATATAAAAAACAAACAAAAAAGGAATGAAACGTCTCATATTGAGCTTTATTGACACTGATTTTGGGCCTTTTATTTTCATATTTGTTTGGAATTTAGTATTTTGGAGAGCTTGCATGTTTCTTTCCAGCTTGAAGTATTTAGCTCAGACTCAGTTTGATTTATATCATGTTTTCTTCTGGAGTTTGTATTACTATTCATATAGTTAGAAATGGAACATCCTTTGGTGCTACTGAACGTTTCTTCATGCAAGATACTGATCACTTTTGTTTTGGTTTGGTACTATTCATCATCTGGTCTATGTTTGGAGACTATGTCCATGATTTTCAATTTGCCTGATCTCTTAGTTCTTCTTAAATGAAAACAGTTAATTTTTGGATTGTCTATTACCTATTCTTTTAACTCTTCCTAAATGGAAGTAGTTTACTTGTTTATTGATTATTTTGTAATTTCAATCACTTTATTTTACAGTCCCTGGTAGAAACGCTTGTCAGATCAAAATGTTTCACCAAGAAGATGCTGGTTTGAATTTGGAGATGGCAAAGTTGGCTTTCTCAAGGGGCATATGGAGCTATGTATGCAAGATGAATGATGCACTACGCAAATACTCTCTGATGAGTCATCCTTGGACAGGTCCAGCTGTTACTGCAGTGACTCTTATCCAGAAGGTGAGCACCAGCATCTTGAAATACCGGTGTTGTTAAAGAAAATATTTTTGACTTAGCACAGCTTATCAATAGAATACTGGTGAAGTCAAGGTTTCCTTAAGAACATTACACATAATATTCAAAATATGTAGTGTAAATGACTCAGTTTCCAAAACCTTGGGTAGGTGATTAAACTGCCAAAATTACTGAAAAAGAAAAAATTACTTGCTTCATTATATTGAGATCATCAAATTTGTGTTTTCTCTTGTGGCATAGGTTCCACCTGAACTAGAAACAATGAACACTGTTGTGGATACTCAGGCAACTTCAACATTAATTGCCTCACAGGGACTAGATACTGGCGAAGCCGAAGAGAAGAAATTCCTGAGAAGGCCATCTAAAAAAATTGTCGCAAATGGTCTGCTTCTTCTAGGGGGTGTAATCTTCCTGTCCCGTGGGCACTCTAGCCTTGGTGCTAAAGTTGCAATGGCATATATCCTGACAAAGCTGAGAAAACATGATGCCTCGTCAGGCCAAGAAAGGGAAAGATGATGTACATGATGACATTGTATGACCAATACTAATGGTGGTGGACCTCATAAAGCTTGTTACCGCATATTCTGTTAACTAGAGCATGTAATCTGACATTTATGCATCTTAAGGAGAGTGCATATTTAGTCCGTGTAGGAGTGAGCTGAGTTTCTTTCTTATCAGTGGTAGTTTGGTTCCTTGAATACTAAGTGTATAGAAAAGTTGTGACTTAATTATTCTTATTACCATTTTCCACTAATGTAATTATCAAGCCATCTTCAGGAAGTCAGGAGCCAACACCAAGGTTTGAAGATTGAGCCAACACCAAAAAGTTTGGAAAGCTTAAATGTAGAGAGCTCTCATCTTGTATCCTCTTGAAGACTCGAGATTTGCAGTATCAAGATTGGCCGTGACGAAATTGCTGGGCCGTGCTCGATTGTCACTGCAGTTGCTTCTGCCTTCAAAAGTGTTTTCTAAGTTGTATTTTGGCTGATAATTTTTTTTAAAAAAAATATTATTTTAATATACTTTTAAAAAACACTTTCACTGTATTATTAATCACATTATAAATTACTAAACATAATATAGGAGACCTTTTTTTGTTCTTTATTTGCCTTAATTTGTTTTGACTTTTGACCTAAAATTCAATTCAAGGCTGCCATCACTGAATTGAGGACACAAAAAGCAAGCTTGAAAAGGGTACGAATCATATAAAATGATCATAACAAAGCTTGATATGGCAATTACCAAATTGTGGAGTATTTATTGACGGGAGACATTCTCTCCTAGTGATTTTCCACATTCCTAAATTTTCATTAATTTACTCCTGTATAATTATTGTCATCCTTTCAGTTAGAATATATTGATATGAATGAAATAGATTATATTGATACGAATGGAATGGAGAATTATGCTTTGCCATGTTATGTAAATCAGGGATTTTAGAAATTACAATATCACCATATAAGATTCCTTTTTTTTTAAAAAAAAATTATAGATAATAACTAAGAAGATGTGACTGTTTAGTTTTTAAATACCATAAAATTTCTCATATAAATAATTGTAATTTATGCGCAAATTGGCTTGAAGATACCTTTGACCATCCGTAAAATATAAGGATACGTAACTACAGTAGGGAAAAAAAAAAAACATGGATTATGAAAAAGGCTCGGAGAAAAACGGCAAATGAAAGGAAGGAAGACTGTAATAGAAGGCTTTATTACTCGGCAATAACTTGTAAGGCTGGAAAACATTGACACTCTCATTTCTCCTGATCATTCGCTCTCCTATTTTCTCTGCAAAAATGCCACTCACTTTTTTAGCCCTCTTCCTTCAAAAATAGCCAACTTTTCTTTTCTTTCTTTTTTTTTCAAAAAAGAAAATTCCTCAAGCTTCCCCAGCCGAAGAAATAATAAACAAAGAACAGGAGAAAACTCCCATTTCCTTGTTGCTCCTAGACGGCCAGGAACTTCTTGTTGTTGGCTGAATTCTGAAACGTCATTATTCATCGCCATCCCCTTGATAGCTTGAATAACTTGTTGCTTTTATAAGCACATCACTCTTTTCTTCTGCTTAAATATTGGTTTATGTTTGGTGTAGGACAATGCACCATAGTCTTGTAGGGTTCTTGATTGTCTCTCTTGGAATTCTGACCACCTTGGTCCATTCAAAGACTGATTCTGATGATGGTATGTACCGTACACCATTTGTGGATGCACTGAAATTCTAATTGATTTTACTTTACATTTTGTTTTGATTCTCATGGTAATTACCATAGTTGAATGAGGTAATGGTGTTTAGGAACTATGTAACATTTTGTAAGTTTCCTTTCACAGATAAAATATATATGTCGGCTCTTAAGGTTGATCAGAGGTTGAAATTTCTGTGCATGCTTAACCTCAGGAGAGAAAGTAATTTGATTTACTTTCAATATGAAAATAACTATGCTGAAAATTTCATTTCAATATACAGTTGTAATGTTTGAATCAAGTTGAACCCTTTTTGAGGCTAAATAAATAATAGAAGAAAACCATAAGCTCAATTTTCACCTCCAATAGTCCAATGGTCTAGGTTTAAAGCGGAACCTGTAATGGAATGCGAACCGATGGGTTTAAGTTATAGAAAATAGAAGCTTTTCTTTAGAAGTATTTCAATCTGGTTATTGGATCCCTTGTGCTCCACTGAAGAACTGGTTGTTTTAGCTGTAAGTTTGGACCAAAACTGGATACAAGTAGGCTTAAAAGCTTCAAATATTTGAGGACCGCATTAAAACTCTGAACCCTTCTTTTATGATTTTCAATCACATAATCATAATTTGCTGAGTATCTATATGATTAGAAAATAATAAGTTACTTTCATAAGTAGTTGTATTTAAAGATTCTGATGTTTCCAATATTGTGATTGCAGTTTCGGCTTTGAATGTGATGTTTACAAGCTTAAATTCTCCTTCAAAACTGAGTGGATGGAAATCAAGAGGTGGAGACCCTTGTGGAGACTCATGGGAAGGGATCCAATGCTCAGGCTCATCTGTGACTCAAATGTAGTTAGATTTGCTTATCTAAGTATATCCAGTGAGCATATCTTACATTTCATAAATTTAGCAGGAATAACCCTGAAATTTCTGAATGCTGCCTTCTATTTGTCAAAATTTTGCAGAAAGTTATCTGGACTTGGACTTACTGGATCACTGGGTTACCAGCTATCAAACTTGAAATCTGTCACCTACTTGTGAGGCCCAGCTTCTAAATCACAGCACTTCTTACACTACTTTTTTCTGATGAAGGAACATAACCTCAATGCTTTTTGTATTATTTGTGATAGTACAGTGATGTGAGCAAAAACAACCTCAATAATGATATACCATACCAGCTTCCTCCCAATACAGTTAACTTGTAAGTCTCCTCACATTTTCTTTTATTAATATTGAATATACCAACAAATTTATCTGGAGCAGGATAAAACAAGCCTTTTTTATTTACCCTAGCTCACTTTTTTACTGGAAAGATTGAATACAATGTGTTTGATATTAATCTTGTAAGGTTTAATATGCAGAGATATTTCTAATAATGGCTTCACTGGAAATGTGCCCTACTCAATTTCACAGATGACTAAACTTCAATACCTGTAAGCAAACTTGGTCTGTCCTTTGTTACCAAACCTTCCAGTTGTTCAGAATGAATACTCATTGTTTGATGCTTCCTCCAGAAATCTTAATCATAATAAAATCAATGGACAGCTGAGTGATATGTTTCAAAAACTCACTAAACTCAAAACAATGTAAGTACTACTAACCGAAATCAAAAGGTTGTGACTCTTTTTCTTGTTGAATTTATGGTCCATACTCATGGAGATGAATGACAGGGATCTATCCCACAACTCGATCTCTGGGAATCTGCCTCAAAGTTTTTCTGCACTCAAAAGCCTCAGCACACTGTAAGAGGTTATAAAATCTTCATTAATGTGCTTTTAGTTTCTTGTTGTGATTGTTTGCCTTTGTACAGGCATTTGCAAGATAATAAACTCACTGGTACCTTAGATGTCCTCGCCGCACTCCCCCTTAAAGATTTGTAAGTTACCTTCTGCACAGTTCAATTAAGCAGCTCTAGTTCTTGAGTTTAGTTGAGAAATATTGATAATTGTACAAAATTCAGAAGTCCTCAATCACTGCATTAATTTGATAGTTGGATACAGAATATGTGAGTAGCGTTCACTTTGCACTTCACTTGATTCATGTATAAGAATGATGAAACTTAAATACAGTAGTTGATGTTAGTGGAGGGTAAAGGACTTGCTAACATGAATCCACTGTTCCACCGACAGGAATGTTGAAGACAACGAGTTCACTGGCTGGGTCCCTGATTCGCTGGAGGGCATTGATAATCTGGAGTAAGAGCACTCTAAATCCGCATTTTATTTTTTTTGAGGATGTAGGTTGTAAGAAAATGCTTCGCTGACTTTGTGATTCTGTTTTCTGAAGAACCGGGGGGAATTCGTGGTCATCTGGTCATGCTCCTCGTGGTGAATCTAGTTCAGGCCATGAAAAGGGAGGTGGAAAGAAGGGCATGAGTGGACTCGCTATAGTTTTAATAGTATTGGCTTCACTGGTTGTTCTTGTACTTCTCCTATTACTATTTTCAAGAAAAAGGTCCTCTCCATCTTCAAATTTTCTTGACGAGGAGAAAGGTAGCCGGCATAGAACATTTACTCCCCTTTCATCACAAGAACTATCCAATCACACGATTGCTTCCATAAAGAAAGAGTTTAAAGGTATTTATTTGACCGACTTCCAGCATCATTTTATGCTTGACAACTTTGCTATGCTTTCTGCTCGCACCATAATGTCACTGTTTAATGATGTCTCGTGCCAACTGTGCATTCTGATGGCATTGTTGGTGTGAAATTAACATTATGATTTACTGGTGACAGAAACTGAGTCATTCAATTCATCTGGTCCGATTGATATAAAGACTTTCCAAAAAGCTGCTTCCATGGGCTGCAAGCCTCCACCTTCCAATTTTTCTCAGTCTATAAATGACAACCAGTTTGCAAGCTGTCTAAATCCAGGAAGGAACACCTCTGTTCGTGCCCTAGCTTTTTCGTTGACAGATTTGCATACTGCTACTGGAAATTTTGCACCAGGCCGACTTATTGGTGAGGGTTCCCTTGGTCGCGTCTACAGGGCAAAATATCCTGATGGGAAGGTATGCTCAGTCATTTCATATTTTATGTGCTTAATTGTCACTGGATTTACACAGAATCAAACACAATTTGCAACGAGAAGTTTGGATTTTGCATTCTTGAAACATAATTTACTTCTTGCTTGTCAGGTTTTAGCTGTCAAAACGATTGATTTATCACTTCTTCAAGGTGCAAAGCCAGAGGATTTTTCAGAAATTGTCACAAGCATCTCAAAAGTTCACCATCCGAACATTGCTGAGCTTGTTGGTTATTGTGCAGAACAAGTGCATAACATGTTGATATATGACTATTTCAGGAATGGCTCACTTCATGGTTTCCTGCATGTAGCAGATGACTACAGTAAACCACTAACTTGGAACACCAGAGTTAGAATAGCTTTGGGCACGGCCCGCGCTGTTGAGTAAGTTAATACAAACACATGCTCATGCAACTTGATTACCTGAAATGGATAGTGGCTAAATGCTTAGATTGTTAGAGTAAGGGAGCAGATGTACTCCCACCTGCAGAATGATTCCCCATAGCTGTTCCCTTCCCTTCTTTTCTCTAACGAAGTAAGTACATTTTCACATCAGGTACCTCCATGAAGTTTGTTCTCCATCCTTCATCCACAAGAACATCAAGTCATCAAATATTTTGCTTGACAATGAACTCAACCCATGTCTTTGCGACTACGGGCTGGAAAACTTTCATCATGTTAGTATTTCTTGAGACATAAAAGATCTCCTTACCGCGAGCATAGTTTGGAAATGTGATTTCAACGGAGCATAAAATTAACATAATCCATGTTGATCATTATAATTTTTCTCCTTTTCAGCGGACAAGCCAAAACCTTGGTGTAGGATACAATGCGCCAGAGTGCACTAAGCCTCCAGCTTATACAATGAAGAGTGATGTTTACAGCTTTGGAGTGGTGATGCTGGAGCTATTGACTGGTCGGAAGCCTTTCGACAGGTATGGTTACACTACTGCTGCAATCTTTTTATTCACCATTTGCTAGTGTTGTTAGTCAATGTAATCCCCATATCATAACTAGTTAAGCTGTCATATTTCTTTACTTCCTTACAGTTCGAGACCCAAATCAGAACAATGTTTGGTCCGATGGGCCACCCCGCAACTGCATGACATTGATTCATTGGAAAAAATGGTTGACCCTGCATTGCGTGGGCTATACCCTCCGAAGTCAGTATCTCGATTCGCTGATATCATTGCCCTCTGTGCACAGGTAAGAACCGGCTTCGTTTTCCCTCCATGCCAAGGAAATGTTAGTGCAGGATAGATTTCCTTTCTCTTTTTCTCACAAATTCAAAAGGTTGGTGAACTCTTCAAAGAGAAGTAATATTTTGCGTTGCATTTTTGGTATTACTAGGCGGAGCCTGAATTTCGGCCACCTATGTCAGAGGTAGTCCAAGCATTGGTGCGATTAGTTCAGCGATCGAGTATGAACTTGAGAGACGATATTACAATTTCTAGTCAGATGGAGGATTCTGACTACTAGTGCTGTGTTCTATCAAGACTAATATAGATCAAAAGATTAGTTTCTTCTTATTTGGTTATGCCTCTTAAATATGTCTTTGTTAGTAGGCTTGGCTGCTTAGGACTTTTGGAGATTTTTTCTTTTTATTTTTACGCATGAAAGATTTTATGGAGAGATTCATCTTCCTAAGCGAGGTAGCCTCCATGTTGCTTGTCCATGCTATTGTTATTTGTTTAAATTCGAATCTCAGGTACATAACTAGTAATGTAGGAACGATGTAGAAAGAATATTTTATCTACTCTAGGCCTCAAAACAAATGTATCAAAAGAATAAGTTCTTTAAAAATACGAAGCATTTCTTAATTTTTAAAAATATTATATTTTTCAAGATTAATAAAATAAATGATAGTTCAAAACTTCTCATCAGTAATTAAAGCAAAAATAATAATTCATAATATTCATTACATTATCAAAATCTAAATTTAATTAAAACAAAGTAATAGTAGAGCGTCTAAAACATCAAATCAAAACTAAAATAAAAATATTGTGAAACAAATAAGACATACTGATCAAAATTGAAGAAGTAAGAACACTCAACAAAGTCAATATGTTAACAGAAATTAAAAACTTGAAATAATATTAAAAATAAAGGGTGAGTTCAATTAACTCAATGAGGGAATAATATTTAATATATATTTTAGATATTAATAATTTGCAAATCGATTTATCTTGATATACATACACATACATACTAAGTATATTATAATAAAGTAGGAGAATATATGTTAGAGATTAGATGACACCCGAAGGTGACAACTGTGGGAGGATCAATCGTCATAGGCTAATGCCTCTCTCACTAGCTAGGTATATAAAATATTATGTACACATAAGCTAACTACTCTCTGTTAGCATAGAGTTACTGACAATTCCTATATCAAAGTATAATAGATATTTGTATAATTATCAAAGCAATGTATATCATATCGAATAGAATTTAATTCAATAAAATACGAGTATAAATTTAATAATAGATTAGTATTCAGAAAATAAATAAACATATATAAATATTCAAGAAATTAACTAGTTGTACTCATCATATAATCAACATACATATTTATTTATATTACATGCATATTAAATATTATTCCACTCACCTAGAAAAAATAGAATTACATTCAATATCAGATGAAACACTCAAAATTTTTATTAGAAATCGTTAGGAAAACCTGCAACAATATACGAAAAAAACCCAAAACAACATAAATAAAATATTCCAATGCATAAGAGAAAAGCAGGTTTAGTCTCCTAAGTTTAGGGACTAAAATGATAATTTTTCAAAACAAGGATCAATATGTAATTTTCCTAAAATTGAAGGACCAAACTGTAAATACATAAATATACTGAAATTTTACCGATAAAAAATCCTCAATTCTTTCCAGAAACAAACCAGGGATCAAATTGTAATTTTTTAAAGTTCAGGGACTAAAATGTAAGTTCTTGAAATTAAGGGACCAAACTGAAAATATTCCAAATCAATTTTCAAACTGAGATTCATCATCTTAAACTTCATAATAACACTTCCAGAATTTCAAAATACATTTATGGTCAAATTATAATTTTCTAAAGTTTAGGGACTAAACTGTAATTTTCATAAATCAATGACCAAAATAAAATTTCATCATCTTCAACCTCAAAACGATTCTATCCAGATTTTCCAGCAAATTTGAAATGAATTTCTTAACCCATAACAAATCAATTTAAACAAATTAACTCAAATTCTTATTTCTAACAATACACCCAAAATCAATCACTTAATCTTAAACTCCAATAATCATAAATCAATTTTAACAACATAAACTTAAATCCTTATAGGCCATAATCTCTTCTTTAATCATTTCATAAACAAATCATAATAAAAAAATAACATGAAAGAAAACCACTTGCTTGGTACTTCCATCTTTCTTAAATACAAAAATTTAAGATTAAAAACTGAAATTCTTGGTTTAATGAAAAGAGAACCACGACGATCGCAAGACTTAGAAGAAAGAAAAACAATTCTTTTATAACTTTTTCTTATATACTTGGGTTAATATAGGTTAAGTTTGGGTCGATTTAAGTATATTTGAGTATATTTAAATTAACAAAGGTTAAGTTTGAGCCATACATTATTAAATCTAGTTTGATAAGTTGGTCAACTTAGTTAGGTTGTTGATTTGAGAGATAGTTGGAGCATAATTTTAAATTAAATAGGTGGGATTTCAGTTAGGTTGTTGATTTGAGACATTAAAGCATAATTTGAAAGTTAATAAAGAAGGGTTGACATGAAGGGGATGCTTAGTGTTTGTTGTCATGTGAATATTTCTGACGATCAAATTAGGATAAAAATAAAGCATTTTTGGTATAAATACAAAGATGACGACGACACCTATGGAAAGTAAAACTATATACATGCACTCACACGCAACAATAACATACACTACAATTAATCATACATGAAACTCTTGATATACATCAGAAAGAGATTAACTGGCTATTCTCTACCATAATTAAATTTAATTACAATGTTTAATTTAAATTTAATTAATAATAAATTGAATTTATAATCTTAAAAGAAATATTTTATTATTGAATCTAATTTACCTTGCTCCTATATCACCCTTTTTATAGAAAGAAGAAGAGTGAAAAAAATAGGTTGATGCATATTTTGAGGAAACTAGTTTTAATATTATTATTTTTTATTTTAGTGTAGTAAATAAAAAATATTGATCTCTGATTTAATTTTGTGTTATTTTAAAAAAAATTAATTTTATTTAAAATTCAAATATTAACACTTCTTATTAGATTTTATTTAAACTTCTTAATTGAGTTTAATTAAGATGATTTCAAATATATTATAATGTAATTTCATAATTATAAAAGATTGATGTAATTCATCCAAATATTTATGCATATAGTTTCTGAGACATAAAACATCCACTCCTAGTTTAGAAAAAAAAATAGTAATTTGACCTACCGTCATGAATTAAATATTTTATTTTTTATAAAATAAAATTATATATTCAAGTTTTTCAATGTATTTTTGTAGTTCAAAAAATTTAAGTGCAAATAAAAAAAATTATGCATACATGTGATCAAATAAACTAATAACTATATGTGCTAATAAATAAATAAAAAGTCATTAATAATACTTAAAAATAAAATTTGAAAAATCAAAAAATAGATATAACTCAAAATATTTAATAGTGAAAGATATGATTTTTACCTAGTTATGTTTGCTAATTTTTTATTATTACAATATTTTTTTATGCAATCAAACGATAATATAAATAGATAAACATATTAAATTGATTGAATAAGATAATATATATATATATATATATATATATATATATATATATATATTATGCAAAGCTATGTATATTAGAAATATTATTTAAAATTAATTTTTTTATTTCCAAAAATATATTTCATCTATAGAAAAGATAAAAAAAGATAAAATTAAAGATGAATTAGAAAAACCTTTTAAAACATTAAACAGATAACCAAAAAATAACATTGTTTAAAAGAGAAAGGTGATATTAATCTAAATATAAACAATTTTTTAAAAAGAAAAAAAAACATATAAAAAATAAACATTAGTAGAAAAAAATTAAAAAAAAGCGAGACGCTACTAAGCTTGGGCCATTTTGTCAAGGCCCACGTGCGGGCAAACCCATATGACTGACTCTCAATTTTTTTTAGCACCTAAAGTAGATTATATGGTGTCCACCCTTAAATGTTTTATGTTTTTTTAAAAAAAATTACACATTATGTCATTTGATCTTGCCCTAATTCTGACCACATTGGTGGCCAGAAAAATAAAAGACTAATTTGTTTTTACCTTAAAACCCTTAAGAACAATAATAAACATATCATTGACCTCAAAAAAACCAAAAAACCATTCCAAAAACAAAATTAACTCAAAATAAAAAAATCAATTTTAGCTTAAATCTATTTTTTCATGAAGTTTAAAGGTTAAAAAAAAAAAAAAACACCTAATATGAACTTCCTTCCTTAAAAGAAACCATCTGATACAAATTTCATTCGTTTTGGTGGTCTAAATCAGTGTCAACGACATGTTTCTTTTTCTATCATCGAAATCTAACAACCCCTCTTTCTTTTTCGTTTTTTTTTTCAATCAGGGACTAAAAATAATAAAAATAAATTTTTATATGAAAATTGAATTTGAAAAATATTGAGGTATCAAATTTGTATAATCTATGCTATTTTTTTAAGTTCGACGATCAAAGTGCTTTTTTTGAAATTTATGGCATGTCACCTATATTTGATGTTTTTTTTGTTTAAATTTTTTCTTCTTCAATCTTGTTTTTTTTATAAAAAAAATTAAAATTAAGTGGTGTGTAATTAGAACTAAATCACCCAAAATAAAATTAAGAACCACATAGAAAAAACAAAAAAAAATGCACACAGTTCATTCATAATAACGTGTGAGAGAATAAATAATGAGATAATGTACAGTAAAAAAACCATGCCTTTTAGTTTTATGGACTAGTTACATGCCCCGCGCGATGCCGCGGGTCAATTATTTTTTGTATTTTAAAAATAGCCAAGATCTAAAAGTGTTAGGTTTTTGTTGTAAAGTTATACTCAAGAGTCTCAGATTTGGTTGCATCGCCTGACCCAAGAGTAATGTTTATAATATTAATAATAACATTAAACTTGGATTAACCCTTAGCATAAAAGTATTTGGACTGCAATACCAGACCCAATAGCATTGGACGTGAGTCTGGCTGTAAGGTCGTGTCATAAAAGTGTGATAATTAAATAGATTAGTTAAAAAGAAAAAAAACCAACATGAAGAAAAAAACCTAATGACAAAAAAGAAAAAAAATATGAATTAATTGGGTTAACCCTTTAAACCAGGTTAAACCGTCATATCTTGAATTCGCATAATGAAAGTTTGATAATTAAAAAAAAAAAAAACAAATTAATGGGTTAACCCAGAATTAACTGGGTTAACTCGTCAAACCAGGTTAACCTGTCAAACCCGGAATCCGTGTAATGAAAGTTTGATAACTAAATAGAAAAAAATTTAACATTAACAATTTAAATTAAACAAAAAAAATTAATTAAAAAAACAAAAGGCATCAGCCTTTTCACCGTGGACTGCACTGTGCAGTCCACAGTCAAAGACATAAAAACAACAAAAAAAAAAACTAAAGGCATCAGCCGAAAACCACTTTAAAAAAAATTTAATATTAATAAACTAAATTAATTAAATAAAATTAATTAAAAAGAAAAAAAACCTCTAAGAAGAAAAAAAAACTAAATAGAAAAAAATTTAACATTAACAAACTAAATTAAATGAAAAAATAATTAAAAACAAAAAAAAAAGCAAAAAAAAAAAAATTCAGGTTAACTCGTCAAACCAAGTTAACTCGTTAAACCCGGGATTCGTGTCATGAATGTCTGGTAACCAAATAAAAAAAAAATAAACATTAACAAACTGAACTAAACAAAAAAAATTAATTAAAAAGAAACAAAATCTGAGTTAACTCGTCAAACCATGTTAACCCGTTAAAACCAGGATCTGTGTTATGAAAGTCTGATAACTAAATAAAAAAAACTTAACATTAACAAACTAAATTAAACAAAAATATTTATGAAAATAATAATAAAAAAAAATTGACGGGTCAACCCGGAATTAACTGGGTTCACTCGTGAAACCAGGTTAGCCGGTGAAACTAGGGATATGTATTATGAAAGTTTAATAACTAAATAGAAAGAAATTTAACGTTAACAAATTAAACTAAACCAAAAAAATTAATTGGAAAGAATAAAAAACAAAAAAAAATTATATTTTAACTTGTCAAACAAGGTTAACCCGTTAAATCCGGTAAATGTGTCATGAAAGTCTAACAACTAAATAAAAAAATTTAACATCAATAAACTAAATCAAACAAAAAAATTTTGTTAAAAAAAGAAGAAGGAAGAAGCAAAAAAAAAATCCAAAAAAACATAAAAAAACTAAGACAACTTTTAAAAAAAAAACAACGCCAAAGGAATCAGTGTTTTACTGTGGACTGCACAGAAAAAATTTGAGTTAACCCGTTAAACCTTGAATGCGTGTTATAAAAGTTTGAGATAGAAAAAAATTTAACATTAACAAAAAATTTTTTTTAAAAAAATATCCATTAAAAAAAATAAAAAATAAAGAAAAATGAAAAGCAAAACGTAAAAAAAAAAATCTGAATTAATTGGGTTAACCCTCAAACCAAGTTAACCCGTCAAACCTGGGATTCGCGTCATGAAAGTTTGATAACTGCATAAAAAAAAATTGATGGGTTAACCCATAATTAATTTGGTTAACCTATGAAACCAGGTTAACCCATAATTAATTAAACAAAAAAATTAATTAAAAAGAAAAACCATAAAAATAAAATCTGGTTTAACCCGTTAAACCCGGAATGCGTGTTATAAAAGTTTGAGATACAAAAAAATTTAACATTAACAAAAAAAAAATATCCATTAAAAAAAACAAAGAAAAAATGAAGAAAAAAAACTTTTAAAAAAAACAAAAAGTAAAAAGCAAAAAAAAAAAAACGAAAAAAAAATTCAGCTCAGTTAAAAAAAACAGATGAAGAAAAAAAAAACTTTTTTTTTAAATAAAGCAAAACGAAAAAAGCAAAAAGCAAAAAAAAAAAAAAAAAAAAAAAAAAAAAAAAAAAAAAAAACAGCAGGGACACTGATCTCTTTTAGCTATATATAATATATATAATAATATAATGTGGAAGAGTAATGGAAATTGGTTTTCCCCTCAGCTTGGTAAATGAAACAAAATTGACCTATGGAGGGGACGCCTACCTAATGTACAGTTAAAAAAAAAAAACCACAATAAAATTGTTTATTCAGTAAAAAGGCAAACCATGCATGCATTTGTTGGATGGGACGCATAGCTAATTTTGCTGTATCTCGCCTAACTTATAGCAATTAAAATTAAAACAAACATGAGTGCTCTTACCCCGTAATTGTGCTCATAATTTAGTTGGAGTAAATTTAATTATATAAACCCTTGCTGTAACCCTTGGTAATTTTAATTTAATTACTACTATTTTTATTTTATTTTATTGTAAAGAGTATTATAGGATGGCTTAGACATAGTATTAATGCAATTTGAAGAATTTAAATTCTCATCTCGTTGTTGTATGAAAAATATATATTTTTAAAATTTTTCATGTATTTATTTATTTATTTATTATTATTATTATTATTATTAAATTCTCAATCTTTTCAACGAGACTTATAACTGGAATCATTTATCATCTCTCCTTTTATTGTTTGATAAAAGGGTGTTTATGATAGGGATAAATATTATTTATTTAAAAATATATTAAATTAATATTATTTATTTTTATTTTTTATCACCAATTCATCAAGATAATATAAAAATATTAAAATTTTAATTTTTTAAAAAATATTATTTCTTATTTTTTTTTTAAAAAAAAAACATCCTAACCGCAGCGCCCAACAATCATAAATAAAAAAAATCAAACCTTGACAAGAGAAGAAGAAAGCCTTTAATTTTTCGTGTTTTTTATTTCTTTTTATCTATCTATCTTAGTGGGTCCTCTACTTCAAAAACTTTTTTTGGGTGTGGTCTTCGGAATAATCGTCATTCCATACATCATAAATTCTAATTAACACGTACTATTGCACGTGATAGTAAACTTTTTCTATATATTTCAAGAAAGCCTTTACTCTTTTTTTTTTTTTTTAAATTAGTTGGTCCACCTGCTTCAAAAACGTTTTTGGTCACATTATTATTAAGTCCTGTTTTTTTTTTTAAGTATATTTTTTTAATTTTTTTTATTTCTTTACTTCAATTTTTTAATTTAATTATTTTTTAATTTTTTTATATGCCAGATTTGGTTTCTGTTCTTTTAATTTTTATTTGTTTTATTTTAAATAATTTATATTTTTTAAGTTAATCTTTATTTATTTTTTTCTCTAATAGATTTGTTCTTTATTTTTTTAATAAATTTAAAACAATAAAAATTAATAAATTATTTTTTAGTTTATTTTTATAAGATATCCGAAAAATATTTTATTTTTTTATTATACTATTAAAGATAAAAATATAATTTATTTTTATGAAATATATTTCTTATAAAAATCACTTTCTAAAAAAACCTACTACTTTCTAGACGTGTTGACTCTCCAAGTTATATATTTTTTTTAATTGAAAAGGTCAACAAATAAAATATATCTATTCAATTATCAAACCAACAACTTAAATGTTGGGGGTAGTAATGAATACCTTAAAATTTTATCAGCTCACGGAGTAATTAATCAACGAGCTTTGAACAAGAATTTTATATAAACTTCAATGGAATCTTTTTTTTTTTAACCACAAGTTACATTTGTTAGGTATATAGCTGGTGGTGATCACATGATGAAGTTGACGATGTTAATTTTAGTCCATTCATGTTTTGTTTTGTTGTACTGCTCAAGGATAATAAAAACACTATTATTTGTCTGTCTAATTGTATGATAAAGGAGTATTTTCAAACTAATTTGCGCGTTATTTGAGTTCATATTTTATTTTTATACATTTTTAAAGATGTACTTTAATATTGACTTAATTAAAAAAAAAATATAATAAAGGTTTTTAAATTCAAAACTGAAAGTTTGAATCCAATAAAATATTTTTTAACTATTAAAAATAGTTATTGTTACATTATTGATTAATTTATTGCTTATAACCTTCTAATCCATTTTTCTTAATCAATATAATTGATAGCTTCAAATAAGTGCCTAATAGACCAAGAAGGATGATGGTCGTTATCTGTAAAATATTTTTTTTTGTAAATTTAAGGACTTTAAAATGCTTAAAAAATATATTTTTAGAGAGAAAATATAATGATATTTTAAAAAGATAAACTTTGAAAATATATATGTTAAAAATATTGAAAATGAAGAAAATGTGAAAATTTATTCTTTGGTGTTTCAGGAAGTATTTATAGTCCCTGAATCTTATCCTTTTGCTGGAGTTGAGGAGCTGGAGAGTCATTCTATCCTTATAAGTTAATTTTTTATTGTGAAATGCATTCAACTCATTTTATCCAGCTAAGAGATGGAGACATGATGGGCCATGAGGGATTTTAATATATTTAATGATATTGGTGGAGTGTAGACTTGTTTAATCAATTTTATTTGTTAAAAAATAATTCTTCTAAGATTTATGTAAAATTTATGGAGATATGACGTTAGATTCTGACTTTATATTTGAATCTATGGATGTAGTAGATTGGGCCAAGTATTAGGCCTAAATGAACATGCAACCACGCTCGGGATGCAATGATAAAAAGCCTTGAGCTCGATGCTTGCAGGAGATGTTTATCATGCCCACCCCGTTAACTTGAGAGGGCGCTAGACCAAGCTGCTAGGCCTACTAGCACTTACCAGACCTAAAAGTTGGGTCTGATAAGTGTCAGACTTAGCTCAACGTGCCTGTATTAGAGGCATTTGGGGTCGGAGTGTAATAGTCTGACACACTTGTATATACTAATGTATTTTTTTAATTTGGTATTTCTTTATAATAGATACACATACATGACAAATAGACAGAAAATTAATTAAGAGTGATTGTGGCCCTCGTCCAATAATTAATTAATCCTAAAATCACAACTGTTTTCCCTAATTAATCCTAAGATTTAATCAATAAAGTATTGCCTGAGAAGGGATGTATTACATATTTTTTTGCAGGGTGGAGAAAATTAATTAAGAATGATTGTAGCCCTCAAGCAATGTCCATAGGGCAGGGCGACGATAATTTTTAGGATTGATTAATCCTAAGAATTAATCAATAAAGTATTGCCTGAGATTGTATGTATTACATATTTTTTGCAGGGTGGATTTGATTGATGGCCAAATATTGTTGGGAATATGAAGAAAATTATTAAAGTTTAAGACGAAGAATATGAATATGGCACCCTTCCCCTTCCTAAAAATTTATCAAATAATTCAGTGAGTTAACAGGTATTTATATAAAAATATGCTTTTCTAATTAGAATATAGTTGTTTTTTAAAGTGTATTAAAATAATATATACTTTTTATTTTTTAAAAAATTTATTTATGATATTAACATATTAAAATGATTCAATATATATATATATATATATATATATATATTAATTAAAAAAAAAATAAGACCACCGCAAAAACAAAGATCATGAACCAACACACGTTAATTTTAAGGCCAAGTTCCTTAATTTCTTACTTATATGAGAAAAAATATGTATATTTTTTTTAATAACATGGAAGTTAAATATATATACAATGACTAGTAAGAAAATCATTTCAATTTAAGAGTTAAAATTGATATATAAAATTTATTAATACAATTTATAAACAGCTTACAGAGATCGAGGAAGACGATTCTTTTGCATTATTTAGGGTTTGAAATGTGATCTTATAATTAAATTATTTTCAAGACCTCTCAAATTATGCATATTTTAACTTTAAAGCAAGTATAAGTTAATTTTTACGCAAGTATTTTTCTAAAAACATCAATAATTCTGAAGCAACAAGTTCTTTGCAGAACAAAAATTGATTGAATATATAGAATGGGGACTGCTGCTATTTCTTTTTCTACTCCCTTCTCTACTTTGAGAAAGAGAAAAAGAATAATTTAAAAGGGTTGCTAGTCGACAACCTTTCCCCTTGATGTAGAAGCAGCACACGCAAAAAAGAATAAAAAAATAAATAAAATAAAACTCTACCTATCCCCCACTATACATCTCATCAATCTTGAAAGCTAAGCTAGCTGTGTGTTCATCTATTTGTATAAATACTACTTAGCAGCAGATCGAGAAGCAGCAAGAAGTTCATGTTTTCTTCTGCCAAAGATCACTATATTGTCTCTTCTGTGATTACTAACAAGTAATAGTACATATAGTACAATATTCTCCCTTGTTAATTTGTAGGTTGTTGCCAAGAGCCGACCGCTAATATATTTCATCTAGCTAGCTCTTGCTCATCATATACATATCCAATTTCCCCTCCCCTCTTTCATTTGCATTGTTACGATCGACCAATATATAGCGTGTCTATATATATTATGTGGAGGCTAAAGATTGCAGAAGGCAGCAGCAATGACTACTTGTACAGCACAAACAAGTTCGTAGGGAGGCAGACATGGGAGTATGATCCCGAAGGTGGGAGTCCTGAGGAGAGAGCTGAGGTTGAAGAAGCTCGCCTCAATTTCTACAACAATCGTTATCAAGTGAAGCCCAGCGGGGATCTCCTCTGGCGTATGCAGGTATATTCTGTATTAATTAGCTAAGTACTAGCTGCTACCTACCTAGCTAGTACTTTATATATATATATATATATATTTCATGCTTCAACAGAGGAGAGATTAGCTTTCTTGAATCCTGTTGTTGGTAGAAGGATCCAGGGTGACATATATCTTGCAGTTGCTAATTTCTCTTAATTAGTTTTATTTTAGCATCTTCATGGCTAATTACTTAGCTGGTTAATAGTCTGTTCCTTTCTTAATTTGGTTGCGATCATTAATAGAAAATAATAAGAAATTTATAATAAATACTGTTAGGAAATTAATAGATGCATCTTTTGTTCTTAGTTTTGTCATTTTACGTAGAATATTGCTTTGTTGTGTTTCCAAAAAACATCACTAATGATCTTTTAGTATTTGCCTTCCCCTGATCATTTTTTTAACAATTTTGCAAAAGATTGTAGTAATTAACCAGCACTCATCACCTTTTACTCAGTAGATTATACTAATGGAACAATCCTCTAAATCATTTTTTTTATTTAAAAAAAAGTATACCTTTTGGGACCTTTTTTGTAGCTTAATTAACTTTATCTTATTTTTATCCAATGAGGGGTGTAGTAATAAGATTGATTAGTCTTCTCTCCGCCGATCAACTTGAATATTAATTTCTCATCCCATTAATTTTTAATATCTTTTGAAATGGTAGAGTTTTAATGACAGTAGTGATCCCTAGCACGGTATGTTAGTTGAATCCATTTATTTAGTAATAAAAGAGGGCAAAATCAATTCCAAGACAGCATCACAGGCATGGCTAAGAGATCTCAGCAGCTACTGTAAGAAAGAGATTACCAATCTCATGGGCTATAGCACTTGTCTTACAATAATGTATATGTATAATTACTAATGCAGTTTCTCAAGGAGAAGAATTTTAAGCAAACAATAGCTCAAGTGAAAATTGAAGAAGGTGAGGAAATCACATATGAAAATGCAACAACAACATTGAAGAGGGCTGTCCACTTCTTTTCAGCTCTACAGGCTAGTGATGGCCATTGGCCTGCTGAAAATGCTGGCCCTTTATTCTTCCTCCCTCCCTTGGTGAGCATCTTGCATCTATACAAAAATATTTTTGCTTGATTTCCCTCTCTCTCTCTCTCTCTCTCTCTCTCTATATATATATATATATATATATATATATATATATTGAGGATTTGTTTCAGTATTCACTAGTACGAGCAGCTTGCATATAATAGATTTTCTCTTCTTGTTTACTTGAAAATATTGCAGGTAATGTGTTTGTACATCACTGGACATTTAGATTCTGTATTCTCTGCTGAGCATCGCAGGGAAATCCTCCGTTACATCTATTATCATCAGGTAAATTTATGCTGATTATCTGCTCTTAACGGTTTAGTTTTTGGTAGGTAATATGCTATAAATTATATCTATGGCCATGAAAATCTATGCTGCATGCAGAATGAAGATGGTGGTTGGGGGCTACACATTGAGGGCCATAGCACCATGTTCTGCACAGTTCTCAGCTACATTTGTATGCGAATTCTCGGAGAAGGTCCTAATGGTGGTCATGACAATGCTTGTGCAAGAGCCCGAAAATGGATTCATGAACACGGTACTGTAACACACATACCCTCTTGGGGAAAGACTTGGCTCTCGGTAATCATCCACCCCGATATTGAATAGAACACAGAACAGATCGAACAACAAAACTTATGTTTTCTGTAACTGAAATCAATGTGCAGATTCTTGGTGTATTTGATTGGTCTGGAAGTAATCCAATGCCCCCAGAATTTTGGCTCCTTCC
Source organism: Populus tomentosa (assembly GCA_018804465.1). Taxonomy (NCBI): domain Eukaryota; kingdom Viridiplantae; phylum Streptophyta; class Magnoliopsida; order Malpighiales; family Salicaceae; genus Populus; species Populus tomentosa. Next base: position 122,184 of record CM031995.1, read on the forward strand.
TACTTTTCTTCCTATGCATCCAGGTAGGTTAGTTTCTAATATTTCCGTCTCTGACTACCACCATCTGTTCAGTTTCCCTTGCTGTAGCCGTCGTGTTAACATTTCTATTGGCTTCAATGCAGCAAAAATGTGGTGCTATTGTCGGATGGTTTACATGCCGATGTCATATCTATATGGGAAAAGGTTTGTGGGTCCTATCACCCCTCTCATTCTGCAGTTGAGAGAAGAACTCTATGCTGAACCTTATAATCAAATCAATTGGAAGAAAACGCGTCATCTGTGTGCCGCGGTGAGTTCACCTTAAACTTGATGTATAATTATTACCATTCTGAAAATTTGTTATGATATTGTTGCTACAAATAAATAATACATGATGTAATTGATTCTGCAATACTGTTGGTTCAGGAGGATCTCTATTATCCCCATCCTTTGATTCAAGATCTGATATGGGATAGTCTCTATGTGCTCACCGAGCCTTTCCTTACTCGGTGGCCCTTCAATAAGTTGGTAAGAAAGAAGGCTCTTGAAGTAACAATGAAGCACATTCACTACGAAGATGAAAACAGTCGTTATATTACTATTGGATGTGTGGAAAAGGTAACTTGCTGCTGCATAAAATGGGCACCATATATATAATCTTCTACTTCTATCTGATGATTTCTAATACTTTTCTGACCTTGAAACGTCAGGTGTTATGCATGCTTGCTTGCTGGGTTGAAGATCCTGATGGCATTTCTTTCAAGAAACATCTCGCAAGGATCCCGGATTATTTGTGGGTGGCCGAAGATGGTATGAAAATGCAGGTTAGTAGGGTTGCATTCTTTTACAAAGGTGTAGAGAGTAGAGAACTCAAAGAGGTTATGATGTACTTAACAAAATATGGAATCTGTGTGCAGAGTTTTGGAAGTCAACTATGGGATACTGGTTTTGCCATTCAGGCCTTGCTTGCTACTAATTTTACAGATGAAATCGGAGATGTACTCAAGAGAGGACATGACTTCATAAAGAAATCTCAGGTTTGTTACTTTTCCCTCTTAGAACTCAAATCTTTTGCCTTAATCATGAAGTATCTGCTAATTTTCATTTGGATTATCATTCTATATATTTACCTGATTTAGCATTTTAAAGGTCAAGGACAATCCTTCAGGTGACTTCAAGAGCATGTACCGGCATATTTCCAAGGGATCGTGGACTTTCTCTGACCAAGATCATGGATGGCAAGTTTCTGATTGCACTGCAGAGGGAATGAAGGTAGCAAGCTTAATTTGTTGAATCACTTCAAAACTCACTAATTTTCAGGGCCATTTTGTTCAAACTGGAATATGCCTCTCACCAAATTAAACTATGTTGCATTACATCAACTATGCAGTGTTGCCTACTTTTCTCGATGATGCCACCAGAAATTGTTGGTCAGAAGCTAGAGCCTGAGAGGCTCTTCGATTCTGTCAACATTCTTCTTTCTCTACAAGTAAGAACTAAACTAAACTCGGCTTAACTATCTATACAAAAACATGTAGCACTTTGTTTCCTTCACTGGGCATTAGGTAAACTTTCCAGGGTCAGATAATAAGCTTTGTTATTGAACTTTCAGAGTGAAAATGGAGGTTTAGCAGCGTGGGAGCCGGCTGGAGCTCATAAATGGTTGGAAGTAAGTTCTTGAACATTTGCAATGTTTTCTTATTCTTTCATATTCACTTGTGGTAATCATGAACTGATGGTGTTTGGTTCTCCGTCTGTCTCAGTTACTAAATCCCACAGAGTTTTTCGCTGACATTGTCATTGAGCACGAATATGTTGAGTGCACTGCATCAGCAATCCAAGCATTAGTATTGTTCAAGAAGCTATACCCAGGTCACCGGAAGAAAGAGATTGATAATTTCATAACAAATGCTGTACGATACCTCGAAAGCATACAAACTCCAGAGGGTGGATGGTAGGTCACCCTGATTATTTTAAGTTCTGTTAATTTGTTCCTGGAAATTCTTCAGAACCTATTAACAAGGAGAATTATTTCCATTCCCACAGGTATGGAAATTGGGGGGTTTGCTTCACTTATGGTACGTGGTTTGCTCTTGGAGGCCTAGCAGCTTCTGGCAAGACTTACGACAATTGCACAGCTATGCAAAAAGGTTCGAATTTTCTTCTCAACATACAAAAAGACGATGGAGGTTGGGGAGAGAGCTATTTTTCATGCCCCAATAAGAAATATATACCTCTTGAAGGAAATCGATCAAATTTGGTACATACGGCATGGGCTATGATGGGTCTGATTTATGCCGGGCAGGTTAGCATAAGCATACTAACCAACTATTCACGAGTCTATGTTTTAGGCTGCGTTGTTGTTTCATTTACTTGTGTATTCCCTCTTCGCGACCCTGCCTCCACAAAAGCAGGCAATGGCCTCAGGATTTCTGATTCTAGAATCTGTTTCCTATAGATGGATAGAGACATTACACCTCTTCACCGAGCAGCCAAGCTGATAATCAATTCGCAAATGGAAGATGGTGATTTTCCCCAGCAGGTATCTTTCTAACTATTAACCTACAGTCATAAAACCACTTCAATTGAAAAAAAAAAAAAAAAAAAATGACCAGACATCCAACAGTCTGCCGGCGACTCCTGTCAGTACTTAGTGGGCGGGAGCTATATCCTGTGATAGACAGACAGGAAATCACTGATGTGCATCTGCCCTTCAGCTTGTATTTCACAAGTCTCCTAACCTGTGATATTCTTATTCATGACAGGAAATCACTGGCGTGTTCATGAAAAACTGCATGTTACATTATGCAGCATACAGAAATATCTATCCAATGTGGTCTCTTGCAGAATACCGGAGGCGTGTTCCGTTGCCTTCAACATCCAAGTGAATCTAAATCCAATAGCAAACTAGCTAACTCATTGCAAATAAACACAAACCGAATAATGAATTTAAATCAAATAGCACTCCTCTATACCATTCTGTTCTGTTTGTTCTTTAGAATTTTCCTAGCATGTACAGAGAGAAACATGTTTCTGCATAATAATACTTCTTTGTACACAGATTGAATGTCTGTAGCAGAAAGCTGTACCCTGAACTGTATCATGTTTATACTTTATAGAATCAAAGTAACATAAATGTTTCTGCATTGCTTGTCTTATTTGATCCAGCTGTCTCACTCTCAGTCACTGTTGCCCCTTCTCTCTGTTTTTTTTTCCCCTTAATTTCATCAAATCTAACAAGCACTATCTCTTATGCAGCTCACAAAAAGCTGTGAGTCTCACTTCTCTTCCTCATTGGCCATTGTGTAATATTCTGAAGGTGGGGGAGAATGTAGAATTATGAAATTTTGCATTGAAAAAGACAGTATTGCCTTTATGTGTATAATTATGTATATTACCGATTGAGGGGCAAATTAGAAATTTCACATGATTTGATATGTGTGTGTTAAAAAAAGAAGAATCAAATTTTTAGAGAGAGATAGAACTGAAAATAAAAAGAGAAGGAGAAAAGATGATGAAGAAGAAGAGGAGAGGGAAGATAAAGGAAAGAGATGAGTGGAGAAAATAGATTTTTAAGGTAAGATTTATACGTTGATATGTATGATTGTTATTATTAATTGTGATTTTGCATCTATTGAGATAGATGAAGATTTAAAGTTTGGAGGATTAATTGATATGGATAATGATTTAATTCGTTGATTTTATATGATTTTGTTAGAAATTATGAATTTGAGATATAGTTGTTTAATTGATGTATTATGGGTATGAAGGTTTAAGAAATTTTATGAATCTTTGCTTGATAGTATGATAGATCCAAATGATATGAGTCTAGCTCATTTCCAGGCTTAAGGGAACACGAGTCTAGCGAGTTGTAAGACTAATCATCCTTGAGCTTAGCTATATGCTAAGTCAAGAGGACATGAGTTTGGTGAGTTCCTAAACCCAACATTGTTGGACCCAACTATCAGCTGAGCCTAAAGGGACACGGGTGTCACACCTAATGTCCTTAGACCCAACTTGTAGCTTGGCTCAAGAGGACATGGATCTAACATGCTGTCAAACCCAATGATCATGTTCTCAGTAATTTTCCAAGCATAGAGGGTTAAAGGCTAGAAGATTGTTGTAGGCTCCATATTGGGCCATATGATTCTTTTTTCTTATTCTTATAGCTTTTAACAAAATATTAATATCAATGATATTTGTTTCCGTGCACTTATAAATGTATAAAAAGTCTTCTAATAGACTATCAATTTCCCTTCTCATTAATGTTGTACAAGAGATATTTATTTCTCATTTATGTAAGAGATATTTATCCATCATTAATGTTATCAAGAGAAAATAACTTTACAACCCTTCTACTCCAGCAAAAATGACAAGGTCCATGAGCTTTAAATACTCTATAAACTATTCAGGTAAAATGTTTATAATTTCTATTATTTAGACAAACACTTCTAAATAACAGAGCATTTATTATATCTGAATAAAAAAAATATATTTTTATTTTTGGAATTTAAAGTTTATTCTTATTAATTACAATTTTTTACTTAAAATTACTAATTTTATCATCAGAAAATCACTAAATCCCACCAAAAAATGTTGTTTTGCAAGTGTTGGGGTTTTTTTACCACTAATCATCAACTTTCTAAACTGTGGAGAATGAGATATTGATATAAACATATAATTACCTCCTATTAAAATTCCAAAAAGCTTTATGACTGAGCATACTAGATTTTGAAACAGTATCAATATCATTTGAAATAATTCTTACCAGAGGTCATATTAAATATTTTATGTAATTTCTCATATATTTGAAATAATAATTCTTACTAGAAGGGCCAACATTGTAATTGAGCATGAATCAGCAACCCAAGCTTTATTGTTGTTCAAGAAGTTGTATCAGGAGATCGATAATTTCATAACAAAAGCTGTACCGTACTTTGAAAGCTTACAAACTCCTGAGGGTGGATGGTACATTCCCCTGATGCATTTTTAATTTCTGTCTTTTTTTTTTTAATTTTCATGAGTACTAAATAGGAGAAAATGTTTCCAATACAGGTATGGAAATTGGGGGGTGTGCTTTATTTATGGGACATGGTTAGCCCTAGGAGGCTTAGCAGCTGCTCGCAAGAGCTAGAGTAATAGTGCAGCTATACGCAAAGTTGTTAATTTTCTTCTTAACATACAGAAAGATGATGGAGGTTGGGCAGAGAGCTGTCTTTCATGCCCTAAGAAGAAATATGTACCTCTTGAAGGAGATGGGTCTAATTGATGCAAGACGGATTAGCTCTTGAAGAAAATGGCCTCATAATTCTTCAACATTAATCCTTTTCCTATCTATGGCTACAGATGGATAGAGACCCAAGACCACTTCACCGAGCGGCGAAGCTGATAATCAATCCACGTTTGGAAGAAGGTGATTTTCCCCAACAGGTAACTTTCTGAAACCAATTTAGTCAGGAAATCACTTGAATCAAAACCCTTAGCCTATGATCTTATTCATGAAAGGAAATCACTGGTGTTTTCATGAAAAAATGCATGCTACATTACGCAGCAACAGAGTTATCTTTCTGATGAGGGCTCTGACAGAATACCAGAGGCATGTTCCTTTGCCTTCCAAATGAATCTAAACTCTAACAGTAAATCATTCAACCCATTGTTGTAAATACAAATAGAATACTGCGAGTCCTATATAATATTTTTCTCATAGAATTATAAAGGTTTTTGTATAATATTGCTTTTCGTAACAGAATGCTCTGTTCTGGAATTTAAATTACAGATGCAGCATCTTAATATCAGCAAACCTTGTTCAAATAAGTTAATGCAAATCTTTTCAAAGAGCCTGCAATACTTGGCGACAACACTCTCCGAGGGCCAATATAGGGAAAATGTTCCTGTAGGCAGAATAGCTGATCATACAATTCTTGTTGAAGAGTACCCCCACCATCTCCCGTCATCAAACAGACAAATTAGCAGCTCCTTCTAGTTTTAACTTCAAATGAACATGTCAAATCATTTAAATAATGATGTGACGCCAACCTTTTACTTCGGAAGTTCATAAGTTTATACCTTTTTTTTTTCCAGTGATGTTACATCTACAGCTTTGTGTCAAGCAATTTGAAAATTTTCCCTCAGATTTTCTCCAAGCTATTTAGAAAAGTGGTAGCAGATGACACTGAATATATATATAATTAGGGCTATCACGTTACGTAATCAGTTTAAAGTGCTTATGCGCTACAACCATTTATAGAAACAGAATGCACCTCTTGAGGAAAATCTCCATTCTCCATTTGAGAATTTATGGAAGCAGGTCCCCTCTCAGCCTTGCAAGTCAGAAAAAGTAATCATTATCGTGCAACATAAAAAAGATATAAAAACATCAAGAAACCATTAAACTAATAAACATAAGTATCGGTAATTTAAATTTCTAGCATTAGGATCATGTTTGATTAATATTTTAGGATATAAATAATAGATACAAAAATAATAAAAACATAAAAATAAATATATTCCAGGATTGTTTTGGAAAGAATCTATGTTTTTTCAAAATACGAAGGACATTGGGCATGTCTTCTCTGTTTATATTCCCCTGTCACAAATATCTTTGTTTTTTCTATCCTGATATAAAAAGCAAACCAAATTCTACCCAGAAGATATGGCCAGTACACTTGCTTCTACACTTGGAAGACCAAACTGAAGATAATTGAATATATCACCTTATTGCTATACTGCCACAAAGACTGGATTGTATAAAGATGGGATGCAGGCGGGCAAGTGAAAACTGAAAGTTTTGAGCAATTGTGTGAGGATCTAACACAGTAGGATTAGGATCTAATCAAAACAGAATATATGAATAACCTAAAATATATATGCTTTTATAGACTAATGGAACAAGTTTTTATGACTGTTTTGGAATAAAGTTCTATTTTTTTTATAAAAAAAAGAAAGATAAGAAGACATATCTCTTCTGTTCATGTCTCCTTGTTTCAACTGTATGTCTTGTCTCTTCTATCCTGAGACAGAAACCAGGCGTTACGTGGATGGAGTGGCCATTACATGTGCTTCTCTACATGGAAGAACAAACTGAAGGAAATTGAATATATCACTATTGTAGAGACTAGATTGTATAAAGATGGTAGATAAGCTCTTTATTTGCCCAAATTCGCTTTCTTCAACTTTTTAAACATGATTATTTCCTTGAATTATGAAAAAAAAGGCATAAAATGATGGTAAGAACTATGAAGGGTCTAGACTATCTCATCATTTAGATTCATTTAATGTAATGGTCACAGCATGGAAGATGAAGTTTTCATCAGGAAACATCCTCGTATGAAAACCATCAACTAACACTTAATGACATGATGAAAAGATATAGAAAGAGAGAGAGAAATTAGATGGTAGCTTTCTATACAAGCAAAAACTATCAGAGACTATGATCATGAAGTCATGAACAGCAGACCATATGGCCATTATCACACAGACAGTATACAGAGAGAGGTCCTCTTGGATGAACATGTTCATATACTTGTATAGTTTCTTCTTAATTTTCTTTTAAGAAAACAAGAGAATGCATGGGATCAGTCACCATATATTGTTCTAGGAGAGAGATCGGGGGCTCTAAGGTTTTGGGTCTCTTGTTTCTCTCTGATCTATAATGGTTTGGTTCTCGGTTTTTCTTCCCTTTCTCACTCGTTCTTCTCTCTTTTTCTTGCGTTAGTTTCTTAATGCTGCCAATCTTGCAAAATTGAGTTTTGAAGATTGGGATGAACTTGGGCTTGAAATTAGGTAAGGTGTTGGCCTGATCTTATGCCCCCTTCGCTTGATTTTTAGGAGAAAATCAAGGAATGAAAATACAATTTAACATCCCCATGGAGAGTGAGTCATGATCAGGAAGTGAAATACAGTTTTTTATTTTTATTTTTTTCTCTTTAAATGAATCCCTCATTGCAACCCATGCCATTGTTGAATTTAACTGTACTTCCCAAACTTAAGCGAAACTCAATTATTGGTCCCATTCCCGCCACCCCCCCCCCCCCCCCCCCCGACTATTTCTTGTTTTTTTTTAATCATTTTGTGATATTTCTTGATTATTCCTAGCCCAATTTGACAAACAAAATTACACAAACATGAAAAAAAAATTAAATGATTAAATTAATTGACTAAATACATTTTTTTTGGCATTTATTTTTTAATATATATACAAATATGGGGTAAACATTTTGGTTATGACAACATTTAAGTTGTTAGATAAAATTCAAAAATAATTTATATTAACTTTATCACATTTTGTGAAATAAAACTAGTTTTTTAGATTTAAAACATTTATAATTTTATTATAAACTTGTGCTAATTTTCTCCTTTCATCTTAATTAAAAGAATAGCACTAAGATTTCAACTTGTATTTTATTAATCATTAATATAATGTAAAAACATTATTTTAATTTAGGAGTTTAAACTAATGAATAAGGTAATAATTTTATATTATCTCTAACAATTTTCAATGTAGAATGACTTTATCTGTATTGTTTGGCGCCATAGATTAACTGGTACCAATCCAGTTTATAAAACGCAGCCACAATCTCCAGGATTCATACCATAATTTAAGCATCACTTGACTGATAATATATGTGAACTTGATGCTTTACATGTATTAGTTAGAAGATCTAGCTAATTAATCCGTCATCAATCACAGAATATGGACGCTTTTTTTTTTTTTTCACAACGAATCAAAAAATAGAAAGAGGAAAAGACAACTATATAGTAATTTAAATTACTCATTATCAATATTATTACCTAAAAAATTTAAAGGCTTTAAAATATATTTTAAGCTACAGTAAAGTTATCTTTGTGTCTTTTGATCCAAAAATATTAAGTTTTTATTTATTTATTTTGAACAATAAAAATAATGTTTTTTTGAGTTTGCATAAGTTTCTTAACGATAAAAATATATATTTATCTTTAAAATTAAAAAATTATTGTGTTGTTAGATAAGGGTATTGTTTTAGAGTTTTTAAATTTTAATGTATAGTGTAATTACATTTTCTACCTTTGAAGACAGAAAACATAAACATAACATTTGAGGCCTTCCAAGTTCCAACAGCCAACAAACCCAGCAAATCATCTCCACTCCCCCTAACCTCTACTGCCCAGCCACCCTCCTTTCTCTTACCATTAAATAGCCACCACTGAACCACCGAACCGGCCACCATCATCAACCTCTCTTTTACCCACAACCACCAAATCTCCCTTTTGACCACACATACCCAAACAACAAATCACCCAAACAAAACCTGTTACTGCTGCCTCCTTCTCCACAGATACCCACGACAGTAACCCCAAACACCCACGGTTGCCACTCCCTCCAAGCCCACGCCAATGCCCACGACAGCACCGACCTCAGCCAACTATACAGACCAGCCACCACCCGAACCAACCCAGCCGTGAACTGGTCTGACCTCCTCCACGAAATACAGAAGCCACGCCCACAGACCCGAATCGCCTCCCTCTCCCTCAACATCTAGCCACCAGCCCTAACTCCAGTAATAAAAAAAAGAAAATGAAATTAAGGAAGAGGCACTTCGGTTTGGGGAATCAAAATTACAGAAAAAATTAAAGGCTTTTCTCCCAAAAATTACGATTTCTCTGTCTTTTTGCAGGTGTTTTATTTGGCACGTGTTTACACGCGCGAGTAAGTCCAAGATAGTCAATTGATCAGAGCGTGATGTACATTCGCCCACGTGGCCTTGGAGGCTTCTTCAGCATTTTCTGGTGTTTTGTTATTTGTGTTTTAAATTTCATGTATATTGATATTTTTGTTTCATTATTGGGAAAGTCTGATTTTTTATTTATTAATTGGTGGTAGTGATATTTTCATAAAAAAATTAAAAAGAATTGTAAAAAGAGAAGATAATAAAATGATTCGTTTATTATTCCGTAATATTTTCTGACCATAGGATTTAATACTTGATCATCGTAATTCTATTAAAACCTATAGAATAATAATGCTGACCTTCAAGCTTTAGCATCCTCAGAGGTTCAACTTTCACTTAAAAAAAAAAAACAATTTAATTAACACATCTTCTTTTAAATAGATTAATATTCAGATTTTAAAATTAAATATCCCATTTATAAATTTATGTGAAAATTCCTTTTTAAAACTTAATGTTAATATATTTGATGAGTATTTTTTCAGAGATTGATATTATTTTGTCATATCTAAAAATTATATCAACCTTTCAACAAAATAATTAGAAATTAAAAAAAATTAAAAAATAGGCTTAGAAACAATATTGATAGTACATAAAAAAAACAAAATTAATCCTACAAACTATCAACCATCTCCCATAAAAAAAATAAAAAAAAATAAAAAAAAATTAACCCACTAAATCCCTCTGGTTCGTTTCATGATGATAAACTATCCTAATAAAAAATAAATTTAATATTAGAAGATAGTATTAAAAAAACATTGAATGAAAAAAAGTTAAAAAAAATTTATTATAATGAATAGTAGGATACAATAAAACCTTTCTTTATTTATTTTAAATTTAATTAATTATATTAATAAAACTAATAATTAAAAGAAAAAAAAAGGATCACTGTGCATTTGCACTGTCACGGCCGACACTGCTAATAATATTTTTTCAGTCGCAAGTTTATATAGATAGATATATAGTCTTAAAGAGAGAGAGAGACAGCGAGAGAGAGAGAATGTGGAGGCTAAAGATCGCAGAGAAAGGGAGCAACCCTTACATATTCAGCACAAATGATTTTGTTGGAAGGCAGATATGGGAGTATGATCCGAATGCTGGAACTCCTGAAGAGCGTGAACAAGTGGAAGAGGCTCGCCGGAATTTTACCAAAAACCGCTCTAAGGTCAAGCCCAGCTCTGACCTTCTTTGTCAATATCAGGTACGAACTCCATGTATCAATTAACAACAACAACAATATTTTTTTTTTTTAACCATAGATATTATATGATGAGTTTCTTCTTTCTTACAATATATATATTTATTGTGGCTTACGATCAAATAAAAGAAAAAAAGTTTTAGGGGACAGCGAAACAGCTTTATACTAGTCTCATCGCATTCATTTTTTTTCCTCTTAATTACTGGCCTTACTTGTAGATTCTGTGCAGGATTAAATTAATCAACCTAGTTAATTAATTAACATTAAACCTCCAAATTAAGTAGGGTATAGAATGACTATTGATGATATGCATGGACCCATTCAACACTTTTATTTAATTTCTTGGAAATAATTATTTTTTAAAACATAATAATTTAAATTCAATTAAGACAAACTAATTTCCTAATATAATTCTTCTTTTTCTTATTAATATTTTTCATTTAAAACATCTTTTATATATATATATATATATATATATATATATATATATATTCTTTGTCATTCATTTAATAAAAATAAAAAACAATTAGAACACATACAAAAAAATAAACAATTTAAAATAATTATAAAAAATCCCTCTAATTAAAACTTCTTTGTCTAATAAACATTAACTTTTTTTTGGAATTTTTTTACCAATATTAATGTTTTAGAAAATATCTTATCATTATTCTAAACACAAGTCTTAATTCTAAAAATATAATGTTCTTACAATTTCCATACACGTGTAATAAAAAACATAGAAATACAATAATGCTAGCGCGTTGATGCAAGAAAGTCTTAGTTTCATTAAATCTTGCTAATGGTCCAATCCAGAGAGCTTTGTGTCTAACTTGAATTTCAAATTAAATCATGTAGGGTTGATTCAATGTAATTCGATCAGTTTTGCAAATCAAAAAACAATATAGTTGATTGGTCAGAACCTGATTTAAAAAAAAAAAAAAATTCTTGATGCCATGTTTTTTTATATAATATTAAGAAGATGACATTTTATATCAACTCAAATTAATTCACATAATCATGATTTTGTTATTTACCTGACTAAGTTTAATAATTTTATTTTTTAAAATTATTTTTTTTTAGATTATTTGATTATAAAAATAGATGCTTGCAGGAAAGGAAAGTCGCATGAAAGGACAATCATGATGGACCGTATAAACATAGCGTTTTCTAATATTATAATATAAATGTTATAATCCAATTCCAGTAAAAGATCAATGATATTTAATAAAATAATATCTCAAATATTTTCTTAATTAATTTAAGAACTTAATAAAATAATAAATCTAATATATTTTGAATCAATTAATTTTAAAGTAATTAAATTTAAATAGAAGGAAAAAATATAAAAAACATCAAGAGTAAAATGTAGCCTTTTTTTTTTAAATGATCGGTGGATTAGGAATCTTCTGCTAGATTGAATTCCAGTCACCGGAGAGATGACCAAAAAATTAGGCTGGAGTTTTCTTATCCAAGAAAACCATTTTCAATTTATTTTTACCAATAAATATTTAATAAACACAATTAAAATCTCATGATATCAAATAAGTTTTAAAGCTCAAAATCAAGTCAGGAAAAATCGCGATAACCCCATAATATTTTGTTAGACAGTGAACAAAGAATTCTCTATCTCTTTTAGGTGGTTTTTTCTTTTGGTAATGTAATGTAATATCTGTGGTCATTTTTCCTATGACCCCAGCCCTAGCTAGGTAAGATGTAAAGCAGGAACTTGCTGAAGTTGACCAATAATTAACTGCAGTAAAAATATGCTATGGTAACATTTTGCCAAAAAGGGCTATTAAGTGAAAGTAAAAAACATGAATGATCCATGCAGATTCTGAGGGAGAAAAATTTCAAGCAAACAATTCCTGCAGTGAGAGTTGAGGATGGTGAGGAGGTGACATATGAAAAGACCACAACAGCATTAAGGAGGTCGGCCAACTTTCTTTCAGCTTTGCAGGCAAGCGATGGCCACTGGCCGGCTGAAAATTCTGGTGTCCTTTTTTTCCTTCCTCCTTTTGTAAGTATCTTTTTTTTTAATATCACTATGCTAATTCATATTTTAATAGAGTAATACTATATATGGATGGACTTTGGCAATTGAGAAATAATTATCCAGGACAAATAATATTGTAGGTGTTTTGCTTCTACATTACTGGGCATCTCAACACCATGTTCCCTCCTGAGTACCGCAAAGAAATCTTTCGTTACATCTACAATCATCAGGTAATTAATTAATTAATTTCTTATCACTTGAAGTAAAAAATAATTTCTTGATCAGAAATCGAATTAATTATGCAGTTTTAAAATATTAATTAACATGATATGTTGCAGAATGAAGATGGTGGGTGGGGCCTGCACATAGAAAGTCACAGCAACATGTTTTGCACAGCCTTCAGCTACATTTGTCTTCGTATGCTTGGGGTAGGGCCAGATGAGGAAGCTTGTGCAAGAGGAAGAAAATGGATTCTTGACCGTGGTGGTGTCACTTCCATTCCCTCTTGGGGCAAGACTTGGCTTTCGGTATTTTGTAATTGTCATCATGCATATAATAATACACGCTTTTATCTCACAAAACTAAGATGGTTTTTATTTATTTATTAGACGTATGCAGAGTTGTACAATCTGTGATTTAAGCAAGGTACATTAAGTGAGTGTGTTAATGTTTCTTCTTAATTTGATTCGTTGTAGATTCTTGGTCTTTTTGACTGGCTTGGATGTAACCCAATGCCCCCAGAGTTTTGGATTCTTCCTTCTACCCTTCCTATTCATCCAGGTATTTATTTATTAGTACAGTTTTCTTAGCTTGATTTGGAAGTTAATTAATATGTAAGTATATAATTAATAACGCTTATAATTAGTTTGATCCCCGTGATAAAATGCAGCAAAAATGTGGTGCTATACTCGATTGGTTTACATGCCAATGTCATATCTCTATGGAAAAAGATTTGTAGGGCCAATTACACCTCTGATTCCATCACTGAGAGAAGAACTGTACCTTCAGCCTTACGAAAGTGTCAACTGGAAGCATGTCAGACATTTATGTGCAAAGGAGGATCTTTACTATCCACATACCTTGATTCAGGACTTCCTTTGGGATAGTCTGTATTTGATGTCTGAACCCCTTCTTACTCGCTGGCCCTTTAACCAATTGATCAGAAAGAAGGCTCTTGAAGTGACAATGAAGCACATTCATTATGAAGATGAGAGCAGTAGATACATTACTATTGGATGTATAGAGAAGGTGCTGTGCATGCTTTCATGTTGGGTTGAGGATCCAGATGGTGTTGCTTTCAAGAGGCATCTTGCTAGGGTTCCTGATTTCTTGTGGGTTGGAGAAGATGGAATGAAGGTTCAGACATTTGGCAGTCAGTTGTGGGATGCTACATTTGGTTTTCAAGCTTTGTATAGTAGTGATCTTGGTGAAGAAATCAAGCCTACACTTGCCAAAGCATTTGATTTCATCAAGAAATGTCAAGTTGTGGATAATCCAGCAGGTGACTTCAGAGGCATGTATCGTCACATTTCTAGAGGATCATGGACTTTCTCTGATCAAGATCATGGCTGGCAAGTTTCTGATTGTACTGCAGAAGCTTTAAAGGTTAACATGACATCAACTATATTAAAATTTTCTTTTTTGAAAACATTTTTATAAAATGAAGTAGCACTGATTGTTATCCTCTTTTGTGCAGTGTGTTCTCTTTGCTCAAATGTTGCCTTCTGAATACGTTGGTGAGAAATTGGATCCTCGGATGATTTTTGAAGCTGTCAATATCATTCTTTCACTACAGGTGAGTTAGTGATTGGGTTTAGCTGCTTTATCTTACGAACTTTTCTGTTCTGTTCTGCACTTTTTTTTTCTTCCAAAGAAATGCATCTAGAATGGTATCAGAATTTTGATCTTCATTCTATAATTACATTCAGGGACCAAGAGGTGGTCTATCAGGCTGGGAGACTATTCGAGGTGAAATGTGGTTAGAGGTAACTTGTATGCTAACATCTTTTCCTTTTCGTTTTAAAATAAAAAATGTCTTTAACTAACACCATCATATCAACTGAATACCTATTTTTGTCTTTTGTGTTCTTAGAAACTCAATCCTCTGGAATTTGCGGAGAACATAGTCATCGAGCATGAGTGGGAATTTTCAAACAATCTTCCTATATATATATTTATTTATTTTGTACCATAAATATTAAATTTCTCTGGTTCTGATTATGAATATGTTGTCATACAATGCAGCTATACTGAGTGCACATCATCTGCAATCCAAGTATTTGTGATGTTTATGAAGATGTACCCAGGACATAGGAAGAAAGAAATCGAGACTTCTATTGCAAGAGCTGTCGAATATCTCAAAATGATTCAAATGCCAGATGGTTCATGGTATGGAAACTGGGGAGTTTGCTTCATTTACAGCACATGGTATGCACTTGTTGGTCTAGCAGCTGCCGGAAAAACCTACTATAACAACCAAGCAATGCGTAGAGGCGTTGATTTTCTACTCAGGGTACAGTCTCCAGATGGTGGCTGGGGTGAGAGCTACCTATCTTGCCCAAACAAGGTAATTAACTTTATTTCTGCAATTCAATTATTCCGAGACAAGAGGGAAAATACTTTGAATAAAGATTAATGTTGAGCTTCATTTATCAGATATACACATCTCTAGAAGAAAACCGATCAACATATGTACAATCAGCCTGGGCTATGCTTGGTTTGATTCATGCTGGCCAGGTCAGTTCCTTATGTACTAGTTGATCTTTTTCCAGTTGCTTTGGTTCCGCATATACATTATGCTAATCTTCTTTCCGAATTTCAATTCGTGTATTAATATTTTTGTCATTATTTTTGTTTGAAATAGGCGGATAGGGATCCAACCCCACTTCACCGTGCTGCTAAGTTGTTGATCAATTCTCAAGCTGAAGATGGTAGCTATCCGCAGCA
This sequence comes from Populus tomentosa, assembly GCA_018804465.1. Lineage (NCBI taxonomy): Eukaryota > Viridiplantae > Streptophyta > Magnoliopsida > Malpighiales > Salicaceae > Populus > Populus tomentosa. Next base: position 138,004 of record CM031995.1, read on the forward strand.
GGTATCTTGTCATGACCTAGCCATTGTAACAATCTATACTGATATGGATATGGTTCCTCCAATTTCCTTGAATTTTCCACTTGAATTTGTTTTATCATTATCTGAATTTTTCGGCAGGAAATTACTGGAGTTTTCAAGAATAACTGCATGTTACACTACCCTATCCATAAGAATGTTTTCCCCTTATGGGCTCTGGCAGAATACCGAAAAAAATTTCCATTTCCTTCCAAGAAGCTTTGAATCAACCTACGGATTTTGTTCAACAAGATATATATATATAGCTGTTTGTGCAGAGAAGCAGGAAAATTGTGAGTGTTGAAACTGCACAGACCCCATATGCATATATGGGGCGGGGGGCAGGCTTATTTTAAGTCAATAAATATATGCTCACAGAAGCTTGTATAAAGTTGAACCAAAAACTAAGTTTCTCGTAATCACATGTATTTATTATATTAATCAAAGAAATACAGTCTTCTGATCCTGTAAATTAGAATGGATGATCTTCTATATGTAACTACTCAATATTTTGATGCGACTGATCATCAATTCCAGCTAGTTTCATCTGTCAATAGGGATTTTGGTGGTTTGTTTTCGTTTTGTATTTTGTTAGGGCCTTAGAAGCCAACCAAGGCAAGTTTAAAGCTGAAAAAATAAAAATATATATCGGACATTAACTGCATAGATATAGCAGACAGGATAACTGTTAATCCAACATTAGACATAACCTAAAATTAGCATTTCTGCCTAATATAACAGCACTAACAGCTAATCATCATAATAAAATCGAAGGCTGGCCTTGGATCTCTCCTGTACTCACCTCTACCTTCTACGCTGTCACGCAGGCAAATCTTAGTTGCGTGACCAACTTCCATTTTTATTTTCCATTGTTATCTCTGCATCCTGGTCATCTTTACTATTCCTGGAATTGCACATCAACTGTGTTGGTGTCCAGGTTATTGCGTTCTCCATTTCTGAAAGACGAAGAAATTAAGACAAAAATATGCCAATGAAAACTTCCGACAATTGATAATTCTGGAGAGAATAGTAAACATTTGAGAATTCTTGAGCACTGTACTAATGGTTATGGCTGCGCACGTAGCAAAGTTTGCGCGCGCAACCACCTCATCATTAGTCCCCCTTGTTCTTGCTTTTGTGTTATCCATTGTGGCTACATCCTTTGGTTCACCAGATTCCGACGCTCTTTTAAAGTTCAAGGACCAGCTAGCGAACAACGAGGCTATTAATAGCTGGAATCCCTCTGTGAAACCGTGTGAATGGGAGAGATCAAATTGGGTCGGTGTGCTGTGTTTGAATGGAAGCATTCGGGGTTTGCAGCTTGAACATATGGCACTATCCGGCGATATTGATTTGGATGCACTTGCTCCCTTGCATTCGTTTAGAACACTAAGCCTTATGGACAACAATTTTGATGGTCCGTTGCCTGATTTCAGGAAACTAGGGAAGTTGAAAGCGTTGTATTTGTCAAATAACCGATTCTCAGGAGACATTCCTGACAAAGCATTTGAAGGCATGGGTTCATTAAAGAGACTGTATCTGGCAAATAATCTTCTTACAGGCAAGATTCCTTCGTCACTTGCTACCTTGTCTAAGTTGATGGAATTGAAACTTGAAGGAAACCAATTTCAAGGCCAAATACCTAATTTTCAACAGAAGAGTATGAAGACAGTAAATGTAGCCAGCAATGAACTGGAGGGTCCAATCCCAGAAGCCCTAAGCAGATTGAGTCCACATTCATTTGCGGGTAATCTTTCTATCCAAGCACAGATTACTTATGCGACTTTATGATGTATCTTTAACCTTTCAGCAGCATTTTCCTGAGAAAACCTTTCTTAACTAAATCATTTTCAGGCAATAAAGGACTATGTGGACCCCCGTTAGGGCCATGCATACCCTCTCCACCTTCTACCCCCAAATCCAATGGGAAGAAATTTAACATTCTATATATTGTAATCATTGTATTGATTGTGCTGCTAATGCTAGCAGCCATTGCTTTTGCTTTCCTTTTGTTTTCCCGAAAAAAATGTAAAAGTCGAATACAGAGGACAGCATCATCACCAGAGGAGAACTCCAACAAAATGGTGGCTTCTTACTATAGAGATGTACATCGTGAATTATCAGAGACTAGTTCTCATCCAAAGAAGGCTGATCATGGAAAGTTGACATTCCTGAAGGATGACATTGAGAAGTTTGATTTGCAAGACTTGCTTACAGCCTCAGCAGAAGTTTTGGGGAGTGGGACATTTGGATCTTCATATAAGGCAGTTGTTGTTGGACAGCCTGTGGTTGTTAAGAGGTATCGGCATATGAGCAATGTGGGGAGAGAAGAGTTCCATGAGCACATGAGAAGGTTAGGGAGGTTGAAACATCCCAACTTGCTGCCTCTTGCGGCATATTACAATAGGAGGGATGACAAGCTTTTGGTTACAGAGTTCGCTGAGAATGGTAGCCTGGCTAGTCACCTTCATGGTAAGTTCATGATGCATCAACTGTACTTTTTCTGAAATCGTCAAGTCTTTGTGTTCTTACAGCCATTCTGCCTGTCTTCTACAGGAAATCATTCACCGGAAGAAGATGGACTTCATTGGCACATCCGCTTGAAAATCGTCAAAGGAGTAGCCAGGGGTTTGGCTTTTCTCTACAATGAGCTTCCTATAATTGCTCCTCATGGACACCTAAAATCTTCCAACGTGCTCCTAGACGAGTCATTCGAGCCTCTCTTGACAGACTATGCTCTAAGACCCGTGGTCAACCCTGAACATGCCCACATGTTCATGATGGCTTACAAGTCACCTGAGTATGCACAACAAAGCCGGACATCAAAAAAGACAGATATATGGAGTTTTGGCATTTTAATACTGGAGATGTTAACTGGCAAGTTCCCTGAGAACTATCTAACACCATGTTATAACAGTGATGCAGACTTAGCAACTTGGGTTAATAACATGGTGAAGGAAAAGCGAACAAGTGAAGTGTTTGATAAGGAAATAGTGGGAACAAAAAATAGCAAAGGAGAAATGATAAAGCTTTTGAAGATTGGATTAAGTTGCTGTGAAGAGGACGTAGAGAGAAGGTTGGACATTAAGGAAGTTGTCGAGAAGATTGATGCACTGAAAGAAGGAGACGAAGATGAAGAACTTTACGGGAGTGAAGGGAATGCATATAGTGTTAGAGGGAATGACCAGGAAGGATATTCCTTCACATTGGATCGATGATTGTCGGAGGAGCATGAAGTAAAAGGCATATAGAACAATATCACAAGGGACGACGGGTTTCCTGACTCCCACACAGTGAAGAAGAACATGAAGAGTGGAGTGATCTGTTATGAGGGTTAGCTTCCTCTGTTAACTGTAGAAAATGTTGTAAAGCAACAATGGGGGTTAATTAGCTGATAGAATTTTAATTTTATGTTTTTGGGTTTTAGAGGGAAAGAGGAAAAAAGGAAACCTGTAAGAATATTTTTTCTTCTTCCATTCAAATCATTTTGGTCATCATTTGTGTTATCTCCCCCGCATGAAAAATAATACTAATAGGTACGCCTGATTCATAGCATCACAGTAAACCAGGTCTGATTTGTAACAATCCTTGTTATTCTTGATCAAATGGATAGTTAATGTTGCAATCTTTATCACCAGATATCCCTCAAAAGGAATTAAAAAAAAAAAAAAAGATTTCTTCATGAAGATTTAAAAAGTCACAATTTTATTTACTGAGAACTTGATGCTTTCAGACTGATGATTACATTTGGAACAAGAATTAGCACATTTAATTAAATTACAGAGATCACCTTGACCAGCAGGGCGTATCTAGTTGAAGGTGGAAATATATACACTTGATGATAATTCATGTGGGTGAAAAATGACATTAATTAACAAAAACTAAAGGGTCGGGTAAATTAACTTTCACCCGCATTCATTGCGGATTACAATTTGTTTTTTTTATTATTGATTTTATTTTTAAATATTAGATAATTAAAAATTTAGCTTTATATATATATATATATTTTCTAAGGATTAACATGATTTACAAATTTTTCAGAATAACTTAGATTGCTTCGATATAAGGGTTTGATAAGGTATCTTTTTAATTAAACTTAAATTTTTTTCTCATAATTAAAAAAATAGTTTAAAATAAAATTCATGTTATTAAATTTTATAAAGTCCATAGACATGTTTACAAATTTGGTTGGTTGAAGTGGTTCATGAGTTTGATAAGTTAAACTTTTTTGTCAATTTTATTTTATTTTATCCTTAGATATTGAGTTAATTGAGAATTCAGTTTCATAATTAATTTTGTTTTACTTTTTATGAGGTTATCATAGTCTAAGAAAAATCTCAGTATTGGGTAGATGTTTAATTTTATTATCATATAATTAAATAAAAAATAGTTTTAAAAAATGAATTATAATTCCACTGGGCCACTAGAGTTCATAACCCTGTTTGCAGGTTTGGAAAGTTTACTTACTGTCTGGATATGCCTTTTTTCCTTTAATTGTTCTAAATTTATTTTTTTTTTTTCAATTTATTCCTTCAATATTGGAGATAGTGTTCAATTTTATGATTGTTTATTTTTGTTATCATATAATTAAATAAAAAATAATTTTAAAAAAATAAATTATAATCTCACTAGAGTCTATAATCCAGTTTGCAGGTTTGGAGAGTTTACTCACTGTCTAGATATGTCTTTTTTTCTTTAATTATTTTAAATTTATTTATTTATTCAATTAATATTGGACCGGTTAAGAAATAGACAAAATAATTTATTCTTATTTGTTTTCTATAGTGTTATCATTGTCTTAAATAGGTGTTTATTTTAGATTGGTACTTAATTTTACGAGTATCTATTTTTATTATATAATTAAGTAAAAATTATTGATTAAAATATTTATTTATTAAACTCAGTAGAGTCCATTATCCAGGTCGTAGAGGAACCAGGATCAATCTAATTTGTCAATAACTCAATAATTATTTTTTGAATTGTCATCTTGAAGTTTATTTTTAAAAAAAATCTAAGCCATGATTTTATTAGTTATCAAGATTGCATTTGGACCCATAAAATTAATTGATTTAATTCGGGTTAGCTCCCACACGATTTAATTAGTAACTTGAGTTAGGCAAAGAATTGAGTCGGAAAATTTAAAAATTCATCCATTTAATCAAGTTTAATAATATTATCAAAAAAAATTTAATATTTTTAATATTTTTTACATTTAAATAAAAATTGATTCGACCACAACAATATAGAATTTGCAATGAATGAACAAGTTACAAGCTAATTTATTAAGCACCTAGTAGTCAAGGGTAAAGGAGTGAATCAGGGGGTGGATCTTGTATTGATGAACTCTCTTTGGTGGTTTAATTGTTGGAAGTGACTGATCACTGGTACTGTATAGTTCATTATATTCTGTGTATTTTTAAAAAAAATTATAATGTAATAAAAAAATATTATAAATATGTTGACTCATTACATTATATAAGTATTACATTAAGTAAAGAGGAAGTTATGTAGTGAACCGTTACATTTGTGTTATTGTTCATGCATCTAATCGCAAAATACTCTTCATCAAAAGGACTCAACTTTATTTTTTAAAAATACAAGAACAAATTAAATTTTAAATAAGAGCCAATTTATAAATACAAGAACACTTTAAGTTTTGTTCGATGAAACATCTCATTATGTTTCATTACATCTTTTATCATATTATATATATTTTATTAGATTAGATTACATTATATCATATCAAATTTTTTGAATTTTTTTTATTGAAATAAAAACAATATATATATATATAGGCAATATTAAAGAAAAAACACCCCCAAATAAGAAAATTAAGGGAAATTGGCAAAACATGAAATTTCAAATTTTAGATTTTTTTTTTTAGTTTAATATGAATATCCGGACTAACTTGCGCGTACCTTAAATTTTAGAATTTTCATGTGTGCTAGGAATCTCTTATTAAAATTTGAAAATAATTCAATAATCATGTAAACAATGGTATAGAGTCCATCAGTGAACAGAGTATACCGAAGACCATCCTTTATTTAGGAACATCGTGTGTCCATTGAAACGGCACAGCTTCACCAATGGCCCTCGATCACTAAATATAGGCAAGCTTCTAAACAGGGACTGAGAATATGAGGGGTGTCATTTCTGCTGGAAACACACTAAGGCTTGCATCCAAATGGCATTTCCCTTCAGAAAGCACTTAAAACTCCTCTTTGACCAGAAAGCATCAGAGCACATCCAGGGTGATAGAAGAGAGGTTTCAAGGCCTCTTAGGCGGTCTTTTCTTGATGACAATTACAGTCCTTTGAATTCTTTTCTGTGTTGAGAAGATAAAAGACAGCAAATGTGGCTCTCGAAGGGACACGGTACCAAGAAGGGAGGAGAAGGAAATGGGCTGGTGGCAGTTGCTGTAGATAAAGACAAGGGGAGCCGAAACGCATTGAAATGGACTGGAAAATCTTCTCTCCAAAGGCCAAAATCTTATTCTAATCCATGTTCTTAACAAATCATCATCATCATTTGTTACAAGTAATTTATAATTCTCTCTCTGATTCGTTATTTAGAATAATGACAGATTATGATGTTACGACCTATGTGCCCCAAAATTGAAAGCGGGTTGCTCAACTTACATTCATTGCCTTGCAGCTCCTTTGATCTCTCAAGTGGTTTTTCAAGTTCTAGGTTTCATGTTCTAATCTTCTTTCTCTTCCACATGTTTACATTGTTTCACGACCAGGCCATGGATCACCTGCTGATTATTCTTCACCAGGGAAGCAGCAGCTTGAGAAGATGGCAAAGGATCTCTTCCTGCTTTCCACGATATAAATATGCACCTTTAGGCATGGAAAATGTCTAGAACATGAGAAGAATAAAAAAAGTTAAAATCTATAGGAATCTCTCTTATAAACACAAGCTTCCAAAATGATGGAAGAAAACCATCATTTTTCAATGTCTCATGCCTTTATGCAGATAGATGTGCAAATGTACCTTGTTTTCTCCTTTCAATTTCAAAATACAGATTTTATTATCTTTTTGTATCAGGTACATTGCCTTGCTTGAAAGCAGAGATATAGCAAAAGCAATAACAGAATATGTTTCCCATGCAGCAATCGAGACTGTGGTTCTCGGAACCCCATCACGGAGTGGATTTATGAGGTATTTTTGCAGTCCCTAGCCTTCTCCTGACTTGGCAACTCTACCTGCACACACCCCACCAGAATTTAAATTCAGGCTACCTTCAATCAGTGTAAAAACAGGAAGAGCAGACTATTTCCAACAAAAGGAACTCAGTTTTACTTGAAGTGTACACCTTTCGGTATTGTGGTTCGGGTGTGTTTCAAAATGCATTTGGATTGATGCTGTTTTAGGTCCTCTCTTATGGTTTCGAGATCCTCACATCAAAAACGTTGAAAAGCATTCCAAACAGCATCAGTTTTGGTGCTATTTCAGATGAAAAGCACTTTGTTTTCACACAGGTCACCTTTCAGAATACTAGCAGAATTTTATATATTCTCCTCAACTCTGAACTTTGATTGGCAATATCTTATACGCAAATCATTGAACAGTCAGGATAAATCACATACAGATGGAAACATAACCAACAATAACAATCACGAGCCAGATGAAAATTGAGAAATGAATTCCATTTTTTGTTGATGTATTTGTGCATTGAGCGACCAGGCTCATTTATTTCCAATGGTTTTGTTATACAGAAAATTCAAGGCGGATGTACCAAGCACTGTGTCAAGAGGGGCACCTGATTTCTGTACTGTGTATGGTGTATCAAAAGGAAAGGTCTCTACAATGAGAAATGCTTCTCGTCCTGCCCCATTCGCCTCCCCACTTCTAGATCAAATACAAAACCAACAGAACCAAAATAGTCCAAGAGTAGATTCTTCTGAAGCACTATACAAACATGTTTGGAGCATAAAAGGTTTATTCTCCCAATCATATGGTCCTTTTTCCATTTTATTTTGTCTTAATCCTAATCCAAAATCCAATTTATGGTCTTCTGCTGACAGAGAGAACGATGCCAGTCAAGCCTCGTATCTCAGTTGGTGAAACCTTCAGGTAAGTAAGGAATGCATCTAATCATTTTAGAAGATCAGAGGGGATGGCAGTGAACATGATATAATAAAACGTGCATATATAAGCAGTAAATATTTATGGAGTGATAGTCTGGGATGTCCTTGTAATAATTTCTTTTTTTTTTTAATTGCTAAAGCTTGGCTATGATTTAATTTGTTTAAAGGCTGAACATAATACAATTGTTGGTAACAACAGGTCACCATTTGGAAGAGGAGGACAGGGTCATAGTGTAAAATCATTTGCAGATCTCATGTCAGAAACTGACATATCATTTGTCAGCTCCAGCAGGCCGAGCACAGACCGCATGTCTTCTGTAACCTATGATTTCATGGATTCTGGAGCAACCCCTCGGTTTTCAACTAGCTCAGACACTAGCTTTGCATCTATACACTCAGGACCAAATTTCTTTAGCCCCAATTACCATCAGGGATTTTCATCAATTTCACAACATAGCGGCAGAACATCATTTACTGGTTCAACACACAGCCTGGTAAGCAATTAACCGTTTGACAATAGCATGATTAGGTAAATAAGCTCAACTAACCATCAAACACTGTAAACACTTAAGGAAATAAAGGATGTTTAATAATAGAGTGTTATTATTTTAACCCTTTTTTTCCTATTAACAGGAAAGTTAATCTAGTTAGATCATAAGCTCAAGTTGTTTGATTCAGGCTACACTATGAATATTGTCAAGAACATGCAATTTAAGTTTTTCTTCTTGGGTTATACACTGAATTCTGCAAAATAGCTCAGATTATTCGGTCAATTTAGATAGAGTAACATCTTATATATGATGGCTTGTAGCATAATCTTACATCGATCTTTCCATGATTGGAAAAAGCAATTTTATATTTTGATTTCTTTAGCCTTTCATTTGTTGTTTTAACTTTGAAGTCAATAAGACTGCGCAAAGTGTGATAATAAAGCACAGATGCATGATCTAAATGCTTTCTCCTAATCTGTAATTGAAACATATAGGATGACATGGAGTCTGAGATGAGAAGGCTAAAACTAGAGTTGAAGCAAACAATGGACTTGTACAACGCAGCATGTAGAGAAGCACTTACAGCAAAACGGAAGGTGCAGAGAATTCATGTTTTCTACGTGCACTAGTAAGATTCCCAGTAGGTTCTAAAATGGTATGTGTATAGGCAACAGAGCTGAATTGCTGGAGAATAGAAGAAGAACGAAGATTGGAAGAGTCTAGGTTTTCTGAAGAAGCTGCACTGTCGATTACAGAGCAAGAGAAAGCCAGGTGCAGAGAAGCCATAGAAGCTGCTGAAGGAGCTAAGACGAGAGCTGCAATAGAAGCGCAAAGGAGACTCGACATAGAGAAAGCCCTCAAAGAAGCTGCAAAAACGAAAAGAGCAAAGGATAATCTGTCTTATCATGGTATCAGATACAGGAGATACAGTATTGAGGAGATTGAAGTAGCAACACAATACTTTTCGGAATCAAAGAAGATTGGGGAAGGAGGTTAGGCCCAGTTTACAACTGTTATCTTGATCATACACCAGTTGCTGTCAAGGTTTTACGTCCTGATGCAGCCCAAGGAAGGTCTCAATTTCAAAGAGGTGAGAAACAAGGAAAACTGGTTAATAATGGGATTGAAAATGCTTTTCCAAAGTGCTTTTTGTCTAAAAGGTACCATATCAAAACCATTAAAAAGCACCAGTAAATGCATCAAATGGATGTTTTCTCAACCAAAACCTTAAAGAAAATCACCTGACCTGCAGTGCCTTGAGTGTTCTAAATTGAAAGAGAAAAACAACAATGAGCATAACATTTTCAAAGCATATGAATCCAAGTTATGGAGACAGTTTTTTAAGAGAAGAAAATGAGCATTATGGAATTGAAAATCTAGTCTGTACCTTGCAGGTTGAAGTGCTTAGCTTAATACGGCATCCAAACATGGTACTGCTTCTAGGAGCCTGCCCAGAGTATGGTATTCTAGTCTATGAATACATGGCAAAAGGAAGCTTAGAAGACTGTCTCTTCAAGAGAGGGAATACACCAGCTCTTTCTTGGCAAATCAGGTTCCGAATTGCAGCTGAGATAGCCACAGGTCTGCTCTTTCTCCATCAGACCAAGCCAGAGCCACTGGTTCACCGTGACCTCAAGCCAGGAAACATTTTGCTAGATAACAATTACACCAGTAAGATTAGTGATGTTGGATTGGCCAGGTTTGTTCCTACTACTTCTGAGAATGTAACACAATACCACATGACATCAGCTGCTGGAACTTTCTGCTATATTGATCCAGAGTATCAACAAACTGGAATGCTTGGTGTGAAATCTGATGTATATTCCTTAGGGATCTTGCTTCTGCAAGTCATAACAGCCAAGCCACCAATGGGCTTGACTCACATTGTTGAACAAGCAATTGAAAATGAGACGCTCAAAGAAGTTCTGGACTCAGATGTGCCTGATTGGCCAATTGAAGAGACTTTAATGTTTTGCAAAGCTTGCATTCCAATGTGCAGAACTGAGACGGAAAGACAGGCCAGATCTTGGCACAGAAGTCTTGCCAGAGCTCAACAGACTGAGAGATTATGCTGAAGAAAAGATGAACTACCTTTTTTTAGCTAAAGCTTTCGGCCCCTCTCCCAACCACAGCCTAGCTTCAATAACTCCTCCCATCAGCCAAATCTCAAGAACTCCCACCAACCTTAGCCAAACTTCTGCAACTCCCACCAATCTCAGTCAAGTTTCAATAACTCAGGTTAGTACTGACACAATTCCTTTGCTTATGAGCCCACTGAAAGTTAAACTCGGGCAACAATCTTAAAGAATGAGGAAGAAAAGGGACTGTTGCATGAAATTTCAAGAAAGAAGTATTAAACAAATGCCATCACAAGATTTGACATGATCATTGTTTTGTAGTAGCAAGCATATAAATTCTCCATTTTCCCAACTAAACTGGTGATATTAGATTTTATTCTAAATATTGTTGATAAACATTCTGCAGGAAGCGATGAGCAATACTGTAGTTGGAAATCTAGGAAGCCCGAAGAGCCAATCAAGCAGTTAATGGCAAACAAAAGCAGAAGCAGGTACTGAAAAGAGCAATCTATACATTTTAATGAACTTGATCTTATTTTTTCCCTTTCAATTCTCCGTCAGTAAACTAGAAAAGAGCAAGAAAACCCCATTTTTCTTTTCCCTCGTTTGTTCTTAACCAAACTGGCCAAGAAAAGAGAAAGTGAACAACAAAAGAGCAAGAAACAACACCAGTACTTCTCAGTCTTGCACTCATCAGCTTCTTCTGATACTTGAAATCAAGAAAAGGAAACGGATAAAATAATGGGTCAAGGTGAAGAAGTCAAGTCTAAAAGTGAGGCCCAGCTTGAGATTCAGGTTTGCCTCTCTTTCTCTTTTATAATTTATGGAACTTATTGTTACGCGTGTAGGAAAAATTATGGAAAATTATGTAATTACGCACTTACGAGTGGTTTTATTTATGGAAAAACTGAAAAGTTATATTCTTCTTCTATAGGCCGAAAGTCGAGAAAGAAGAAGCTCATAGCCCTGATGATGTTCACCGTTTGTACTTGGTGCTAGGGCCAGAGTCTGGTGACACACACAACATTCCTCAACATACACATCATAAAACCACTAATCAAAAATAGGAGGAAGCTCAGACATAACTCTTAAACCTAATCAAAAAGTGCTTCCAAAAAAAAACAAAAAAAAACCAGCAGGATCTCTGAAAAGAAACAAAACTACGAATCATAGAGAAAAATCGCAAATCACGAACCGGAGCAGCATCACGCAACCTAAGCCATGGAACATCAGGTGGTTGCGCCGGCAAAAGGTCGTCAAAAGAGCCGAAATCCTGAGAAAGAAAGCAGAAAATAACACCACAGAGCTAATTTCAACTCTAAATAAATGAATAAATTGGGGACAATGCATGGGAAAACAACTGTCAAATGAAAATGGGTGAGAAATGACAATGGAAACCTGGCAGATGATAAAAAACCAACGACTGTAAATTGAATTCCAATAGAGCTACACCACTGTGCAGAAGAGAGAAAGCAGGAATGCAAAACCATGTAAAGAAAAGAGATAGATTATCATAGCGACTCCTTCATAGGTTTCCCAATCAGACTCAAATCAAGCTGAAAATTCATACCTAAACTCTCATCTATCAAAGTTGATGCAAAACGTACTCCCATTGGTGGCTTCAATTGAGAGGGAAAGGCAGGGCGGGAAACCAGGCGAAGAGAGGCAGAGTGAAAGGCAGATGCAAAACGAGTTGATGAGTCCAACGCAAAAGGAAGCAGGTCCAAGCAAAAGAAACAAATAGCCCAAGAGTAAAAACAATCATGCTCCCAGCCCAAGGCCCACCAACATCACCCAAACAGATGGAAAAAAAGCCAGGCAAGATAAGTTGACCGTGAGGCAAAATGGACTACATCTCCAATGAATGAATAGAGACACGTGTCTTGATGCACAGTGGATTCACCAATCCTTTTATTATTATTTTTTATAATTATAATTAAAATTAAAAAACTAGTTAAGGTTGTTTTTTGTTAGATAGGACGTATATAGATAATACATATATGTTTTGAATGATCCAATCGTGTTTTATTTTATTTTTGATAGTTTATAATATATATTATACAATATACTAAAAAAATTAGTTTTTTTTTTTTGTTTATTATGCACTCTTTCATGTAACATTATAGATTGAAGAATTGCATTTTTTAAAAAGTTTTCACTTTGATTTTCAAATTTTTATTTTACGTGATTTGATCTTTTGAGCTCAAATTAGACCTCGATTGCATTTTTTTTTAGAAGAAATGATTGAATTAAAAGATAGGGGACTGAAGTGAAAATCTTGGATAATGTAGGAGGCAAATTGAAAATCTTGTTAACACATTCATTTTAGTCCCTCATCTTTTTAGATATTATGTTTTGAATGATCCAAATGTGTTTTATTTTATTTTTATGGTTCGTGGCATATATTATACAATATACAGAAACGAGATCAGTTTTTTTTTTTTTTGTTTATTATTCATTATTTCATTGTCACAACCCAATTTTTAGATTCGTGATCGGCATATAGACAAAGTCTCCTTCCAGGATTCCATACTTATACGAACTCAAACTAACATACAAACTTAACCTTTAAATAACTCATTCAGAGTTCAACGCAACAGTAATAACAAACTAACTTCATAGTATAATTTAATTATCTTAATACAAAAGTTAATATAAATTCATAGTTGTGGAGCATTAACTAGACGTAAAGAAAAAGTACAAATTTCAACCAAAAAGCAAGTTATGAAGGTCCAACAAAAAAGACTTGCTAATAAGCTATAAGCCTGAAAAAATAAATAATAAGATGGTGAGTTCAATAACTTAATTAGTAGATAACGTTCAATATACATACATGAGGTAATATAACAATGAGGAATATATATACAATTATGACTTTAGGTTCTTGTAGGAAGGTTTCTCAAATAGGCCTTAACAAGAATATTATATGGTAAAACTCGTCAAAAAATTAAAATGCAATGAGTATGAGGCTCCATACCGTGAGATGATCAGTCCATATAGGTTGGTGACTTCCCCGACTAACTAGGGTTTAAATACGATGTGCACAAAGACAAACACTACCCTGTTAGTATGAATATTCTAACTGATATACATAGGTTCATAATCATAATCAAACATATATATTTATATCTCAATGCTCAACTCATGACATTAAACCAAATGAGGAGCTATCAATTCAGAAGTCAATTCAAAATATATATTAGTTCATATCAAGAATTCAAAATCAACAATTGATCATGTTTTATTGTAATATGGATAATAATTAAAATATATATTTTCAAAAAGCATGATCCAATTCATATTAACAATTCAAATATTTATAATATTTCTTATACATATTGAAAATTATCCACTCACTTGACTCATAAGAGAATAGAAATCAAAAGCAGATACCGGAGAAAATTCTACTAATGTCCCACATGCAGAATATTAAGATTATCTAAATATAAATGAGACATATTAAAAAATAACTCAAAAAGAACATACAACCTATTTAATACACTTAACTAATAGTCTATTTCTTAGTCCTGTATGTCTTTAAACCAAATTAGTATTTTTTCTAAAAACCAAAAAATTAAACGGTTTTCATGAAATCTAATTCATAAGAAAATAAATAATAAGAATTGATAATAATTCATGAAATAACCTCAATTATTCATCAAAACAGTATGAAAAAGCTAATATTACAGCTAGGGACTAATCTAGAAATTTGGCAAATTTTTAAGGGTCAAATTGCAATTTTGCCAAATTAGAGAACCAAAATAAATGTCATAAATTCATAACTATACTGGAATTTTTCTCATAATCCATCCTCAGTTCTGTATAGAATCTCAAATTATGTTCCAGGGACTAATATGGAATTTTAGTAGATTTTTAAGGGTCAAATTGTAATTTTATCAAATTAGAGGACAAAATTGAAAATATCATAATTTCATAACTATACTAGAATTTTATCCATAATTCATCTTTAATGCTATTCAAAATCTTGGATTGTGCTCCAGGGACCATTCTGTAATTTTTCTAAAGTTTAGGGACTAAACTGAAATCTTCATAATTTGAGGGACCAAACTGAAATTTCATCATCTTCAACTTCAAACTCAGATTTTTCACAGATCACCTACTAATATATCAATATTTCTAACTCAAGATCATCCTTTAAATAAATCATAACTTAAAATCATCATCTTCACTTAAAATCTTCTAAAATCAACTAAATAACTCATTAACCATAACAATCAACCCATAACATTCGGGTGCATTTGTTTTCCAGAAAGTGGTTTTCGGGAAACCACTTTTCAAACTTTTCTGTGTTTGTTTGCCATTAGAAAAGTTGGTAAATGAAAAATACTTTCCGGTTAATGGGAAACACTTTCCAGTCAAAGGAAAATTTGGCTTGGTGATCAGAAAAGTGTTTTCCTTTTATTTTGGGCGGAAAACACTTTTTGAAAGTTGTGAAAAATTTAGAAATGTTATATTATTTGCTGATTATATCAAATTTGGTTCTCAAACTTTTAATTGTTATATATATTTTTTGTTTTGAATATTTGTTTTTCAATTTCATCCCTTAGAATTTAATTTTTATATTAACTTTGGTCCTCATTTTTATTTTGCTTTTCCCTTATCAATTTTAATTGAAATTTTTTATCAATCAAATTTGATCCTCATTCTTTTGATTGTTACTTTTTATTTGAAATAATTTATGAAATGTTAATTATTATTATTATTATTTTAATTTCTTTATATTTTATTTTTTTTATTTTTTAGATTTGATCTCTATTATTTTGATTATTATTTATTTTACTTGAGATAATTTATAAAATTATAGTTTTTTTTCAATTTTATTTTCATTCAACTTTTTAATTTGTAAGATTTGTTTCTCATTATTTTAATAAACTTGGAAAAAAATAAAACATTAATAAATTATTTTTTAGCTCATTTTCCATGATATAACCAAATACTAGAAAATGTTTTTCAATTTATTTTTCATTACACTACCAAAAACATCAAAAAAATAATTAACTTTCCAAGAATTTACTTTCGAAAAGGAAACTACTTTCCAGCAAACAAACAGGAACTCATCAATCAACCCAAAATAAAATCTTCAAAATCCTAATATTCAACAAAACAGAAATTTAAAGCTAAAAGAAAACACATTTATATATATATCAAAACCTAAATCTTACATTTAAACTTATTTTTTCTAAATCTCTTCTCCTTCCTTTATCTTTCTTTATTTTCTCTTCTTCTTCTTTCCCTTTCCTTCTCTCTTGTTGTCTCTCTCTCTAAATTTTCAGTTCTCTCTCTCTTTTTTTTTCTATTTATACTTACCAATTTTTATTCAATTATCAAAATATCCCTTATTCATTTATATCCACTTCTAAGCCTTTAATGCTTTGTTACCTTTTTCTATTCTCTTTTATTTTCAAAACGTCACACTTATATAACACTATGAATTGGAATATTGTATTTTTTTTTTTTTTGTAATTTTTACTTTGATCTTTAAACTTTTATTTTGTATGATTAGACCTTTTTGAGTCTAAATTAAATCTCAATTGTTGGAGTACCTTTTGTAGATGCTTTGACTACAATGGTTGATCCAACCATCCCTCTTACAACTTCAGAGTGGGAGGTAAGCCTTGTTTCCTCGTAAAGATATGAAATTGGAACTGTATCTACCTTTAAATCTGGCTCTCAGTGGGGCAAATTTATATGGAACGTGACTTCCACTTCTTTGTTTACTGTGGGGTACATTTATGGGTTTGCCTGCTCCAACTATATTATGTGGCGGTGGCTTGATGCTAGTGATTGCTTATCACTTTTTGTTCTGTCATTTTTTTTTAATATCAAGCTTAGAAATATTACAAACAATCAAAAACAGGGGGGAAGAAAAATTCTTCTCTACTCAACTCAACTCTCTCTGTATTTCTTTCTATATTTATGTGTCACTCAGCTTTTATTAGCACCATTTACTTTATTTATAGCTGATATGAAAGACAATCCTTTCCATTTTAGTCAATTACTAGGGCACTAGTTCATCCGACTGTTTTTAAGCTAACCAAATCCATGCATTTTACTCTCTGCTTGCTGTTTTGAACCTTCTAAGAGTCTTGAATTTATAAGATGATGCAACTTCACTTACCTTCAGACCTCCAAATGAGCATATAAAGCATAAACTTATCTGGCCTCTTCGAAAGCTTCGGCGAGACCCATCCAAATGGTGAGAAAGACTTGATTTTTCCAGCAATTTTCTGTTACAACTAATACTGAAACTGGGAGTAATAAAGTTGATACAACCATTTTTTGCAGTAGTTTTTGAGCCAAAGAAAACATACAGTTAGAAATTCTGCACAGTGAAAGCACTCAGTTCTACTTATCCCGCTAACACCGTCGGGAAGATTGGTGTAGAATACATCTACATCATGATCAATTGAGGTTACAGCACGCCGTTGCTCTTTAGTAGGCCTTCTTCTCTTCATCATCAGATCGCTTTCAGTTTGAACAGCCATAGCAATAATGAATCCTAAAAGCATGGCAGAATCAATACTTTCTAAGAAATTTTATTAACCTATACAGGCTTTCAATTTTAACCGAAGTACTAGATTCTTACGCCTTTGCTTTTGATTCATTGGTGCTGCTTTTTATCAAACTAGTTACATCAAACTAGTTACATGAACAGTATGATGCCGCGGGTCAATTATTTTTACATAAAAATATTAAAAAAAATTAAGATCTAAAAGTATTAGGTCTTTTTGCAAAGCCATACCCAAGAGTCTTGGGTATGGCTACAACGTTTGACCAAAAAGTAATATTTATAATATTAATAATAACATTAAACTTGCATGATCCAAGTTTAAGTGGGTCTGATTGCAATACCAAACCCAATAGTCTTGAATGTGAGTCTGGCTGCAAGGTCGTGTCATAAAAGTATGATAATTAAAAAGAAAAAAACAAAGAAAAAAACCAAAAGAAAGAAAAAAACTAATGAAGAAAAAAGAAAAAAAAATCTAAATTAACTGGGTTAACCCTTCAAACCAGGTTAACCTGTCAAACCTTAGATTCGTGTCGTGAAAGTTTGATAACTAAATAGAAAGAAAACAAATTGACAGGTTAACACAAAATTAACTACACAAAATTAATTGGGTTAACCTGGTTTGACAGGTTAACCCATCAAACCTGAGATCCGTGTCATGAAAGTTTGATAACTAAATAGAAAAAATTGAATATTAACAAACTAAATTAAACAAAAAAAAATAATTAAAAAAAAACAAACAAAAAAGCATTAGCCTTTTCACTGTGGACTGCACTCTGTAGTCCACAGTCAAAGGCATAAAAACAACAAAAAAGCAAAAAAAAAAAAAAACTAAAGGCATCAATCGATAATTAAATAGAAAAAAAAATTAATATTGATGAACTAAATTAAATAAAAGAAAAAAAAACTTATAAGAAGAAAAAAACTAATGAAGAAATAGAAAAAAAATCTAAATTAACTGGGTTAACCCGTCAAACCTGAGATCCGTGTCATGAAAGTATGATAACTAAATAGAAAAAATTTAATATCAACAAACTAAATAAAAAAATTAATTAAAAAAAAAGGCATTAGCCTTTTCACTGTGGACTGCACTATGCAGTCCATAGTGAAAGACATAAAAAAATTAAAAAAAACAAACAAAAAAAAAAACTAAAGGCATCAGCCTTTTCATTGTGGACTACATACAATATTAAAAGATGAAATCAGAAGAACAAAACTAATGAGGAAAAAGAAAAAAAATCTGAATCAATCTGGTTAACCCACCAAATCAGGTTAACCCGTCAAACCTGGGATTCGTGTTATGAAAGTGTGATAACTAAATAGAAAAAAGATTTAATATTAATGAAATAAATTAAAAAAAAGATTAATTAAAAAGGAAAAAGCAAAGAGAAAAAAACCTATAGGAAGAAAAAAACTAATGAAAAAAAAGAAAAAAAAATTGAATCAACTGGGTTAACCCGTTAAACCTGAAATCCGTGTCATGAAAGTCTGATAATTAAATAGAAAAAAATTAATATTGAGAAACTAAATTAAAAAAAATTAATTAAAAAAGAAAAGAAAAGAAAAGAAAAGAACTAAAAGCATCAGCTTTTTCATTGTGGACTGCACTGTGCAATCCACAATAAAAGGCTTCACAAGGAAAAGAGAAAAAAAAAAAAATCAAAGGCGCACACCACGGGTTAAATTTTTTTTCTTGCATGAAAAATATCAAAAAAAGCTAAGATCTAAGAGTGTAAGGTCTTTTTGCAAAGATATGCCCAAGAGCCTTTGGTCTAGTTGCAACGCTTGACCCAAGAGTACTATTTATAATATTAATAATAATATTAAACTTATATGACTTAAACTTACATGACTCAAGTTTAAGTGAGTCTCGCTGCAACACCGGCCCCAAGAGCCTTGGATGTGGGTCTAGCTGCAAGGTCGTGTCATAAAAGTGTGATAATTAAATAGATTAATTAAAAAGAAAAAAATAAAGAAAAAAAACCAACATGAAAAAAAAAACTAATGAAGAAAAAGAAAAAAAATCTGAATTAACTAGGTTAACCCTTCAAACCAGATTAACTTGTCAAACCTGTGATTCGCATCATGAAAATTTGATAACTAAATAGAAAAAAAAAATTGACGAGTTAACCCAGAATTAGCTGGGTTAACCTGTCAAGCCTGTGATACGTGTCATGAAAGTCTGAGAATTAAATAGAAAGAAATTTAACATTAACAAACTAAATTAAACGAAAAAAAATTAATTAAAAATAAAAAAAGCAAAAAAAAAAATTTCAGGTTAACTCATCAAACCAGGTTAACCCGTCAAACCCGGGATCCGTGTCATGAAAATCTGATAACTAAAAAAAAAATTAACATTAACAAACTAAAATAAACAAAAAGAATTCATTAAAAGAAAAAACACAAAAAAAAGCAAAAAAAAAAAAACCCATAAAGGAATAAAAAGCAAAAAAAAAAATACAAAAAAAACTTAATTTTTTTTAAAAAAAACAACTCAACATGAAACACTGTGGACTGCACAGTTTGAGCAGTTTTAGTATATATTTTAATTTCAATTCAATAACAACCACTCCTACTACCATATTTAATATTCGGCAACCATATTTGACATGGCATCCAACAAGAAGATTGTGTCCATACATAACACTCAAACCAGCTTTTAGGGCAGAAAGTTTGAGAAATCCAACTTATTGCTTGGATGGTGAAGATTTTTCCCGACAATAAAGCTAATTTGACCTGTTAATTACCATTCGTTCACAGTTGCTATGCGTCCCATCTTTTTCAACAAGCCTTTTATCATCTATTTTTATCCAGCTTGGAGATTTGTTTTAAAAAAGCAATGAAACAGACTCCTACGTTGCTGGCTGCGTTGCATTGTTTGGAATCCAGTGCTGAGAAGGAAAAAAAGAGCATCAAATTTAATCAAAGGAAGAACACACGGGAATCAATAGAAACCATGTTGCTTCTCAATGAAAAGACTATTCCTGCACGTTTTCTCATCTTCAAAGCAAAAGTTAAAGGCAAAGTCAACAGCTGAAGTTTTTTATAACATGAGTGATTTATGATTTAGCAACAACACCTTTTACAGAACAGAAGGCAAAGTGTTCCTAGAAAGGGCTGATTAGAAAGCTGTCCATGTCACAATAACAGAGTAAGCAAACCTTACTGTAGACCGCATGGAAAGACACCAGTAACTTGTCCAAGAATTTTCAAAAGTATTGAAAGGAAAACAGGCAACAGACTAACCAGCCAACTAAGGAGAGTAGTGACAATGTGCGCAAATGGAACATAAAGAAACAAAGAATGGTTATAAACCCGCCCAACGCAGCTAGAAGACACAAATTAGAGCAGAAAAAGAGAAACATGTAAGCCAACCTAATGGGAAATTTCACCAAATACCTCAATTATATTGGAAAAGGGTCAAGAGACATAAGAGCACCAAGACCAACTTACGACAGTAGCTGCAAAAGCTTTTTTATTTTATTTTTATTTTTTGCAATCCTTTTGTCTAGTCCAGTTAAAAAGCCAACCCCCAACAACCCTGTAAATACCATGCACCAACAAAAAAATTAGATATGGACAAATAATACTATGAATTGGAATATTGTATTTTTTTTTTGTGTAATTTTCATTTGATTTTTAAACTTTTATTTTGTATGATTTGACGTTTTGAGTACAAATTAAATCTCAATTGCTGGAGTACCTTTTGTAGATAGATGCTTTGACTACACAATGCTTGATCCAACCATCCCCCTTACAACTTTAAATCTGGCTTTCAGTGAGGCAAATTTATACGGAACGTGACTTTCACTTCTTTGTTTACTGTGTGGGTACATTTATGGGTTTGCCTGCTTCTACCACTTCTTTTTTTATTGCTTATCACTTTCATATTCTCCTGTTGATAATGGAAGTATTCAGCTTTGAATCGGCTCCTCATGTTCATGATCAATAGCTTTGAATCGTTTCCTCCTGTCGGCATGATATTTGGTATAGCCGTATAGTATAAAAGTTATACCATATACCATGCCGACTTTTAAACTATGCCGACAGAGGCGTACATGGAATTTTCTTAGCCATGGCATGACAACTTGACAGTAGTGGTTCGTGGCAGATGCTGCTAATAGCCATCAATCAATTAGGGAGGAAGGGACCCTCATGCAACTATGCTCTAAAGTTGAATGTATCTCATCATTCCAAAACTCCATACTTCTCTCTCTTGTGCTCAAAATTTCTTCTTTGATTTCCACAATAATAATAAAAAAAAGAGAATATGGCAGCAGAGCTTCTTCTTACGTTTGCCATGGAGGAGACTTTGACAAGGGTCAGTTCCATAGCTGCTGAAGGGATCAGACATGCCTGGGGATTGGAGGGACAGCTGCGAAAGCTCAACCAGTCTTTGACCATGATCCAAGCGGTGCTCCAAGATGCAGCCAGAAAGCCATTAACAGACAAGTCTGCGAAGCTTTGGCTGGAGAGGCTACAAGATGTAGCTTACGATGC
This sequence comes from Populus tomentosa, assembly GCA_018804465.1. Lineage (NCBI taxonomy): Eukaryota > Viridiplantae > Streptophyta > Magnoliopsida > Malpighiales > Salicaceae > Populus > Populus tomentosa. The sequence continues at coordinate 159,710 of CM031995.1, forward strand.
TGAAGATGTTCTGGACGAGTTTGCTTATGAGATTCTCAGAAAAGACCAAAAGAAGGGAAAGGTACGTGACTGCTTTTCACTCCACAACCCAGTTGCATTCCATTTGAATATGGGTCAAAAAGTTAAGAAGATCAATGAAACCCTGGATGAAATCCGGAAAGATGCAGCCGGATTTGGGCTTGGATTGACATCTCTACCTGTAGATAGAGCTCAAGAAGTTAGCTGGGACACAGATCGAGAGACAGATTCCTTCCTTGACAGCTCAGAAATCGTAGGAAGGGAGGATGATGTTTCTAAAGTTATGGATATGCTGACTAGCTTGACCAAACACCAACATGTCCTTCCGGTTGTCCCTATTATGGGGATGGCTGGCCTTGGGAAGACTACTGTAGCAAAAAAAGTTTGTGAAGTAGTGAGGGAGAAAAAACATTTTGATGTGACTCTATGGGTTTCCGTTTCTAATGATTTTAATAATGTAAGGATTTTAGCAGCAATGTTGCAAATGATTGACAAAACTACGGGTGGGTTGAACAGTCTTGATGCAATTCTTCAAAACCTTAAGAAAGAGCTGGAAAATAAGACATTTTTTCTTGTTCTTGATGACGTGTGGAATGAAGACCATGGTAAGTGGGATGATTTGAAGGAGCAACTGTTGAAAATTAACAGCAAGAATGGGAATGCTGTTGTTGTTACAACCCGCAGTAAGAAAGTAGCAGACATGATGGAGACTTCTCCGGGGATTCAGCACGAGCCAGGGAGACTATCAGCTGATCAATGTTGGTCCATTATCAAGCAAAAGGTGATCAGGGGTCGAGGAGCAACAATATCTTCAGACTTGGAGTCTATTGGAAAAGAGATTGCAAAGAAATGTGGAGGGATTCCATTACTTGCTAAAGTTTTGGGAGGAACTCTTCACGGAAAGCAGGCACAGGAGTGGCAGTCAATTCTAAACAGTAGAATTTGGGATTCTCAGGATGGAGATAAAGCTTTGCGCATATTGAGATTAAGTTTTGATTACTTGTCATCAGCAACACTGAAAAAATGTTTTGCATACTGTTCCATTTTCCCTAAAGATTTTGAAATTGAAAGGGAAGACCTGATTCAACTTTGGATGGCTGAAGGTTTTCTCAGGCCATCAAATGGGAGTATGGAAGACGAAGGCAACAAGTGTTTCAATGACTTGCTTGCAAATTCCTTTTTCCAAGATGTTGACAGGAATGAGTGTGAGATCGTAACAAGTTGCAAGATGCATGATCTTGTGCATGATCTTGCGTTACAGGTCTCAAAATCAGAAGCGTTAAATCTCGAGGAGGATTCGGCTGTTGATGGTACATCTCATATTCGTCATCTAAATCTCATGTCTCGTGGGGATGATGAGGCAGCATTAACAGCGGTTGATGCTAGAAAATTGCGTACTGTTTTCTCAATGATTGATGTATTCAATTGGTCTTGGAAATTCAAAAGCTTGAGAACTCTCAAATTGCGACGGTCTAACATCACAGAGTTACCAGATTCAATTTGCAAGCTGAGACATTTGAGATATATTGATGTTTCGGACACTGCTATCAGAGAATTGCCAGAATCCATCACCAAGCTCTACCATTTGGAAACATTAAGATTCACTAATTGCAAGTCACTAGAGAAGCTTCCCAAGAAAATGAGAAATTTGGTCAGCTTGAGACATCTCCATTTTGATGATCCAAAGCTAGTGCCAGCTGAGGTAAGACTCTTAACACGCCTTCAAACTCTGCCTTTATTTGTTGTGGGTCCAAATCATATGGTTGAAGAACTGGGATGTTTGAATGAACTAAGAGGAACATTGAAGATATGCAAGCTTGAGCAAGTTAGAGACAGAGAAGAAGCTGAGGAGGCAAAACTGCATGGAAAAAGAATGAACAAATTGGTGTTTGAATGGAGTGATGAAGGTAACAGCAGTGTTAACAACGAGGATGTGCTGGAAGGCCTGCAGCCTCACCCAGACATAAGGAGCTTGACAATTGAGGGTTATGGAGGTGAAAATTTCGCATCATGGATATTGCAACTCAATAATCTGACGGTGCTGAGGTTGAATGGCTGCAACAAGTTGAGGCAACTGCCAACACTTGGATGTCTTCCTTGTCTTAAGATTCTAGAGATACGTGGAATGTCTGATGTGAAATGTATAGGCAATGAGTTCCCTAGTAGCGGTGGCGGTGCAGCGGTATTGTTCCCAGCACTAAAAGAACTCTCTCTATTCAGCATGGATGGTCTTGAAGAATGGATGGTACCAGGTGGAGAAGGTAATCAAGTATTTCCTTGTCTTGAAGAGTTGAGAATTTGGAGATGTGGAAAGTTGGAAAGCATTCAGATATGTGGTCTTTCATCTCTTGTACAATTTGACATTGGATTATGTGATGAACTGAGATATTTGTCTGGTGAATTTCATGGCTTCACGTCTCTTCAAAATTTAGAGATACGGGGTTGTTCAAAGCTGGCATCCATTCCAAGCGTACAGCACTGCACAGCTCTGGTGAAATTGGGTATATATGACTGCCCCGAGTTGATGTCAATTCCTGGTGATTTTCAGGAATTGAAATATTATTTGAAGGAATTGTTTATTGAGGGATGTAAATTGGGAGCTCTTCCAAGCGGACTACAATGTTGCGCATCTCTAGAGGAATTGTGGATATGTGGTTGGAGTGAGCTTATCCATATCAGTGATTTGCAAGAATTGTCTTCGCTTCGAAGTTTAATCATTAAATCATGTGATAAGCTCATCAGTATTGATTGGCATGGTTTACGACAATTGCCTTCTCTTGTTGATTTAGCAATCATCGGGTGTCGGAGTTTGAGTGATTTCCCAGAGAATGATTGCTTAGGCGGCCTCACCCAACTGGAGGAATTGGGCATCGGTGGTTTCTCAGAGGAGATGGAGGCTTTTCCTGCAGGAGTTTTAAACTCAATCCAACACCTCAACTTGACTGGGTCCCTCAAATCCCTAAGGATATATGGATGGGATAAACTGAAGAGTGTACCCCACCAACTTCAACACCTCACTGCCCTCGAGGAATTGTTTATACGTAGTTTCAACGGGGAGGGATTTGAGGAAGCATTGCCAGAATGGTTGGCCAACCTTTCTTCTCTTCAATCTCTTCATATTTATTTTTGCTACAATCTCAAGTATCTGCCAAGTTCAGCAGCCATTCAACGCCTCTCCAAATTAAAGTTATTGCGGATTTGGGAATGTCGACATCTATCAGAAAATTGTAGAAAGGAGAATGGCTCTGAATGGCCCAAGATTTATCATATCCCAGAAATCTATATAGAGGGTAGATATGTACAGGTAAGTTGTGGTTTTAATTATTTTGTTACTTTGTAGCATGCAGAGGAGAGAGAACCAATTAAAGTATTCAAATTAATGAAAGCAATAATTAGACTTCATTCTCTTAAAATGGTTTCTTTCTCATATCCCAACATTCTTTAGACTAATAATGTTTATTATCTTTTATTATGTTAACAAAAATGTATATTTAAAAATTATAACCATGAAATCAATAATTTAAATTAATTAGACTTTTGCTTCGTTTTTTTTTTAATTGCATAATCATTTCATGGAATACCCAATTTTAACTTACTTCATTTCATTTAATAACAACCAATAAGATTATTACTACTGAGATTACTACCCAAACACTTAAAGCTAAAAACACTCTTTAGATTTAAAAAAGAAAAAGGCAAACAAGCTTTTGACACTAACTTGGCCATTTAAAGTTTTCAAATTAATGAAAGCAATAATTAAAACATTCAATTTAAAACATTTTATAAAATAAATGATTGTTTGTTTTTTTCTATCTAAACCTAAATTTTAAACATTCTATTTTAACCTAAATTTGATTCCGTGGAATATTATGTATCAAAATATAAAATCAATAACCACTTGATAAAACTCACATTTAAATAGAGGCATTCATCATATACATATGAATTTAATGATGATTTGTTAAAATTATAACCATGAAATCCATAATTTAATTTTGTTATTATACTTTCACTTTTTAAAAAATTGCCTAATCATTTCTTGTGGACATGTAGTAACCAATTTTAATTTAGTTCAATTTTAATTTAATCGATATATATCATCCTGCAGTTTGCAGTTTAGAGTTGTTTTTCTTTCCTCCACTAACAAGAAGCTGGCTGTTTTAACTATTGTATGTGCAGTGGAACCCCAAATACTGAAGGAAGTCATGGAATGGTTATTCAAAGCTTTTGCAGAATAGTGTTTGTCAGTCAAGATGGTGGATAAACGTGTGAATTCACCAAGATAGAAGAGCTTAATATGAGCACATATGGATGCGAATCTTTATCTGTATGCAGTGCAACTTCTATTATTTTATATTAGATCTTGTTTCTTAACATTTAAGAATTCTATTTTTATGAGTTTATTCATGCTGATAAATGTTTTTCAAAGCTGAATTTTCTAAATGTAGAATGACCATTGTTCTTGATGGATAGATGGTTATGCTGATGTACTGCAAATTTCTCAAGATTTATTCTACCTTCTGCCTTGTAATTCTTCCTTCAATCTGTCTTTTTTTTTTTTTTTCCTCTTCTAAGAACTTAAACACCTGAAATAAGTCATAAAGGCCATGATAAGAAAATGAGAAATTTAGTGAGCTTGAGACATCTTCATTTTGATGATCCAAAGCTAGTGCCAGCTAAGGTGAGACTCTTAGCATGCCTTCAAACTCTGCCGAGTTTTGTTGTGGGTCCAGATCATAAAATTGAAGAGCTGATATGTTTGAAAGAACTAAGAGGAGCATTAAAGATATGCAAGCTTGAGCAAGTTAGAGACAGAGAAGAAGCTGAGGAGGCAAAACTGCGAGAAAAAATAATGAACAAATTGGTGTTTAACTGGAGTGGTGATGAAGGTAACAGCAGTATCGATAACGAGGATGTGCTGGAAGGCCTGCAGCCTCACCCAGACATAAGGAGCTTGACAATTAAGGGTTACTGTGGTGAATATTTCCCATCATGGATATTGCAACTCAATAATCTGACGGTGCTGAGATTGAATGGCTGCAGCAAGTTGAGGCAGCTCCAACACTTGGATGTCTTCCTCGCCTTAAGATTCTAGAGATACGTGGAATGCCTAATGTGAAATGTATAGGCAATGAGTTCTATAGTAGCAGCAGTACTGTTTCCAGCACTAAAAAAACTCACTTTATTATGTTAACAAAATTAACCATTAATCATAATCAAAAGCAATTAGACTAATATCTTATTATCTTTTTATTATGCTAACAAAACACTATCACAAGCCATTATTAATTAGCTTTTACTATGTATCAAAATATACACATATCAATGATAAAATCAATAGCCATCCAGCATTCTTTCAATCATTACTCTAATATCATTCTTACAAGATAATTTAACTTATATTTATTAAGATTTTTTCCACATATTAAAAATAATTGCATTGTCCATATAGTATTATTTATTTTAAAATCATCAACTTTATATGATACTTTAAACAAACCATTAAATCTAAAAATTAAAGTCATATATATATATATATTAGTTTTCTAATGATGTTCATGAATATTCATCGTTTAGCCAGACAAAAAAAAAAAAAAAGAATTGCAGAAAGCAAGTGGATCACATGGCAAACACGTCTGTAAACTATTGAGGGAATAGACTTATATAAGCACATGGAAATGGATAGCGCATAGGAAAGGAGAATGAAACACAACACTCTGTTATAAAGACAGCAAAAAGAAATAATTAATATGGTCAGGCACATCAGGGTGCGGTCCTACCTATGTATTCGCACAACACTCGAAGAAAAGTCAATTAGCTAAAAACAGGGGTTAGTTCATGTGATTCTGGAAAACGCAGCCACCTTGAGGGTCCGTTTGTTTGCAGCAAAGTAAATTTTTTTTGGAAAGTGAATGTCAGTGAAAGTAAATTTCAGGAAAGTATTTTTCGATATTTGGTAGTGTTATGGAAAATAAACTAGAAAACACTTTCCAGTGTTTGTTTGTGTTATGGAAAATGAACTGCAAAATAATTTATTAATGAATTAATTTTTTTTTCAAGTTTATCTAATATATATATAATATTTAATATAAATATTTAATCACTTACAATATTTGTATGAAATCTAAAAAGTATAATGACGAATTTTTTTATTATATCCTATATTCATACATAACTTATTTTATAAAATATAACTATATATATCATATCATATTATAGAGAAATAAGCTTCTAAAATATTTTTTAAGTAAAACTTATTAATATTTTTTTTTTCAATTTTAAAAGCTTAAAATAAGTTTTTTTTTCATATAAAGAAAGCCAAATTAGTTTATGTTAAGAGTTATATATTTGGGTTTTTTTGTTAGTATGAAGTATTTTTTAAAAGATAAATAGATACAAAAATATTTTGATGGGTATTTTGGATAAATATTTTTTTTTACGAGTAAAGGCAATTATCCCTTTAATATCCCTTTAATATATATCAAATAAACATAAAGAAATAAATATAAATACCTAACATCAAACATAGTCATGCATAAATATTACGTTTCAATGTCATATACATACATATTAGTTCAAATTACAAACATAAATATGCTAGACCGAATTAAACAAGTAAACATACTTGTCAAATAACAAACATAGTCTGAACCCAAATTTTGAACATATTCAAACCATCTTAGCAAGCAGGCCTGTAGTAGTGTTGGGTCACAAAGTTCTGAACCCAAATTTTCCTCAAATTAGCATTTTTTGCCATAAATGCTTTTGCCAACATTTCATTTTGGACCAAATGATCAAATGCATCCCCAAGAGTTATCTCATCAAAGCCTTCAACTTTCATCACTTCCGCATACAATGCATTAACATCAAGTTGATTTTTGCTGAGACTTTGAATTGCAAATGCTACATCTCCAATCTGTTTAGACAACTTTTCAATGCCATCATCTTCATACATGCGATTTCTCTTTCTATGTTGCCTCTTTTGTGTACTAGAGGAAGATGTCTCTTTTTCCTTTGAAGTTTCTTCATATTCCCCTTCATTTTCAATTGAAATTGATTGTTCTTTAGTGTTCTCTTCCAAGTTGACATCAGCATATGATTTGGCATAATTTCTGGTTGCCATATCTTTTCCAACAACAATTGTCATTATCTCGTACATATCAAGTTTTTTGTTGAGATACTTGTCATGATTGGGATGTGCCTGTTCATAAAGTATAGAATATGCAATTTTTTTAGTTCATTGTATAACATTTTAGAAACAAAAGTAAATATAAAAATTACAAAGAGTATAATATTTATCATACCTTTACTTCTTCATCATATACATCTTTCGAAACTGTAATCATCTTCAAACAATCATCCCAGCCAAAGCCACTTTTATTTTTAAGCTTGGTTATTATTCCCCATTCTTTTTTCACAGTATTGAGATGATTTTCCACATGTTTAGGCTCGCATTGCACATTAAACTTTTGATTGATTTCTGTAGCCACCTTAACAAAAGATTCTGCTTTAAAGGTGGAAAAAGGTTTGCTTCCTTTAAGTGCCTCCTCAGCTAATATCTCAAGCAACATGTGAGACATAGGTTTAGACCATGTGAAGTGCTTGCCCTTGCATTTTTCATTCTGTTTGAAACTCATTTCTACAAAAAAGAAATTACAAATTTATACAAAATAAAATCATACAATATTTTGATTTAATAAATTTCATATAAAAACTCAAGCAAGACATAATAAAAACAAACACATATAATTAACACTCAATTACTAGTTTCTTTGAGTGTTATAATCATTCCACATGGTTGAGGCAATCATTTCTCTTTTTGTTATCCACTCCCTATTCTCTTCCATTTCCTCCCGTTGACTTAAGTTGATTGTTCGTCTAATTGGTTCACTATCCGAACATATTTCTTCCATAAGAAAGTCATAAGGATCAACCCCCATTATGTGATTATGAATAATACAACATGCAAGCACAACATCTACTTGTGTTTCATAAGACCAAAAAGATTTTCCATCAATTGATCTAAAACGACTCTTCAAAATACCAAACCCTCGCTCAATCGCGGTTCTCAATGAAGAGTGTCGAAGATTAAATAGCTCCTTTTCATTTTCTGGTGAATGTTCTGTAAACTCATTCAAGTGATATCGAACTCCACGAAAAGGAGAAATGATTCCTTTTCGAATACCGTAACCAGCATCACCAAGATAATATTTCCCTACAAATTAAAAAAACAAACCTATTACTATCTTTATGTAATAAGACATTTTATATGTTTATGCATATAATACATACTTTATTATGTACCTTCTGGAATTTTAAAACCATTAGATCTTGATAATGCATCACCTAAAACCCGTGAATCATGGGCACTTCAACTTCAAATCAAAAGTTATAGCTGCTAAAACATTTTGTGTTGTTCCTTCTTTTCGTCCTCGAAACTTTCCTTGAATCTCAATAGGAACATTTGCAGGAACATGGGTACCATCAATTGCTCCCACACAATCCTATATAAACATGAAAAAATAATTTATAACCTTTTCTTCTTAATGTAATTAATTAATTCATAAAAATATTGGTATTGTTTTCATACCTTAAAATAAGGATAAAATCTTCTATTATTCATTATCTCTGCTGGAACTGTATCCCCTGGATCTTTAATAAGGTGTTTGTATAACTTTAGAATTGCTTTTAAAACAATTCTAAAGTAACGATGGATAGTTTCAACAGACCTATAATATATACCACTAATAACCCGAAATCTTTGGTTTTGGCCTACAATTTGTAAGAACACAATTACTTGCTCCCTAATAGACACATTTTGAGTTGATCGTAATAGGTTACGACTTGTGAGAACATCACACAATCTATATAATACAATAGGTTTCATACGAATTTGTTCAACGCAATGTCGATCACCTCGATTCAAAATGCTGTCAATATAGAATTCTCGTTGAGCAATTGCATTTATACGTGGTTCTCTTGGTATATAAATTCTATTTCTTTCTTCTTCAATAATAGTTACCCCTGTAGCTATCACAGTTACAGCTGCTCCCATGCATACTGCATTAATTATTTTACTATCCATAACATGAAAGTGTACTTTTCTGATAACGAAACCTAAAAATGTAGGGAAATAAATATTAAGAAAATCATATAAAATACTTACACAATCAATACAATAAATTATGCTCAAAGAAGTTGACAATATACAATTCATAAGTTCACAATGATCAATAAGATCAATCATATTTGTAAGATAAAAAAACTAATCAACCCAATCATTAGTTACAAATTAGGGAGATTTTATTGTTAATCTCTATTTTTAGAGGAACAATACCTACTTAGAGTTGTATTACATTATATTTCATTATGTTACTAAACACATAATTTATAACTGAAATTATAAATATAGTATAATTAATTCTCATGATCTGTGCCGCTACTACAACCACATGAACAAATTACAGCAGCCTATACATTTGCTTTATAAAAAAGCCCCACTATTTCCAACTCCTATATTGCGAATCTCTAACAAATTAGGACATCATCATTCGGTTTCTCCCATAACTTAATTAGGACATCATCATTCGATTTCTCCCATAAATTAATATTCGGTTTCTCACAAATTCCCTCATTCCCCTCTCATTCCCCTCTCATTCCACTCTCATTCCGGTTTCTCTCTTCCACTCATTCCCCCCTCATTCCCTCCACTGTATTCCACTTCATCTGTATTCCCCTCATTCCCCTGTATTCCCCTCACTCGGTTTCCCTCATTTCCCCTCTCATTAAACAGCATGGAACAGATCTTGCTTCATTCCCCGCTCGCGTCGACGTTGGCGCAGATGAAGCGTGTGGCAAAGTCTCGGGCAAGGAAATCTCGATGCCCCAATTAAATTCAACAGTGACAAGACATGGCTCTGTTTGTTCAGATCGATTTTCTCACGGTTTCTCTTTATTTTCCGAGAATCTCACACAGTGTTAGCTACGACTGTGTAGCAGCTAGGGGCAGCGAAATGAGGAGGATTTGATTTTATAAGTCAAGAGACAGTGACAAGAATGATCAGCCGTGAGGTTGGAGAGATAAGGTTTTTTTCGCTGTGTGCTAGCTACTGAGGCTGGTTCGATCACTGTCTTCCCCAACCACATGGCACATGGGGAGGGACAGGGAAAGAAGAACGGGACAGGGAAAGAAGATTGTGATGTTTGGTTTGAAAATCACATACGAGCTACAGCAGCAAAAAAAATCACTATAATCTCCCGAAAAATTAATTAAGATGAGAAACTTTTCTGTCATCCACTGTCATTTCCCCTCTCATTCGGTTTCCCCTCATTTCCCCTCTCCCCCCCGACAATTTCCCCTCCTGTTTGCGTCTCTCTCTTTTTGTTCTCTTTGTTCAGGAAACAAGGTAGGACTGGTTGGGAAGCTGCCGAATGTGCAAGAAAACTTGTGTTTTTTTATGGGTTGCTTGTGATAAATTTGGTTGGGTTTTTCTGTGAGCTTGTTTGAATGTGACGAGGAGATGAAGAAGAAAACTGGGTATGGGAAAAAAATTGATAGGTAGCTTCCCCAATCATGATGGATTGTTTGCGTAACAAATACAAATACAGAGAATTTTATTTTTTTCAGAACAGACAACAAATTAAACAATATCAAGGTTTTTTTGTTATAATTCTTATAGATCTAAAAAATACGAAGAAGTTAAAAAAAATAAAGAGATATAATAGAGAAATTTGAGGGAAAAAATACCTGAAATGCAAGTGTGATTCTCCAGTGTGATTCTCCAGCAGATCTTCTTTGCTTTTCAATTATTTTCGGACACAGAGAGAAGAAGATGTGTTTTATCAATAAAGGAAAGTGTTTTCCTTTTGATAAGGAAAGGAAAACACTTTCCTGCGGGTGAGAGTTATTTCCTTGTTGACCGGAAAGTTAAGGAATTAACTTTCCTTTGACTAACTTTCTGGATGGTTGCCAAACGTTGGAAAATGAGGAAACTGAATTCCTGGAATTCAGTTTCCTTGAAACAAACAAGGCTTGAGTGTTTTTCTTTATATGAAATCAAATACAAATATGATATCAAATAAGTTCAAATAAACATGGATCAATAATAATTAATCTGATTATTGACATTTAATGTTTAGGGTGACGATGGGGTGATCACATTGGATGCGTTTTAAAAATGTTTTTAGTATTTTTAAATTATTTTGATATATTAATATTAAAAATAATTTTTTTTAAAATATATATATATTATTAATATGTATTTTGATATAAAAAATTATTTAAAAATTAACAGCAACTAAAAGGGAGAAACGGACCATCATGCAACTATGCTATGTATCTTATCATTCCAAACACACTTTCGTTTTATCTTTTAATATTAAAAAAAACAGTTCTTTAAAGGAGGTTTTGACAGGGGGAAGCTTAGAGGGAGTTTCTTTCTTTCCGGAGAGGCAAATGCGGTTGCTTTGCTTTATAGAAAAAAGAGAAGTGAAGAGAAGAAAAGAGAAAAGATGTCATCCACTAAGGGAAGCAATGAAGGATCTTTGCTTTATCTGTGTATGTATTGGCAGGTACAGGGCAAGGCAATACTAGAACAGGTTATTTACTGTACAGGGAGGAAGGGACCCTCATGCAACTATGCTCTAAAGTTGAATGTATCTCATCATTCCAAAACACACTTCGATTCATCTTTTAATATTTCACACCATAGTTCTCTCTCTCTTGTGCTCAAAATTTCTTCTTTGATCCCCCCCCCCCCCCCCACAAAAAAAAAAAAAAAAAAAAAAAACAGAGAATATGGCAGCAGAACTGCTAGAATTGCCATCAAAAGACAAGGAAGACGAGCCTCAAGAGTAGCTTAACATCGAACGTGAGGGCTCATTTATAATTCACATAAAGAATCCCGATCAACATGGTGGCAGTCCGCAATTTACAGGACTTCAAAACAAGAGGAAGGCCAGGTTTCCAGCTCACCTACAAGGCCAATTTGGGCACAATAAGACTGTTCATACTGACCCACCAGACATGTTGAATTATGAGCGTTGTGAGTTGCTGTTGATATCTGCTTCAGATGGCATAGAAGAGGATGGGAATGGAGCTCAAGACAGAATGTGAAGGTGATGATGATCCAGCTTCTTGTTCTGATTTGGTGAAGACTTTTGGAGAGACTGCACCACCAGTCCCCTGCTTGAAGGTGTAGAAAAACTGGTAATAAAGAACAGGATTTTGTTTAAGCAGATGAACAACCGAAAAGAACAAAGAACAGAATTATCAGCAAAGAGAACGGTGAGCAGAATAGTCTCATATTGTTACTGCCACCCCTTGTCATTTATTTATAGAAGGAATCAAACTTTACAAAATTGTCAAAAGAAAAAGAAACGTAACAGCCATAATCTCCTTTATCTAAGGAGTTATATAAATGTAACTAACTAGACTTATCCTAGATAAGTTAAACTTTGACGAATTGAAAAACATACTAATCAACACCAAGATAATGCTGCCATTAACAGATAGACAGCAATGCAAGAGACGACGGCTAAGTAACATTGTTCCAGCTTTGGTGCCATAGCTTCGGCAGAAGGCACATGGGCTTGACTGTTAAAAACATATTGTTCACATATGTAACTCCTAGGTGAATTGCCCGGGCGATGCTGCATAAGGCATATAGTTCTAGAAGATGATAAAACAAATAACAAAATTAAATCTAAAAACATTGTAAGCATTGAGATTGAACTGAGCAACCATATGTAGTAGGCTATTAGAAAGCTGCCAGAACAATTCATAAAGGTAGAGGATTAAACATCCCGAGAGCAAATAATGGTTGCTATGCTAGCACAACAGTTCTGAAACCGTCATAACAAAAGTAAGCCAGAAGAAATAAAAAGAAAAGATCTGCATGTGGCTAGTGAAGGAGACTGATGTTGGCAAAGCAGAACCGACAATTGAACTCCATGAAGAACAGCAAAAAGAGCATGGGATTTTGACGGAGCTGCTCAAAAGTGTGGACACATGGTCCGGTGCCCACGTTTCTTATTGCAAGGAAAAGCTGTTCAGCTTTCATCTAAAAGACAGTAAGTATTTCCACGTCAACTCTTAGAGAAAGGAAGGTAATGTGCAGAAGAAGAATTAGAGCAATTAACTGTAATGTTAAAACTTAATAGCCTATATTGTGTGACTCGTCATTCTATGACGATACAGGATACTTGTAAACACAGGAGAGGAAAAGGTAGTTGCAAATGTCTGCAGGAATTCTAGTATGCCAAAGAGGAAATCCTTCTGCTGCCATCTAAAGATGGCTTCTCTAGCAGTCCGGATGCCAAGACCACCCTTATAATTTCCCCTGGCATCACCATTACTAAACATCTAGATCAAAGAAGCAACTTGCTAATTTGTTAATATACCCACAAATCCTCCTAGCCAGCCATGCTCATAATTCATAGTATAGAGAGGAATTGATGGCAGCAGCAGTGGAGTGAACTGAAGTATTCCAGGCACCTAATTTACTGTGAGCTGCAAAACGACAAGGACAATTGGAGGGTGATGTGGGAATGAAGACTTGAATGCACTTTATTTTAAGAAGAAACTCAATTTTGATAGATTGGGATCCTCATAGAGGAATATAATTGTCAAGTTTATTAAATTTAAATTTAATTCCAATTAAACATTATAACATAACTGTCTACCTCGTGTGTTTGGTTTTCATCTTCTCATCCTATTCCCCGAGTTCCCTGCATTACTCTAGGGTCCTTTAACTAATGTTAACAAACATTATATGACACCCTCCTTCCCTTAAGTAAAGAGCAGATCAATGAAAAAGGAAAAGAAACTAACCTGGATTAAATGACGCAGCAGGAACAGTGCAGAAAAAGGCAGGGGCACCAACCAAGTTAAGATCAAAATAAAGTTACGGGCTGACCACTTGATAGGAAGCTTTCTTGACGTAAGCTTAAAAAAATATAAGAACCAAATCGAAATGAGAAAGGACAGACACAAACCTGGAAGAAAAAACATTGCAGGTAACAGCGGACGAAGTTTCTGCAGACCTAACTAAAGAGTTGATGCCATCTAGCTTTAGATGAAAGGGTGTCAGCACACTCTTTTTTTCACAAGCTGTGAACTAAGAAAGCAGCAAAATCCTTAAAAGAAAAGCGAAGAAACTAATCTGTAGAGACAGATTCTAAAGAAACAGAACAGCAGAAGGCCAAAAAAAAGAAGAAGAAATTACTGCAGCTAAAAAATGCAGCAAGCAATGAAGAATGACACAACCTGATAATGAACAGCACATGAGCAAACATAGAACAAAAGCAGGTAAGAGACCGCAATCGGAATGCAACCATCCTCAACAACAACAACAACAACAACAAAAAAGATGGACCCAGGCAAAGTCGATATCGACACCATTTGAGAAAAACATTTAGCTATACGAAAATGAATGCAGTGAAGGAAAACCATAGCTGCTTAAGAACCAGCTGAAGGGTCATATAACCCTGACAAAGGCTATTCGATCGTGCCTAGTCGAAGGCAATCAAACACACAAACATTCCTAAACATGCACATCATAAAACCACTAATCAAAAATAGGAGGAAGCTCAGACATGCTCTTAAACCTAATCAAAAAGTGCTTCCCAAAAAAAAACCAGCAGGGTCTCTGAAAAAAAACAAAACTACGAATCATAGAGAATAATCGCAAATCACGAACTGGAGCAACATCACGCAACCTAAGCCATGGAACATCAGGTGGTTGCGCCAGCAAAAGGTCGTCAAAAGAGCAGAAATCCTGAGAAAGAAAGCAGGAAATAACACCACTGAGCTAAATTCAACTCTAAATAAATGAATAAATTCGGATGACAATGGGTGAGAAAAAACAATGGAAACCTAGAAGATAATAAAAAACCATTGACGGTAAATTGAATTCCAATTGAGCTACACCACCGAGCAGAAGAGAGAAAGTACGAATGCAAAACTATGTAAAGAATGTTGAATTTAAACTCAATCTAGAAGGTCAAGGAAGGCAACCACCGCCCAACCGGCCACCAGCTGTCACCGACCAGCCGCCAGTCACCAGCTGCCACCGCCTAGCCGCATGCCGCCAGCCGCTTTCACACCTGAAAGTTTGAAATTTTGTATTATGAATTTGTGTATAAATAGGTAACTAAACTTATGCTATTTTGTGTGGAGAGAAGAGAGAAACACTAGATAGAGAGAGAGAGGGCGTGTATTAAAGCTTTTGTGTTATTGTAAGCTTGTTGTTTTTGTAATAAAACTTTGTGTTTTATCCCCTCTAAGTGTTTCAAAGCCACCACCAGTGGTTTCTCCCACCAACAATTGGTATCAGAGCCCTGTTCGTCAGAAAACAGAAGAGTTTTGGGGTATACCTAAATTTTCAAAGTTGTCAAAAACAAGTTTTGATCATTTCACAGTGTAGAGCACATCCATACGAACTCATTGGTGCAAGAATCAGCCTGATCGGAGACCGCGGTGAGCCACACGCGCCGCCTGAAAATTCTGCACTGTTAGCCCACGCGCCCAGAGGTAGACAACGACTGAGCCACACGCGCGCATATTTGAGCCGTTTAAGCCGCCTAAGCTGAGCCGTTAGCCGAGCCTCCATCCAGCCAAGCCGTCCTTTCAAGCCAAGTCGAGCCGTAAAGCCGCTCCGTACGCACGCCGCAGCCGAGCCGACCGAATATTCCACGGAATATTCCCAGTTCGATCCCAGTAAACCGCCCGCCGTACAAAATCGGTTTTATGACCGGTTCACCCTATTTTTTCCCCGATTTCTACAAAGTAAGACCGATTCCCTACTATTTGGACCATTCCGGATCGATCTACAGTGTCCGTTTGGTCAAATTCGGCTCCTAGAAAGTGATATAGTCATTAAAAGAGTAAAATGACTACAGATAGTGCACAAACACTCATCCCGAAGCTGACCAAAGACAACTACGATAGTTGGTGCATCAGATTAAAGGCATTCCTTGGTTCATAAGAGTGTTTGGATATTTCCTTGTCTTGAAAAGTTGAGTGTTAAGAGTTGTGGCAAGTTGGAAAGCATTCCGAGATGTCGTCTTTCATCTCTTGTAGAATTTGAAATTCGTGGATGTGATGAGCTGAGATATTTTTCTGGTGAGTTTGATGGCTTCAAGTCTCTTCAGATTTTAAGGATATTGGAGTGTCCAAAGCTGGCATCCATTCCAAGCGTACAACACTGCACAGCTCTGGTGGAATTGCGTATATATGGGTGCGGTGAGTTGATCTCAATTCCTGGTGATTTCCAAGAATTGAAATATTCTTTGAAGAGATTGATAGTTAATGGGTGTAAATTGGGAGCTATTCCAAGCGGACTACAACGTTGCGCATCTCTAGAGGAATTAACAGTAATGGGTTGGAGAGAGCTTATCCATATCAGTGATTTACAAGAATTGTCTTCGCTACGAATATTACAGATTGTAGGTTGTGATAAGCTCATCATTATTGATTGGCATTGTAATGTTTTGAAATTAATAAGATAGGATATTACAATAAAGCCCTTGGAGGCTTAAAAGTTGGAATAAATGAATAAGGGGTATTATGGTAATTGAACAAAAATTGATAAATATAAATAGGAAGTAAAAAAAAAAAAAAAGGAAAGTGTGATCTGAAATTTGAGAGCAGAACCGTGAGAGAGAAGGGAGCAAGAAGAAGAAGAAGAGAAAAGAGGGAAATTGGAAAGGAAATAGAAAAAAGATGGAGGAAATAAATAAAAAGGTAAGATTATGTATATATATGTGTTATTGAAGTTTAAATTTCAGTTTTGATGAATGTTAGGGTTTTGAGAATTTGTGTTTTGGGTTAATTGATGAATTAATTTGAAGGTTAGGAGTTGATTATTGTGGGTATTTGATTAATTAGTTGATTTTGAGAGATTGAATTGAAGGATAATGATTTTGAGTTATGATTTTGTTTAAATGGTGAAATTTGTGTTAGAAATCAGGGGATAACAGTAGGTGATCTGTTGAAATTCTGGGTTTGAGGTTGAAGATGATGAAAATTCAATTTGGTCCCTCAATTTGCGGAAATTACAGTTTAGTCCCCGAACTTTGGAAAAATTACAAATTGGTCCCTGGAGCATATTCCGAGATTCTGAACAGAATAACATATGAATTATGGATAGAATTACTGTATAGATAAGATAATTTAACACTTTCAATTTAGTCCTCCAATTTGACAAAAAGTACGATTTGACCCTAAAAATTTAGTAAAATTCCAGAATGATCCCTGAAGCATAATTATACATCCTGGACAGAATTGAGGATTAATTAAGGTCAGAATTTCAGTGTATTCATGGATTTATGATAAATTTCAGTTTGGTCCTCCATTAGATGAAAATTACAATTTGGCCCTATAAATATAATAAATTCCAGATTAGTCCCTAGCTGTAATATTAGCTTTTGCAGATTAGTTTGATAAATAATTAAGGGTTATTTAGTGAATTATTACTAATTTTATTAGTTGTTTCTAGTATGGATTAGATTTCGGGAAAACCGTTAGATTTTGGGTTTTTGAGAAAATTGTCTAGTTAGTTCAAAAAAACCATATAGGGTTACGGTATACACCCTTAGTTAAATTTATTAAATAGGTTAAATGTTCTTTCGAGTCGTTCTTGAAAATGTTTCCTTTGTATTCAGATAATCCTGATATTCTACCGGCAGGACGTCAGTAGGATTTCCTTCGGTTTCAGCTTGTGAGTGTTGTTTGCTTTTGAGTCAGGTGAGTGGATAATTTTCCATATGCATGAGAAATACTATAAATATTTGATTTGTTAATATGAATTGGATCATGCTTCTTGATAATATATATTGATTATTATCCTTGTTATGATAAAGCATGATCAATTATTGAATCTGAATTCTTGATATGAACCAGTATATATTTTGAATTGAATTCTGAATTGATAGCTCCTCATTTGATTGATGTCATGAGTTGAGCTTTGAGATATGAATATGTTTGTTTGATTATGATTATGAACCTATGGTATGTCAGTCAGAATACCCATGCTAACAGGGTAGTGTTAGTCTTTGTGCACATCGTATCTGAACCCTAGTTGGTCGGGGGAGTCACCAACCTGTGTGGACTGATCATCCCACGGTACGGAGCCTCATGCTCATTGCATTTTGATTTTCTGACGAGTTCTACCATATGATATTCTTGTTATGGCCTATTTGATAAACCTTAGTATAAGAACGAAAACCATAATTGTATATATATTTCTCATTGCTATATTACCTCGTGTGTGTATATTGAACATTATCTACTCACTGAGTTGTTGAACTCACCCTCTCATTATTTATCCTTTTCAGGCTTATAGCTTGATAGCGGGTTACTTTTGTTGAACCTTCCGAACCTGCTTTTTGGTTGTAATTTGTACCTTTCTTTTTATGTCAAGTTAGTGCTCCAAAACTATGAAATTATATTAACTCTTGTATTAAGACAATCGAATTATGTTATGAAGTTAATTTGTTGTTAATGTTGCGTTTAAACTCTGATTGAGTTGTTTAAAGGATTGTATGTAAGTTTGGGTTCGCATAGGTTTGGAACCTTGGAGGGGAACCTTACCTATGTGCCGGTCATGGATCCGGGATTCGGGTCGTGACAAACTTGGTATCAGAGCTTTAGGTTAAAGAAACAATAATATAATTAATTTCATAATAAGTGGAGCATTAGGATCCGTATCGTCTTGTTTGTTGTTTTTGAAATTTTAAATTCTCATCAAGTATGTCTTCTTCCTTGTGATAGATATGCTTTCCTAGAATTCTGAGATAATTATCATGCTATTGTTCTAGCATGACTTAAGTGATCTCTCTTTTATTTTAGGAAATGCCGAGGAATAGACGAAGAACTGATACTCTTAGGGTAGATGATGATCAGGATGATGTCCCTATTATGCAGTTGATAACTGCAAGGCAGAGAAGGAGGCGTGGTGCACCCGTGCCTCAACATGTTGATGAGGTACCTCCACCAGTGAAGGAAGAGCCTCAGGAAATAGAAGAGGAAGATATGGTAGATGAAACAGGTGTGGGGGTAGCTGACCCTGAGCCTGTTACAGAGGTTCAGCGACTTAGCCAGGTTGTGCAGACTTGGATAGAGTTTACTATGGAGAGAGACAGAATGAGGGATAGAGATGTACCCTCGACATCCCACACTGTTCAGGGAGTTAATGTGCCATTGGATGACTTTATGAAGTTGGCACCTCCTATTTTTACTGGGATAGACAGTTCAGAGGATCCTCAGAAGTTCCTAGATGACATTTGGCGACGATGTAAAGCTTTGGGATGTACAGATCACCGAGCTGTGAGTTTGGCATCGTTCAGGTTGGAAGGAGATGTGGCAATCTCTTGGTTTGAGTCTAGGGAAAGAGCAAGACCAGTAGAGGCTCAGTGGACATGGAAGGAGTTTAGCTCCGTGTTCTTAGACAGGTTTCTCCCTCAGAGCATCAGGGATGCTCGACTTTATGAGTTTGAGAGGCTATCTCAAGGGAGCATGACAGTGGAGGAGTATGATCTGAAGTTCACTCAACTGTCTAGGTATGCAGAATATCTTCTACCCACTGAGGAATGGAGGGTGAAGAGATTCATTAGAGGACTCAAATCCTCTCTGTATATGGTATTGGCGCCACAAGTGTTTCCATCCTACTCCTCAGCTGTTGATAGCGCCAGATTGCTAGAGGCGCGTGAAATAGAGGACATGACTGTTGGCCAGTCTAAGAGGCCTAGAGAAGAGGGTCAGTCTTTTAGGCAACATGGATTAAGTGCAGGTCCGTTTAGGGGACGAAGTGGCCGTCAGGGCTCATGGGTTCAGAGGAGGTTTAGACAAAGACCGTCGGGTAGTGGCTCAGGCAGTCAGAGTGGCAGTAGTGGTACCCAGAGTTTAGTTCAGACCGCACCTCGTAGTTCATTTGTTTCATCTGGGGATAGTTCTTTGTGCCAGCACTGTGGAGGAGGTCATACTAGTGCAGAGTGCTACAGAAGGATTGGGGCTTGTTTTAGTTGTGGCCAGATAGGTCATAAGATTAGAGAGTGCCCGAGGAGACAGTTGTCCACTTTAGGGTTATCTGCTTCAGTCCAGCAGCCTATTCAGGCACCATCGACGAGCCAGTCTGTGGCTCATGGGGGTAGAGGTTTTGGTGGCCGTGGTCAAAGAGGTCGGGGTGCAGGTGATAGAGGTCAGATACAGCAGGGTCAGGGGCATGCCAGAGTTTTTGGCTTGACTCAGCAGGATGCTCAGGCATCCAACACAGTTGTTTCAGGTATTCTTCCTGTTTGCTCTTTTGAAGCAAAAGTTTTGTTTGATACGGGTGCAACTCATTCGTTTGTGTCCCCATATTTTGCCATGAGGTTAGATAAACAACCAACCTTGTTAAAATCCCCCATTTCAGTCTCCACTCCCTTAGATGAGTTAATATTAGTAAAGTATGTGTATCTGGATTGTGAAATAGAGATTGGAGATAGGATCTTTATGGGAGACTTAAATGTCTTAGATATGGTTGATTTTGATGTGATTTTGGGAATGGATTGGTTGGCTAAGCATAGGGCTTCGGTAAATTGTTGGGGTAAGAAAATAATGTTTGATCTAGATCAAGAAGTTGGGTTGGTATTTCAAGGAGATACGATTGGGTCTCCATCAATTATGTTGTCGGCTATCTCGAGGAAAATGGCCCGAAAAGGGGTACAGTGCTACCTAGCATATATAGTGGATGTAGAGAAAGAAGTTCCCCAGTTAGAGGAAGTCCCTACAGTAAGAGAGTTTATCGATGTATTTCCCGATGACTTACCTGGATTGCCTCCGTATAGGGAGATTGAGTTTTGTATTGATTTGGTTCCGGGCACTGAACCAATATCAATGGCACCATATAGAATGGCTCCAGCAGAATTGAGGGAGTTAAAGGAGCAGCTACAAGATTTATTGGATAAAAAGTTCATCCGACCAAGTGTGTCCCCTTGGGGAGCTCCAGTGTTGTTTGTGAAGAAGAAAGATGGGTCATTGAGGTTGTGTATAGATTATAGGCAATTGAATCAGGTGACAGTTCGAAATAGATACCCACTCCCTCGTATAGATGATTTGTTTGATCAGTTGCAGGGAGCTCAATTCTTTTCTAAGATCGATCTTCGATCTGGGTATCATCAGTTGAGGATTAGGGAGGCAGACATTCCAAAGACAGCTTTTAGAACTCGGTATGGTCATTATGAGTTTTTAGTGATGTCTTTTGGGTTGACGAATGCACCAGCAGCTTTTATGGACTTGATGAATAGAGTGTTTGGACAGTTTATTGATCGATTTGTGATAGTTTTTATTGATGATATTTTGGTGTATTCGAGGTCTAGAGAGGAGCATGAACATCATTTGAGAATGGTGCTTCAAACTCTACGAGATCATCAGTTGTATGGCAAGTTCTCAAAGAGTGAGTTTTGGTTGTAGAGTGTAGCATTTCTTGGGCATGTAGTGTTAAGGAATGGGATTGAGGTTGATCCTCAAAATATTAAAGCAGTTAAGCAGTGGCTTAGGCCTACTTCGGCGACAGAGATTAGAAGTTTCTTAGGTTTGGCCGGCTACTATCGGAGGTTTGTGGAGAACTTTTCTCGAATTTCTGCACCATTGACTAAGTTAACGCAGAAAAATGTTAAGTTTCAGTGGTCTGAAGCTTGTGAGAAAAGTTTCTTAGAGTTGAAGGAGAGATTGACTACAACGCCTATTCTAGCAGTACCATCAGGTTCTGGTGGTTACACAGTGTATTGTGATGCTTCGAGAGTGGGGTTAGGATGTGTTCTAATGCAGCATGGCAAGGTTATTGCCTATGCTTCACGGCAGCTAAAGAAGCATGAACAGAACTATCCTACACATGATTTAGAGATGGCGGCTGTAATTTTTGCTTTGAAGATTTGGAGGCACTACTTGTATGGTGAAACTTGTGAGATCTTTACAGATCACAAGAGTTTGAAATACATCTTTCGGCAGAGGGATCTAAACCTGAGGCAGAGGAGATGGATGGAACTACTGAAGGATTATGATTGTACCATACAGTACCACCCGGGTAAGGCAAATGTAGTTGCCGATGCTTTGAGTAGAAAATCATCAGGGAGCTTAGCTCATATTCAGAAGGTACGAAGACCTCTGATTAGGGAGCTGCATGAGTTAGTAGATGAAGGAGTCAGATTTGATCTTAGTGAAGCTGGAGCAATGATTGCTCATTTTCAGGTTAAGTCAGATTTGTTTGATAAGATAAAAGCAGCTCAGAAGAAAGATGATTCACTACTCAGGATTAGAAATGAGGTTGAGCAGGGTAAGGCTGCAGGTTTTGTGATTGGTGATGATGATGTGCTGAGATATAGGATAGGCTTTGTGTACCTGATGTTGATGATCTGAGGAGAGAATTGATGATAGAGACACATCAGACAGTTTACACAATGCATCCAGGTTCTACCAAGATGTATAAAGACCTTAAGGTGTGTTATTGTTGGAATAGGATGAAGGCTGATGTAGCAGATTTTGTTTCTAGGTGTTTGACCTGTCAGAAGGTAAAGGGTGAACACCAGAAACCTCCTGGATTGTTACAACCATTGTTGATTCCAGAATGGAAGTGGGAAAGGATCACAATGGACTTTGTGACAGGATTGCCTAGGAGTCAGGAGGGTTATGATTCGATATGGGTGATTGTTGACAGGTTGACAAAATCAGCCCATTTTTTACTAGTTAAGATTACTTATGGATATGCAAAGTTGGCGGAATTGTTTATTAGTGAGATTGTACGGTTGCATAGAGTGCCAATCTCGATAGTGTCTGATAGAGGTCCACAGTTTACATCACGGTTTTGGGTGAAATTTCAAGAGGCTATGGGTACTAAAGTGCAGTTGAGTACAGCTTTTCACCCTCAGACAGATGGTCAGTCTGAGAGGACTATTCAGATCTTGGAGGATATGTTAAGGGCTTGTGTTATGGATTTTGGAGTTGGTTGGAGTAAGTTCCTACCATTAGTTGAATTTGCTTACAACAACAGTTATCAGGCTAGCATAGAGATGGCACCTTATGAGGTTTTATATGGTCAGAAGTGTAGATCACCGGTTTGTTGGTTTGAGGTTGGTGAGAAGAGGCTAATGGGACCAAAGTTGATTCAGATTACCTCAGAGAAGATTGAGGTAATTAGAAAGAAGCTTCAAACAGCTCAGAGTAGACAGAAAAGTTACGCGGATAGAAGAAGGCGTGACTTAGAGTTTTCAGTGGGTGATTGTGTGTTCTTAAAAGTATCACCGACAAAAGAAGTATTCAGATTTGGGAAGAAAGGCAAATTGAGTCCTCGATTCATTGGACCGTATGAGATTCTGGAGAGAGTTGGGGTAGTTGCTTATAGGTTAGCATTACCACCAAACTTGTCTGCTATTCATCCGGTATTTCATGTTTCTATGTTAAGGAAATATATGTCAGATCCATCACATGTATTAGAGGTTTATCCTATTGACTTGAGAGATGATATGGTTTATGAGGTGCAACCGGAAGCTATAGTCGACCAACAAGTGAGGAAGCTTAGGTCGAAGGATATAGCTTCAGTGAAGGTGAAATGGAAAGGTCATTCACGTGAGGAACCGACATGGGAGCTCGAGGATAAGATGCGTGAGGAGTATCCTCATCTTTTCAATAATCTCGGTAAGTATTCAATCTTTTCTATTAAGTTTCGAGGACGAAACTTTTATAAGGTGGGAAGATTGTAATGTTTTGAAATTAATAAGATAGGATATTACAATAAAGCCCTTGGAGGCTTAAAAGTTGGAATAAATGAATAAGGGGTATTATGGTAATTGAACAAAAATTGATAAATATAAATAGGAAGTAAAAAAAAAAAAAAAGGAAAGTGTGATCTGAAATTTGAGAGCAGAACCGTGAGAGAGAAGGGAGCAAGAAGAAGAAGAAGAGAAAAGAGGGAAATTGGAAAGGAAATAGAAAAAAGATGGAGGAAATAAATAAAAAGGTAAGATTATGTATATATATGTGTTATTGAAGTTTAAATTTCAGTTTTGATGAATGTTAGGGTTTTGAGAATTTGTGTTTTGGGTTAATTGATGAATTAATTTGAAGGTTAGGAGTTGATTATTGTGGGTATTTGATTAATTAGTTGATTTTGAGAGATTGAATTGAAGGATAATGATTTTGAGTTATGATTTTGTTTAAATGGTGAAATTTGTGTTAGAAATCAGGGGATAACAGTAGGTGATCTGTTGAAATTCTGGGTTTGAGGTTGAAGATGATGAAAATTCAATTTGGTCCCTCAATTTGCGGAAATTACAGTTTAGTCCCCGAACTTTGGAAAAATTACAAATTGGTCCCTGGAGCATATTCCGAGATTCTGAACAGAATAACATATGAATTATGGATAGAATTACTGTATAGATAAGATAATTTAACACTTTCAATTTAGTCCTCCAATTTGACAAAAAGTACGATTTGACCCTAAAAATTTAGTAAAATTCCAGAATGATCCCTGAAGCATAATTATACATCCTGGACAGAATTGAGGATTAATTAAGGTCAGAATTTCAGTGTATTCATGGATTTATGATAAATTTCAGTTTGGTCCTCCATTAGATGAAAATTACAATTTGGCCCTATAAATATAATAAATTCCAGATTAGTCCCTAGCTGTAATATTAGCTTTTGCAGATTAGTTTGATAAATAATTAAGGGTTATTTAGTGAATTATTACTAATTTTATTAGTTGTTTCTAGTATGGATTAGATTTCGGGAAAACCGTTAGATTTTGGGTTTTTGAGAAAATTGTCTAGTTAGTTCAAAAAAACCATATAGGGTTACGGTATACACCCTTAGTTAAATTTATTAAATAGGTTAAATGTTCTTTCGAGTCGTTCTTGAAAATGTTTCCTTTGTATTCAGATAATCCTGATATTCTACCGGCAGGACGTCAGTAGGATTTCCTTCGGTTTCAGCTTGTGAGTGTTGTTTGCTTTTGAGTCAGGTGAGTGGATAATTTTCCATATGCATGAGAAATACTATAAATATTTGATTTGTTAATATGAATTGGATCATGCTTCTTGATAATATATATTGATTATTATCCTTGTTATGATAAAGCATGATCAATTATTGAATCTGAATTCTTGATATGAACCAGTATATATTTTGAATTGAATTCTGAATTGATAGCTCCTCATTTGATTGATGTCATGAGTTGAGCTTTGAGATATGAATATGTTTGTTTGATTATGATTATGAACCTATGGTATGTCAGTCAGAATACCCATGCTAACAGGGTAGTGTTAGTCTTTGTGCACATCGTATCTGAACCCTAGTTGGTCGGGGGAGTCACCAACCTGTGTGGACTGATCATCCCACAGTACGGAGCCTCATGCTCATTGCATTTTGATTTTCTGACGAGTTCTACCATATGATATTCTTGTTATGGCCTATTTGATAAACCTTAGTATAAGAACGAAAACCATAATTGTATATATATTTCTCATTGCTATATTACCTCGTGTGTGTATATTGAACATTATCTACTCACTGAGTTGTTGAACTCACCCTCTCATTATTTATCCTTTTCAGGCTTATAGCTTGATAGCGGGTTACTTTTGTTGAACCTTCCGAACCTGCTTTTTGGTTGTAATTTGTACCTTTCTTTTTATGTCAAGTTAGTGCTCCAAAACTATGAAATTATATTAACTCTTGTATTAAGACAATCGAATTATGTTATGAAGTTAATTTGTTGTTAATGTTGCGTTTAAACTCTGATTGAGTTGTTTAAAGGATTGTATGTAAGTTTGGGTTCGCATAGGTTTGGAACCTTGGAGGGGAACCTTACCTATGTGCCGGTCATGGATCCGGGATTCGGGTCGTGACAGGCATGGTTTACGACAATTGCCTTCTCTTGTTTCTTTAGCAATCAGTGGGTGTCCCAGTTTGAGTGATATCCCAGAGGATGATTGCTTAGGCGGCCTCACGCAACTGAAGTATTTGAGCATCGGTGGTTTCTCAAAGGAGATGGAGGCTTTTCCTGCAGGAGTTTTAAACTCAATCCAACACCTCAACTTGAGTGGGTCCCTTGAATCGCTATGGATACATGGATGGAATAAACTGAAGAGTATACCCCACCAACTTCAACACCTCACTGCCCTTACTAGCTTGTCTATAAGGGGTTTCAACGGTGAGGAGTTTGAGGAAGCATTGCCAGAATGGTTGGCCAACTTTTCTTCTCTTCAATATCTCATTATTGGGGGTTGCAAGAATCTCAAGTATATGCCAAGTTCAACAGCCATTCAACGCCTCTCCAAATTAAAGACATTGAGTATTTGGGGTGAATGTCGACATCTTAAAGAAAATTGTAGAAAGGAGAATGGCTCTGAGTGGCCCAAGATTTCTCATATCCCAACAATCATGATAGACGGTGCACGTGTACAGGTAAGTTGGGGTTTAAATTATTTTGTTATTTTGTAGTATGCAGAGAAGAGAGAACCAATTAAAGAATTCAAATTAATAAAAGCAATAATTAGATTTCATTCTTTTAAAATGGTTTATATCTCATATCCCAGCATTCTTTAGAATAATATCAAAATTAACCCAATCAATCATAATCAAAAGGAATTATTAGAGACTAATATCTTATTATTTTTTATTATTATGTTAACCAAATTTATACTTATTATTGTAAGCATCAATCATTATTGTAATATTAATATCACAAAATAATTTAAATTTTAAATTATTTCTGTGCGTTATAAATAACTTAGAGATGATTATTTCTGTGGAATATATAGAACAGACACTATCACATGCCATTATTAATTAGCTTTTACTATGTATTAGAATATATACTTATCAATGATAAAATCAATAGCCATCCAGCATTCTTTCAATCATTACTCTAATATCATTCTTACAACATAATTTAAACTTAAGATTGTTTCCATATATTACAAATATTTGCTTTATCTGTACATTATTGTTTTTTTTACTATTATAAATTTTATACACAATTATGATTCTCAAAACTCACATTTAAGTAGAGGCATTCATCATATACATATGAATTTCATGATTATTTGTTAAGATTTAAAAATTATAACCATGAAATCAATAATTTAAATTGTTATTAGACTCTTTACTTTTTTAAAAAAAAATTGCCTAATCATTCTTACGTACATGCAATAAACAATTGTAGATTAGGGAGGGATGACGACATCTCTCAGAAAATTATAGAGAGGAGAATGGCTCTGAGAGGCCTAAAATTTCTCATATCCCATCAATCTATATAGCATAGAGGGTGCACAGGTAAGTTGGGATTTTAAATTTTTTATGTTACTTTGTATACAGTGGAGAGAGAACCAATTAAAATTTTTAAATTAATGAAAGTACTTATTTGCTTTGAAACATGAACCATCTCATTTAATAATAACCAATATTGGGATTATTAGTGAGATTACAAATACGATTAAAGCTAAAATACTCTTTATTTTATTTAAAACATTTTATAAAAGAGATGATTATTTGTTTTTTTCTACTTTAATCTAAATTTCATTCCGTACACTATCACATCATATTATTAACTACCAAAATGATGACTGAATTACTTTTTTATTAACAAAATAATTTAATCAAATATTTTAATAATGATAATTTAATTTTTTTTTGGGAAGGCAGCTAAAAGATATGATAATGATTGGTTCCACTTATTATTTACATGAATTACTTTAATTTTGTGGATGGTAAATAACTTATTTGCTTTGAAACTAATACCGAATTAGCTTTTATGATGTATCCTTTTGTTAACAAAATATATACCGAATTAACAAAATTCATCAATGATAAAATCAATAGCCATCTATATAGTATTATTTTTCTTAAAATCACCAGCTTTATATACAATTATAATACTTGAAAACAAACCACTAAATCAATCTTGGTAAAACTCACAGGCATTCATATATATAAATATGAATTTAATGATAATTCATTAAAATTTATAATTTATAATCTTGAAATCAATAATTTAAATTGGTATTAGACATTATTAACTACCAAAATTATATCTTGGTGACTAGATTACTTTTTTTATGAATAAAATAATTTAATCAAATATTTTTATGATGATTAAAATTTTTTAATTTTTTAAGGCTGCTAAATTCTTGAAAATATGATAATAATTGGTTCCACAAATTTTTAACTTTTCACATGCTTATTGTATTCATTGAATTGAATATGCTTTCTATACAACTAAAGCTACTTTCAACATAAATCATAATATTTTTAGAAACTATGAAGCAATCCCATTTTCCTGACATTTTTTCTCTACTCAGTTGCATTCATTCTGAATTTTGTAGTTTAGCGTTGTTTATATTTCCAAAACTAATACCAAGTTGGCTATTTTAACTATCATAGTGGCGTTGGACCTCGAAGACTGAAGGAAGCCATGGAATGGTTATTTGAAGCTTATTCAGAATAGTGTTTGTCAGGCTGGATAAATGTGTGACCTGCACAATTTTCTCGTATCTTTATGAGATAAGTATTTTTGTCAAAATGTAAGAAAATGAATGGAGCTGGCAGCTTATCACGAAGATAGAAGAGTTTAATATAGATATGGATGTGAATTCGAATGTGTAACTTCTATTATTTTATATTTGATTTTGTTATTTAACTTTAAAGTATTCGATTTTTATGAGGTTATATATGTTGATGATGTTCTTGGGTAGGAAGAGAATTTCAAAGCTGAATTTTGTAAAGGAGATGGAGGCTTTTCCTGCAGGAGTTTTAAACTCATTCCAACAGCTCAACTTGAGTGAGTCCCTCAAATACCTATGGATATATGGATGAGATAAACTGAAGAGTGTACCCCACCAACTTCAACACCTCACTGCCCTTGAGAGATTGGAAATATGTAATTTCAACAGTGAGGAGTTTGAGGAAGCATTGCCAGAATGGTTGGCCAACCTTTCTTCTCTTCAATGTCTTTCGATTGAGAATTGCAAGAATCTCAAGTATATGCCAAGTTCAACAGCCATTCAACGCCTCTCCAAATTAAAGCTATTGTATATCTGGTATTGTCCATATCTATCAGAAAATTGTAGAAAGGAGAATGGCTCTGAGTAGCCCAAGATTTCTCATATCCCAGACATCTATATAAGATAGAGGGTACACGTGTACAGGAAAGTTGGGGTTTTAATTATTCCGTTACTTTGTAGCATGGAGAGGAGAGAGAAGCAATTAAAGAATTCAAAATAATGAAAGCAATAATTAGACTTCATTCTTTTAAGAAAGATTTATTTCTCATATCCCAGCATTCTTTAGACTAATATCTTATTATCTTTTTTTTATTATGTTAACAAAATGTATATTTAAAAATTATAACCATGAAATCAATAATTTAAATTAGACTTCTACTTTTTTGAAAAATTGCCTAATCATTTCATTTAATAACCAATAAGATTATTACTACTGAGATTACTAACCAACCACTTAAAACTAAAAACACTCTTTAGATTTAAAAAAGAAAAAGGCAAACAAGCTTTCGACACTAACTCGGCCATTTAAAGTTTTCAAATTAATAAAAGCAATAATTAAAACATTCAATTTAAAACATTTTATAAAATAAATGATTTTATTAATCTAAATTTTAAACATTCTATTATAACCTAAATTTAATTCCGTGGAATATTATGTATCAAGATATAAAATCAATAGCCATCCAGTATTCTTTCAATCATTACTCTAATATCATTCTTGTAACATAATTTAACTTATATTTATTAAGATTGTTTCCACGGTTTAAAAATAATTGCATTGTCTATATAGTATTATTTATTTTAAAACCATCAACTTTATATACAATTATGATACTTAAAACAAACCATTAAATCTTAAAATTAACCCCAATTAATAAACTCACAATCAAATAGAGGCATTCATCATATACATAGGAATTTAATGATGATTTGTTAAAATTTAAAAATTATAACCATGAAATCAATAATTTAAAAATTATAACCAAAAAATTGCCTAATCGTTTCTTGCCTGCATGTAGTAACCAATTTTAACAAACCAAGCTTATCATGTATGCCTTCCTGTAATCCCATTTTTCTGAAATTTTATAAATTCAGAAACAAATTGCTTCCATATAGCTATTAAACAAACAGCTTCCAAGATTTAAAAAAGAATCCAATGTAAAAGGGATGCAAAATCTTAACAATTCAACTTCTGTTAGTTACATGCATAAAAATATAAATTTGGTTTAAACCTTTTTATTGAGCTCAAAGCACAAAATAGTTTGGAAGAAAAATGCTGCAAATAATGGTTCCAAAAAAGAGCTCGAGGAATGAACAACCAAACTCACCAAAATGCACAAAGAAACTTGAATTGGCAGGGATGGCAAATTCTGTTTCCAGCAGCATCAGTACAAAAGTTCTTCTCCATTACCAGTATCACATGTCCATAAAAAAACAGTGAGAGAGGATGGTATTACTTGGCCAGCACCGTAGACTATCAGCTGTAAATAGATGCATAGAAATCCATAAGAACTAGTTTCAGTCAATACTTCACATGAACAAAGAGTATGTCGCACCTCAACTCAATTGAAAATTAAAAGAGAAGATTATCCATGCCTTCCTTCCTGTATTACTTGAATAAGAATAGCACTCATATTGTGAATATTGTAGAAACCATGCAGAACTCCCATTTTTTCTCTACTCAATGGATATCATTCTGCATTTTGCAGTTTAGCGTTGTTTTTCTTTCCAAGACTAACAAGAAGTCCGTTGTTTTAACTATTGTATGTGCAGTCGAACCTCTAAGACTGAAGGAAGCCACATAATGGTTATTTAAAGCTTCTGCAGAATAGTGTTTGTCGGGCTGGATGGTGGATAAACATGTGAGTTGCACAGTTTTCTGTTGTCTTTATGAGATAAGTATATTTGATAGAAAGTAAGAAAATGCATGGAGCTGGAAGTTTATCACGAAAATAGAAGAGCTTAATGAGGGCATGGATGTGAATTCTTATCTGTATGCAATGTAACTTCTCTTACTTTATATTAGATTTTGTTTCTTAACATTTAAGAATTCTACTTTTATATGTCCATAAATGTTTTTCAAAGCTGAATATTCTAAATGTAGAATGGCCATTGTTCTTGATGGATAGATGGTTATGCAGTTGTACTGCAAATTCCTGAAGGATTGTTCTCTCATCATGGATAGGGAGAGATTTCTGTGGAGGGGACTGTGAGGGTGTTCGATGCAATTCTGCTACTGGGAGGATTACTGGTTTGTTGTTTCAGAGACCTAGGAGGGACAGTGGCGTTTACACGAGGAGCATTTAGCCAGCTTCTCTCGGAAAATAACAGGCCAGAAAATAACAAAAAAAAAAGTGAAAAAGAGAAGAATAAAGGCCTCTTAAAAAACCTGATTATAGGGCCCGAGATCGCTAACAGAGCACTAACATAAACAACACCTTGCAAGGTCGTAAATCTAGTGATGAATAAAATGCTGAGCCCGCGAAACAAAACAAAATGTCGGATAAAAAACAAAAAGGGTAAAAGAGTGCATGCACAATGTATAAGAGAAAACAACTACAACAGGAAAAAAAAAAAAAAAACACAAAAGAAACTGCTTCCGTGGTAAAAATGGAGGTGGGAAGCATAACAACTGTGTAGAAGCAAACTTAAAAGAAAGATGGGTAAGGATTGAGTAAAGGAAGGGGGAGGACTTAAAGTAACAACTATGAAAAGCTAAGAGCATGTATAAGCGAAAGAAAAAAAGTGAGATGTACTGTCAGATCCTTGAAACAAGACCAAAAAGCTGACCGAGGAGAGAATGGGTGTGATCCTAGCAGAGTTGACAGCAAAACAATAAGTGATAGATTTTCGAAAATAAAAATTTATTAAGACATCAATCATGTGTAATCACTTTTCATATAGGAAGCATATATATCAAGAACAATATGCTTAAGAAATTCGTAATTCGTGCCAATAAAAAAATGTGGCAAAATCTATATAATATGCCTTGCAAAGCAATCTATTATGTGGTCACTTCTCCTTTTTAAAAGTGTAATGGAATTATGGAAGAATGGAGCCTGCTGGAAAACAGGGAGAACCGATTAGAGTAAGATATATAGAAGATGAATGTGCATTTGAGAAAACATAAGCTGCTCAAAATGCAATATTCTAGCCCAGTTCACAATAGACCCGACTCAACAATCTCCCCACCCTAGTAAACCGGTGCGAAAGGGGACAAAAAAAGAAAAACACATTTACCAAATCGAAGCAAAAAATGAAAGCAAAAGGGCTAGAAAGACCAGACAACCATGTCCATGGGACATGAACACCATGACAACAGTATAAAACAGATCTTGATAAATCAAGCTGTTAATATATCAGAGATAGACAGCAAAACAGAAGAACAGCAGCACCTGGAGAGCACCAAATAAGAGTGAGAAAGAAGCACAATGAAGTTTGTTAACATCAAAGAGAAAAACCCGAAAAGGAAAGGGAAAGCAAAGCTATAAAACACCAAGCAACCAATAGGTTTGATCAAAAGAGAAAAGAGCAAAAAGCTGTCATAGCAAATGAACTAAAAGCGCCAGCTGCTTGATATTTTTTTGCAGCCCGCATGATTCTTAACTGCCTGCATGATTCCCTACCAAGGATCATAAACTGATTGAGCACCTCGAACCGAGAGCCTAAAAATCTGCATGAATACTATCCTTGACTATGATCATAAGACAGTCACCCAACTAAATCTCTAAAAAAGTCAATCTTTAGCATTCAGAAGCACATGCTATTTTTAAAGGGCTCTGCATTTTCCTCTGCAAAACATCCAGACCTGGAAGTTTTTGGAAGGCTGAAACATGCCAGAAAATTTCAAGGAAAATACGTAGGCATTCAAGCAGTCATAATCACATCCATTGACCTCAAAGAACATGCGCAAACGCACAACATCAATCAACCCATGAACACAAAAGACAATACATGAAAGTGAATTTCTTACTAGCTAGACAACCAGCACTGAGAGTCATCAATATCAACCCCAAGAACACACATAAAGTCACGATCTCATAGAAAAATATCAAGCAACCCATGAAGTCACCAACCTCAAAAAAAGAAAAAAGAAGAAGAAGAAGAAGAAACAAAACAAAACAGAACTGAATGCTTGGCTTTACCAACAAAAAACAAATAGCATAGGCCCATGCTCACAACCAACCACAAAAAGGACCAGAGGGTCCACAACATACAAAATCACGCTTGAATGCCTAAATAAAATCAGACAGTCCTGTAATCAACCATAAGTCCATTCATGACCATGATTCTAAAACACCAACACAACCAAGTTTCAAAAAAACAAATCCTAAACATTTAGCAACCAATGAATTCAACTACTTTGTGCACTATCCTTTATGAAACATGTAGCCTTGGAAGTGTTGAAACATCTAGTAAAACATTTTTAAAGCATAATCAAAATTTTCTAGGAAACCTTATTAGCATTAAAGCAGCCACAATTAAAGTAAAAAAAGAATAAAATTGAATATGTAAACATGCATCAACGCCCATTATAAAGCTACTTATGAACTCAAAAACAACCCAATAAGGGAATATTTTTCAGCACCCAACCATCCACAATCAAGAGCAACAAACTTGCAGTCTAGAACATCCACAAATGAACAACATCATAAAACAACACAAAACAACTCATGAATGCACTAATCTTTAATGGAAAAAAAGAGAGCTGAAAAGGACCTCAATGGTTGGCCTTACCAGCAAAATAAAACCACATAAGCTCACCCAACAAAGCTGGAAATGCAGGAGAAGAGGCCCCAAAAGGCAAACCTGGCAAACAAAACCCAAAAAAAAATAAAAAAATGCATAAGATACCAAATCTTCTGGTTAACCTATCAAAACAATAAAAAAAAAAACCCATGAGAAAAAAAATAAAGAGCCAAAGCCGAGAACATCATAGATAAAACAACCAAAAAACAAATGCAAGAAAGAAACCGAGAGAGCTAATCCGAGCTAATCCGTTACTCTCTTAAAGAACAAAATTAAACAACTTGACATGATGGGAAAGAAGCTAATCCGGGCAGTAGCTGTGATAGGCAAAGCAAACATGGCAGCCCATCCTAAAGAGAAGTGAAATGGAGTGGTAAGGGTGTGTGGGAAATAAATAAAAAAAAGCAAATCAAATGAAACTGAAAATAAAGCTTTACCAAACTTGGTTACATGAAGACCATACCTAGCTACCACCCACAGAGAAGATGGAATGGCCGGGCAATCAGCACTTCCCCTAACACAAATTACAATCTGAACAACTTGCCAAATTGGAGCACATTTCATGGGCAATGATTATAGTGCAGTAGTGCACCAATACAGGAATGACTGACCTGCAAATCAGAGCAAAAAGCAGTCACATCAGCAACGAATCTCTCACAAAACAAGCGGAAAACTCAAGCAGAAAAGAAAGAGGAGAAGGGCTGAGAAGCCGCGCTAAACTTGCATGCCAGAAGGCCAGAAAGAAGCGATCCAGCAGCACGAAAAGAGCTCAGTTCCTGGTGCCTTCAATCTAGAATTAGAAGAGAAGTGTGGGAAAAAACAAGTTAATGGCCAAGGCAAAAATACTGCAACAAAGGAGAAGATGAGCTGTGTGGGAGGCCGTTTCAATACATTTAGATCCTTGCCCTTCTCCTATTTCTTCTCTTTCTTCGCTTTCGGTTCTATCAAGGTTGTTGTCTTCCTACAAACCAAATAACTAATTCACAATCCCCAAATCATAACATATAGTCAGTTGATTAATCGGATAGCAAAACAAAATTAGTGCCTCTTAACCTGTTCCTTCTTGGCTTCAGCTGGCTTTTCAACAACTTGAGGCCCTAAATCATAACAAGCAATTAAAACCCACTTAGTGATTAACCAACTAGCAAATGAAACAATTAATTGTCTAATTATGGAACTGAACTAACCCGAATTCATCTTGATTTTATCATTCAAGGCTACGGCCGTGGAAACTTATAAAGCCACTGGCATATCCTTCTTGCACTCGTCACTGCATGTATCAATTCAAAAAAACAAAACACATAAATTACTTCACTAATTCCTTAATTTCTGTAACCGGGTTCCCTCTTTCTTAAAAAATTCAAAGAACCATGGCTGAAAACCCCAAAATCAATCCGAGAACACAAAACTAGAAACACCCAGAAACAGAATTTGTTAAAAAATCAACCTGGTTACTCAATTCCTTCAAAAAATCAAAGAACCCATAATTTTAAACCCCAAAACCCAAAATCAATTCAAGAACACAAAAATAGAAAAACCCAGAATATTTTTTTAAAAAATCAAACAAATCATAGCTACTTTTCTTGAAAATCTCCAAATTCAAATTAATAACACAAAATAAGAACACCCCCCCCCCCCCCAAAAAAAAAAAATGGACGGGGAACGCAAGTAAATACCATTTAACAAAACTACTGCCATCTTTCGCACGAACAAGCGATGCAGCAGTGGTAGTAACAGACCCATCAATAGACTCGGCTTCTACTCTTCCTCACCATTTCTTCGTTGAGATTTTAAGAATGAGAATAAAAATGAAAATAAAAGGAGAAGTGTTGCGTGTCTGATTGAGTGGGAACCAATCTGGAAAACATCCAGAGGTGCCTTAGTGATGGAAATGACTCGTAGTCAAGTTCCATTCATGGTGTTTACAGGTTAGTGAGCAAATGTAAGAAGAAGAGAGAGATAGAAGCAGAATTCCTCGAATTCAGCTCAACATTCATTCATTATGTTCATCATTTTCCTTCTCCAATTCTGTTACAGATCTTATATATGAAGATAACTTCCTATATTCTCGCTACTGGCCACACGTGGCATCTTTTCTTAACAAACCCTGCACTAATAAAACGCGCGTATTGCTATAACTAAATCCTAATGGTCATATTGTCCAAGGTTCATTAGATTTGAAAACAACCTTGTGCAATTCTTTCCTCCCCCTCGAATCAAACTTAACTTGTGACAGTTATGACAGTTGTAAAATGACGCCAAATGATTGGTTTTGGTATGAGAGGGAAATCATTTTGACATGGACAGATGACTTGGACTTCTCATCCACCATTGGATTTTTCTCATTGTTTTATATCAACAGCTTAGATTCAATCTCTCATTTTTAAGTAATTTAGTCATTTCCTTATATTGCAGCTATAGTGTGTCTATCTGGGTAGGGATGGAAGGCTGTAGATTCCATTAAAAAATCATGCAGATGACCTCAAAGCCCTGTTGAGCTCTGCCATAACCAGCCAAGAAACATGCTTGGATGGTTTCTCTCATGATGAAAAGCAGATAAAAAGGTGCGCAAAGCTTTGTTGAAGGGCCAAACTCATGTTGAAAAGATGTGCAGTAATGCATTGGCAATGATCAAGAATATGACAGACACAGACGTTGCAAATGAGTTCATGACCACAAACAGGAAGCTCATGCAGGAAAAAGAAGGTAATGAAAGTGAGTGGCCGGAGTGGATGTCAGTAGCAGACAGGAGGCTGTTGCAATCATCATCCGTGGCTCCGGATGTGGTGGTGGCGGCAGCTGATGGAAGTGGGAATTACAAGACAGTATCAGCTGCAGCTGCAGCTGCAGCTGCACCAAAGAAAAGCAGCAAAAGGTACACAATTCGTATCAAGGCAGGTGTTTACAGGGAAAATGTGTATGTACCCCAAATTTTAAGTTAGCCTTTCTACACTCTTAAAAAAAAATCATATATCATCTCATTCACATCTCCACCCTAAATTCCTGCTTGTACGAAATAGAGATAAGAAAGGCTAGTCCAGAAAAAATAAAGGCACAAGAAGTAGAAAACGTTGACAAATGATTCAAAGCCAAGTTGCTGTGCATTTTGCTATGTTATTTTGGCCCAAGAGTGATGAAGCGGGAGGATAAAGACAATTCAACCATGATATACAACCAATTATTTATTTTAGAATTTAATCAAGCACAAATTCACAAACATCAAGTGCATAAAATGGCAAAACATCAAAGTTTTAGCTAAAATTAAACCAACCTGCTTGTTGATCTGCATATGCAGGACAGGATAGTAAAGGCACAACAAGTTTGGCAATAGTAGTTAAAGCAACAACTCCATAAAAAAGAATGGAATCTATATATTACATTATACTCTTTCTTCGCTTCTTTCAATCTTTTGAAGTGGGGTCCTCAGATTAATCATATCAAGAACATTTTTAAAAAAATTATTTTTCTTTCCACTGATGAATGGTCAGAAAGGAAAGAGATGAAGCACTGAAAATCTGAGATTTTGATAGATCATTTATGTATATAAGCCAAACAGTAACCGTTGGAAGTTGGGTTCTAACATATACATTACATTCATTGATCTCTCCTCTAAAGATTAAACTTGTCTTAATTATTATTATTATTATTAACAGAAACTAAATCATTTCCTCTTGCTTGGAGATACTGATGGGGCTCCTGGTTAAGAAACTAAGGTGGTTGTGAGACTATGAGCTTGCTGATGGTGCTGACATGTCCGTGGCATGTTGTTCTTGCATGGTAGATCAATTGTATGTAGAAGAACTTCTGAGGCTTTTTCATGGAACTTGATTCGTTAGGGGTACTTGGAGACTGGATAGATTACTAGCTGTTGTTTATGGAACTTTATGGTGCTCTATGTCATAAAAGGTTCCGAATTGTGGATGAGATAGCCATAGGTCTGCTCTTTCTCCATCAGACCAAGCCAGAGCCACTGGTTCACCGTGAACTCAACCCAGGAAAATTTTTGCTAGACAACAATTACACCAGTAAGATTAGTGATGTTGGGTTGGCCAGGCTTGTTCCGACTAC
Source organism: Populus tomentosa (assembly GCA_018804465.1). Lineage (NCBI taxonomy): Eukaryota > Viridiplantae > Streptophyta > Magnoliopsida > Malpighiales > Salicaceae > Populus > Populus tomentosa. The sequence goes on from CM031995.1 coordinate 197,579, forward strand.
TTTTGAGAATGGAACACAATACCACATGACATCAGCTGCTGGAACTTTCTGCTAGATCCAGAGTATCAACAAATTGGAATTATTGGTGTGAAATCTGATGTATATTCCTTCGGGATCTTGCTTCTGCAAGTCATAACAGCCAAGTCACCAATGGGCTTGACTCACATTGTTGAACAAGCAATTGAAAATGAGACGCTCAAAGAAATTCTAGACTCAGATGTGCCCGATTGGCCAATTGAAGAGGCTTTATGTTTTGCAAAGCTTGCACTCCAATGTGCAGAACTGAGACGGAAAGACAGGCCAGATCTTGGCACAGAAGTCTTGCCAGAGCTCAACAGACTGAGAGATTTAGCTGAAGAAAAGATGAACTACCTTTTTTACGCTGAAGGTTTCGGCCCCTCTCCCAACCACAACCTAGCTTCAATAACTCCTCCCATCAGTCAAATCTCAATAACTCCCACCAACCTTAGCCAAACTTCTGCAGCTCCCACCAACTCAGTCAAGTTTCAATAACTCAGGTTAGTATTGAAACGATTCCTTTGCGTATGAACTCTCTGAAACTCAGGCAAAACTCCTAAAGAGTGGGAAAGAAAAGGGACTGTTACTGTGAGGTGTCCTGCATGCTTCTTTCCTTTCTGAGTTGCAAACAAGTTAAACACCGCCACTTCTTAGTTCTTGCATTCATCAGCTTCTTCTAATACTTGAAATCAACAAAAGGAAACAGATAAAATAATGGGACAAGGTGAAGAAGTCAAGACTAAAAGTGAAGCCTAGGTTTGTCTCTCTCTCTCTCATTTTATCTATGGAACTTATTGTTATGAATATAGTACTCACGAGTGGTTTTATTTATGGAAAAACTGAAAAATTATGTAGGAAAGAGGTGAAATATTCTTCTTCTATAGGCCAAGAGTTGAGAAAGAAGAAGCTCATAGCCCTGATGACGTTCAATTGTACTTGGTACTAAGGCCATAGTCTGGCGAGAGAGCGGTTGAAGAGAAGCAATCCCCTCAATCTGGTAAAGAAGGTTCTAAAAAAGGTTCTTCAAGTATTGATCATGATGGTGCTAGTAGTAGTGCTTCTGCAGGCAAGAATGGAAGTGAAGGTGAGCATGGATGCAGGTAATTAATTGTAATAGATTCACAAAGGCTCGAGCCAGCAACTAAGTCCCATCTACCGAGACTAACCTGATCCTTGCTTTTTAAAAGTGTGTTTATATAGAGTTAGTAGTTAGAGCAATGAATGTGCTTTCTTTTTCTCTTCGATTGTAGGAAATGAACAATGAAAAAGAGCCCTTGTTGAGGTTTTGTGGACTTGTTCACAACAAAACTAGAAGATGTGAAGAATGCTCTTAAAGGAGGTAGTCAGCATTGAATTTTGTTGCAGTTTCATGGACATCAATTTGACCATAAATTTTAATTACTTGTTGCATCTCAGAGGAATATGCCCTGCAAGGCCAATTTGGGCACAAAAAGTTTGTTCCTGGTGACCCACCAGACATGTTGATTTATGAGGGATGCGAGTTGCTGTTGATATCTGCATCGGATGCCATAGAAGAGGAGTTGGGAATGGAGCTTAAGACAGAATGTGAAGGTGATGATGATCGATCCAGCTTCTTGTTCTGATTTGGTGAAGGCTTTCGGAGAGATTGCACCTGTAACAACCCCGATTTTCTTTATTTTTTTTCGTGATACCTATTTCAAGATCCGCAATTCATTTTACTTTCTATACTTATATAAGTCTACTAAATCACAACCATATTTTAATACCAGTTGTAATAACCCTAATTTCCTATATCTTTTTTTGCGATACATTAAAAATTTTCAGGAAATTTTTTTTTTCATATACAGATTCTACCAAAATTTCTATCAAACTTTCAAAAAAATCTCCCTTATATTGAAAGGTTCTAAGTTATTGACAAAATCTTATTACATTTCTAATTTTATTTCATATCCTGATCCAATCGTCCTAGATCTCAACTTAACTCATCATCATTAACACAACACATCTTATTCAATAACATCATATAATGTAATTCAAGTGAAATATTCGATTTAAACTATAAATATATATGGTTAAATAGGTATTTAGAGTTACAAATATTATATTAAAGTTATGCATTCAAATTTGCAAGTTAATATTACATTTCAAGTTTTAGAAGATAAGTTCCTTAATTTACAAATAATTTACATGGTTAAAAACAAAACGTAACTAAACCAATATCACTCATGACACGACCTTGATAGACCTGAAAATAGAATTTAACGTGTACACATAAATATAAAAAGTTAGTAACTAACAATAATAATGACAAGTAATAATCTCTATGGAATTTCTTTTGATACATAAAATTAGGCATAGATCTCTTTTACAACATACATTTTCCATATATTACCAATATCCATCTAATATCCAATCACATTTGCCGAAAATAATTTCATCTTGGAAATCTCAACACAACTCAACAGTTTTTCGAACGTCATCTCCTTATAAATCAATTCTCACTTGATACCAAGATATTCCTCTCTTTGTATCATTAGCTCATCTCATTCTTTTGGAATAACTAATTAATATTCCCCCTCATTTTCTAGAAGGTAATTGCCAACACTAATAAATCTTATTAGTACCATTATTCTCCTAATATTGGGTTAGACTAATCAATTACATTCATGTGCCGATATCGATACCGCTAATTGGTATCATTAACTATTCCTTCCCCATAATAGTTAATCACATCTTATTAATATCTGATTTACCATCAAAGTTGGCGATCTCAAGAACCCTTGACATCATTAGCCTTCTTACTTGGAGTAGCTAATCACACCAGAAATGGTTGCTGATACCAATGTAACCCATTGATATCATTAACTATTCTCGATCTGGAATAGTTAATCAACTTATCTTTTTCACTGAACCAGGAGTGACCATGCCGATGTTAGTAATTTTTACTAACATCATCAGTCATCCAATTTCTCGGAATCGACTAATCAATTAAAGAAATAACAGCACCGATGGAACCTTATCGATACCATTAGCTATCCAAACCTGGATAGTTAATCAATACCATCTGAAATGTCAGTACCAATGGAACCCAATTGATATCATTAGTTATTCAAACCTGGATAGCTAATCAATGTTATCTAAAATGTTGGTATTAATACCATTAGCTATCCAAGCCCAAATAGCTAATCAATGTCATCTGAATCCTTCATTCATACCGATCCCCTTTTATTTTTCTTATTAACATCATATGCATTGTAACCACGGTTGCCAAGTATCATTCACACACATATCTTAGTTATCAACACTATAGTTACTAAGCATCATTCACATAACCTTGATCACCTTCATCACAATGCCAAGTATCAATTTATGCCCTTAGCCACCCTCATCATGGTGCTAAGTATCATTGTAATGTATCCTTAGTCATCGACACTATGGTAACCAATTATCTATTATTTCTCCTTCAATCTTCAAGTCATTATGTATACCCAATCCATACTAAGGTATGTAAGATAATTACATCTATTCTAAAGTTATCATGGCTAATTCCATACCTATCAATGTAACGTAATTGTATCCATCCTGATAATAACATAATTAATTTGATACATAACAATGCACGCAACGTACTCATATTCGTTCAAATATTATCCTAACTAATTGAGGTATATCGTTGTATGCAAGGTACTCTTATTCATTCCAATAATATCATCACAAGTTTGATATATGTCAATATAAGTAAGGTACTCATATCCATTTCAATTATATCATAACTAGTCGATACGCATCTAAGCACACAAGGTACTCATATTCATTCCAATATTATCGAAGTAATAAAACAATAGATTCAGAAATTTATTAATAAATTTACATAATTTAAAAAGACAAGGCGCGCTGCACCAACCTAGAGTATGTGCACGTGCTACCACTCCATGTAATTGTCTAGTCCACACAGCTTCCCTTGTACCACTAGGGATTCTGTTTTTATTACAATACAACCAACATCACAACTTTATTTAATTCTCATTCAACTAGTATTCTCAAACTAATCACAAGGAATTTCCTTAGAATCTCATACTCTTATCCATTTTCATGTTCATATTCATTCTTATAATTTTGTTATTAAAACCATCACTTAATAACAATTCCAAGCAAAGATTAAAAATTGTCTAGTTTCGATCAATTTAGCTTAACCAACCCAGAACACTATATATATAGTGTTTTAATCATAACTAAAGCTATAAACTCAGTTTTGGGCGTGATTTGTCTCTATGAAAGGCTAAAACATAAAAATACAACTTTTATAAAGAAATCAAGTCCAAATTATTTTTTTTAAGGCTCAAAATCAATAATCACAATAGCCTCTCATTTATAGCTAAAATTTTGGACAACGAGGATTTTCATCCCCTGAAAATCCTTTTCAACTTCCAACTTATTTTCATGCCTAAACAACATTATCCAAGGTCATTTGGTATCATTAAATCATAAATTTAAACCAATTCTAATACAAACACATTCAAACAATTTCCCTACCTCTATAATATAACAAGATTTGGTCAAAATATAAAAACTTATCCCTTTAGGATTTCTCCTATAATAATAATAATAATTATTATTATTATTATACACACACTACATATGTTATTATCCTTGTTTAGCATTATTAATGCAACAAAACAATGAACCATTTATTTTCTTTCACTTTCTCCTCAAGCAATTAAACATATGCAAAAAACCTTAACAATTAGTATTCTTACATCATTATCACAACAATAACTTTACCTTACTAATTGGAATTTATGACAATCTTCATTAACTAATCAATTTGCCAAAAATATACTAATGGCTAGCCTTAAATATATTTTATTTTCCAAATTTTCTTCATTTCAATTTCTTCATGGTTCCACCATATTCATATCTACACAACTAACAAATTAGCTTTTTATTCAATCAACATGTTCATATAGCAATGTTCCTTTCTATTCTTACATCATAATCATTTTTTCCCTCATATAAAAAATACATAATTAATCTATAATAATATTAATAACAAGAACATATTTTACCATTATATCTTCCAAACACCCAGCACCTATACAATTCTAATTTCATCAAAACATGGATTTAATCAAGTTTCCTAAATTTTGCCAAAACTAGCAATAGATACAAAAGGCAATAAGTTGTCCACTTCAGATTTTATTTTTGAACCCAACAATCAGAATATAGAGCCTAGAGTTGTACACAATATATCTCAAAATCAGAATGATCCAACGGTTAGATCTCCCTATATCTAAATAAAACCGAGCTAATATGAAAATTGACGAGTTACTGTTCAATATGAACGACACCTTACCAGAGTGTGTGTTTCCAATCTCCACTGTCCAGGAGGAAGGCAACATCTAGGTGTATCACATATCCAAAAATAGACACAATCCAACGATGGAAAAGAGAGAAATCAGCCAGTGACCAAAGCTGACTTGCAAGTGTATTTCCTTTTGTTTTCCAGGAAATTCCCGATAATGATTTCTGTCAAACGAATTGTGTGCTTTCAAATCCCTCTGGTCAGGTAGTAGAGGAGTGTGAGAAGAACAATATATCAAAAACTCAGAACAATCCAACAGTGGCCGCCATAGATATGGCCACCGGAGCATTATTGGCTCCTTCAAATTCTGCATTTCTCTCTCTAGCTGAATTTTCTCTATTGTCTCTCACCTTTTTTTTTTTGGACTGGTGGCCTCTTTGCTGTTTTAAAGACATTTTCCATTAATTACAATTTTGTCCCTCATTTATGCCTTTACGTATTTTATTTTATTTTTCGAGTAAACTATCCAGTTTGTTTTTGCTTAAATCGCTAGTCTTTACCGAACTCCGATTGTGATAAGATATTTAACCAAGATAGAAAAACATATTAATAGACTTCATGCAAAATTGCATCCCAATCTGACTATTGGATTGAAAGCTCTGCTTTCTAATGTAAAATTGATCAGTTTATGACTTTTCATTAATAATTAAAATTTTCTTGTTCAATCTTCACATAAAATCATATCAATTACCATTTCAAAGTAATGTCACTGATTTTTAATTGGTGCTTGCACCTTACGTCCTGCCCTTTTAATTACTCTATCATTTATTATAATTCTTTATTACCTCACTTATTCCTTAGAAACATTTTATCCATTAAAACGCATTACCAATTTCTCTATTCTTATGAATTCTACACCAAAATTCATTTTATGGAGGTCATCCCCTCCATTACATATCATTATTTATCGATTATTTCTTATCTTAGTTTCCATCACTCTTTGAGATCATACCACTTCCAGTTTTACGTTTACATGGAAGTTTACACATCTACATATTTAAATTATAAAACACCTATCAGTCCACTCCACTGCTTAAGACACGTGGGCTTGATGGTTAAAAACATGTTCACATATATAATTATAATTAAAAAACTAGTTAAGGTTGTTTTTTTGTTGGATAGAACATACATATATATATATATATATATATATATATATATATACATACATATATATATATATAATGCATGTAGTATAATAATAATAATCCTGGCCATGCATGTTTTAATGATCCTTGCGTGTTTTATTTTTGATGGTTTATGGCATTTATTTCTGCTTATGTTGACCTCAACCCAACTTTATGGGCAGAAAGTTTGAGAAAAACTGATCCACTTTGTACAAACTGCCATGTACACAGCATGATGTCAACCACTTTTGAAGGAAGTGCTGAATCTGTTTTTCCTAATCTGCAGCATACTAATCATCAGAAACCCCTTAAATGCATTCACTAAGTATACAAAGCATAAGAAACTGGACCGACCCATTATCCTGTTCATGCTTATCATCTGTGTGAATTATGATGCTTTGAGACAAAACCACAGACGAAGCCATTCGAAAGAAAAGCTCCAAGAGAAGCAAACAAGAACCCACCACTGTAAACTACAGAAACAGGGGAAAGGCAGAGAAAGATAAGAAAACAAAGGAAAGGCAATACATAAACAAATGAAAGGCCTGCAAAGAAGCAAGGGGGCAACTAGATCAATTGAATAACAACACCATCGCAGAGCTAGCAGTATTTAAATTGATCGAAAAGCCAATGAACAAAAGAAAAGACAACAACCACAAAAGAAAAATGTAAAGATGGGCGGTAGACCTTTTTTTCCTAGGATTGATTGAAAAGAAAATTGATGAGAAAGAAAACTGAAATAATACACTGCATTCTTTCGCTTCAATGTATAAATGATCTAGTTCTTGAATAACAACAGCCAAACACCAAACATTTAGCGAATGACTTAAACATAGAATTGTAGACAACTAGAGAGAATGAGGGAGAGGGAACCAAGAGAGTTGGTACGTACATGACTCTGACTGACTCCAAGTCAAGATTTGCTAGAAATTAGTAAACACTTCAACATTGGACAAAATCTTCAGCATCTGCGACCCCTTCGTCTACAAATGGTCACTTTCTTCTCATACTTAATGCCACAACGCATACACCTAAGCCCTGTCAGAAGCTACAAAGACAAGAATCTCCAGAAGTGAAACCATTTTCTATTTCCTGTCCAAACATATGAAATAAATCAATTTTTTAAGACGTCAATCATGTGTAATCACTTTTCATATAGGAAGCATATATATCAAGAGCAATATGCTTAAAAAATTTGTAATTCGTGCCAATAGAAAAAGGTGGCAAAATTTATATAATATGCCTAGCAAAACAAGCTATTATATTGTCAGTTCTCCTTTTTTAAAGTGAAATGGAAGAATGGAGCCTGCTGGAAAACAGGGAGAACCGGATTGACCCAACTCAACAATCTCCCCACCCTAGTAAACTGGTGAGAAAGGGAAATAAGCGAAAAAAACAGTTACCAAATCAACAAAGGGAAGCAAAAATTGAAAAAGAAAAGGGCTACTAAAAATTTCAGCAAGCTTTGAGCCATTGTAGGTGCACGCACTCTCTATCCCTCACATGTGTGCACACACATGCACAGACATCCATTTCCGAAAATAATCACAAATGGACACACAAGTGCTCAATTGGAATGCATCATGAAGTAGGCAGCTTAAGCATTTACATGTCACATGTAGTTAACAAGCCACGAAACAAGGATTTTTTGTATGTACTATTTACATCAATAAAAAGCTTACAAAGAAGTTAACTGTACAGTTAAGAATGTGAGGAGACTCACCACATGCGGCCATGTCAATACATTTTCACCTGATATTGATTCCACAGATGGCTCTTCAAATGCACACTGTTTTGCTAATGGCAACATGGCAGACACTGCAACCAAAAACAACTGTAAGTTCACAAATATCATCCCAAATCCTCATGCAGACATGTGCTTTCTTAAAAAGCTCCATGTAAACGTAATACTCACTATTGATTCCATAAATGTTTTGCCAAAAATCAATGCTTTCACCGTATCTGTCTGGATGTGTGACAGGTGCCATGTACAACTGTAAGCAGTATTTAGAGGATATCAGCTTTACAAACACACATGCTTGATTCACAAGTATGAAACCACATATTTTCCAAGCAGGATTCTGCTGAATATTTAACTTAATTACATAATGTAATGGAAGCAAAAAAGGATTAAGTCCACATAATGCTGTGGTATAAGAAAACTTGCCAAGTAGGAAGATAATTTACAGTTGCATTTGATGGAAGAATAAGGCCTCCATGCTTCAGCCAGTGATCTCTGGCAGTGATGACACTTCCCAGCATGCTCTACAAATCAAGAGAAAAAGTCCTCTAGATGGTAAACATTGCATGTGATATGGCAATGAGGGGGGAGGGGAGCACACCTGTGCACAAAAGATTCGATACCATAATGTCATGCGCATACCATAATATAAGACAAACCATTATCTCACATTCTCTAAGATAAGCTATTCTTGACTAATAATTTGTGAATTTTGTCTTGTATTTATTAAAGCTTGCAATTTCAGATGCAAGATGGGGACAAAATATTTTGTCGTTATTGCATTTTTCTGTGAATCAATTATGCGCAGGAGTAAAATTTAAAGGATGCTGATTTTAGAATACTAACTTGTATAATATGCGCACTACTGATCATGTAATGTGATATTGCGAATGTTCTTTTCATTTTGACGAATGAACACCATTAGACACATCAACATCTCTTTCCCTCCCCCCTAACAACAGTGAGAGAATTGATAAAATCCTTTTTTTATTGAAAAAGAATGTTAAAAAACAGTCATCACAATCCACATAGACGATAACAACCAAACAGCTACGTAACACACTGAAAATGTAATACAAAAAGATGAGCATTAGTGTAACAAAGTACCTTTACAACAATATCACTTGCATCCACTGCATTAGGCTGGTGAAACAATATCTTTCAAATGTGAGGCACGTGTAGATTGAAACTCATGCAAGTACAGTGTTAAAATGGTGTCTGTGTGTCTATCACCTTAATTGAAAGTCAAACCTAATGAAAGAATCAGAGCACTTTCTCTAAATACAATAAAATACAGCAACTCCTGGTTTTCTGGAGACAACTTAACAGAATACAGAATTTTGGAAGGAATCAACTCATAATGGCCACTTCAGGAATTCAGGAGAGAGATATAAAATTTCTAAGATAGAGCCTTCTGATATATATATATAACAACATCAATTCTAAAGTTTGAATATTTCTACAAAGAAAGAACATTGCATCAACATTTAACCATTGGCATTTCCCATGCACCATGTAAAATGACCATGGAATATGAGAGTTCAATTGTTGGATTCATCTATCACAGACAAAGCTTATGAGACAATAACTTGCAACATGGATGGCAAGCGACATGAATCATTTTTGGACATAGGTGATGATTATTTATGCAATTCATTAACACACTTCCAAAGTCACTAGAAAATGCATTGCCATGCAAAAGAATTGCTCAAATATATCTTACACATTTTGCCCCATCATGAGCACAAAATATTGAAAGAATTCTTGTGCCACAACCAACATCCACGACAACCTGAACAAGTGTTCGAATTGAGCAATCAGGACACATACTGCACAAATATTCCTAAAATTTCTTGCCACTAGGCAGAATGTTGATGTTCAACATAAGATTTTGAAGCTTTTTTCTTTCACTGTATGACATTATAGATTTCATGGTCTTACAGCATATGGAATCATACATCTTACGTAACTGTTGGGATTAAATCAAAGAGTTACTTGATAAATGCTCTATGCCAAGGCGGCATGCAGACAGAAAGCTTAATGCAACATAGTTTTACATCAAGAAGAGCACAATATCATAGATTAACAACTGAATACTGATCATGATGGCATTAATTGCCTTCTATCACAATCTGATGGTGAAAGATTGCACCCCTATATGCGTTTGTCCGCACATGATCCTGCATACATAGAATAAAAACTTGAACATTTTTGTATCATTCAATAAGAAACTCTTGACTGCGAAAAGAAAAGCCCACAAATGAACCAAATTCCTAACTTCCAAACACAAAATACTTCTCAATTAACAATGTCAAGACACGCCAACTCAACCATTCCAAAAATGATAAAACACACAAAACTACTAAGTGAAACCTCACAAAACCTACCAAAATCTTTCAACAAAACAAAGCATAAAACCCATTTCACATTCAAGAAACAGAATTTCAACACTAACAAAACAAAGCAACATTACCAAAAAACCTTAAACTCCAAAATCCTGCACTTATACATCAAACAAAACAGCCACAAGAGAACATAAAACCATAAACCCTTGTAGAAAAAACATAACAATTTACCAGACAAACAAAAACCCAGATACAAAAACTTAGAACAGATTAATAAATATTGAAGCTTTTTTTTTCTTACCTTAATCATCTACTCATGGATACCAACATGAGCATAATTGTGAAAGTAGGCCGTGTCAAACTCTGTACAAGGAGTGACATTTTGTTCCTCACCAACCACATCACGTGAGTTGCCACGTGCACTTCTAACTCGGTCTCTTTGACTCATCCGAGTTGCTGCTGCTGCTTGATGTTTTGGTAGTAACTGTTACTGTTACCTGAGCTTGAATACATTCTGGCCGCGAGAGAGATGGAGAGAGAGGACTAACGGTGGCGTTTTTTTGATGGCCCGAAAAGGATACGGGTCAAAAGTTTGCATCTTGAAAATGGTGTACGAATAAAAATCAGGACTTTGCTCAATTTTTATGAAAACCCAATTAGAATTTTCATGGGTTTTTTTTATCTTAACGATCATTTAAGTTTTTGTTTTGTAGGAAAAAGATCATCAAATTATGAAGCGAAACGTTTTTTTCTTAGCACCATGTTTTTTTTTGGTAAAAAAATCTAAAAAAAAAAAAAAACAAACTCACAGTCTCACACCCGATCATTATGAGACAAACCAACATTGTAATATCATGGAATAAAAAAAAACAATATTTCAATAAGAGAATCGAAAAGGAAAAGTTTTTTAAAATAATATGAAAAACCATAATTTACTAAACAATATATCAGTTATTTTTTCACAATGAGTATGAAAAATTGTAAAATCCTCTAAAACGATTTATTTAAATGCTATTTAAATATATATTGATTTGTACTGAATAATATTTAAGCTATGAGACTTATAAAAATTATAAAACAAATACACTCGATGTAAGTAATTATCATGTTTTTTAGTATTTTATTTTTATTGAAATTCTAGAATACCTTTGAATTTCAAGATACTATATTAATAAAGTCACAAACCTAATTTTATTTATAATATTGCAATATTTTATGCAATAAGGACTAAATAAAGTTTGAATCAAACCAAGAGCACAGCAAAAATTTTCCTCGTTTCAATACTTTTAAATTTCCACTTCAGAAATCAGAGCCAACGTAACTATATATATATATATATATATATATATATATATATATATATTGCAAAAAAGACGAAGAAGAAATTTTAAGCCAAAAAAAAACCTAAAAAACGAAGGTATGGACCCACGAGACAAGGTCACATAAAGCCCTTCCTTAAACCCCATAGTAACAAAAGCCCCCCCAGCACAGCCTCTCTCCTCGCAGCCTCTCTCTCTTTGGTGCCCGATTAAACTGCACTCAAGAGGCAACAATGGCGGGGTTCGTACCTCCAGGTACAACGTTGTTAGGCAATGAAGCTACATCAGAAGCAGCCAAAAAGATCAATGAGGTTCACAGAAAAGTTGATTACTTGAACCTTCCTTGTCCAATCCCCTATGAAGAACTCCATCGTGAAGCACTCAGTTCAGTTTCTTATCTCGTTTTCTATCTTTATTTTCGTTATCGATCTGTTTATTGGAATGTGATTTTGTTTTTTTTTGTTGTTTTAGTGATTAATCTGACTGTGAAACCCTAATAGGCTTAAGTTTTGGCTGGTCTTTTTTGGGGGCTTTGGTTTATAAAGTTTTTTTTATTGATTTTTTGTGGTTATTGAGGTGAATCAAAGATGGGTTTTTGGTCACGTGTTGAGAGTTTTGTGCGTGGAGTGAAGTGGGACTGTGTGCCTCGGAGATTTGAAGGAAGTGTTTTGGGTTTGTGACATTTTGTGGATTCTGATGTTTTAGTGTCTTGAAATTGTCATTCTTGCTATGATGTTGTGGTTAGTTTTGTCAAAAGTGGAAAAGAAATTAAGTTTTTGATTTTGATTTTGGATTTGGATTTTATTAAAAAAAGTGTTTGATTCAGGTTATTATGATTGAATTTGGTACGAAGTAGATTACTGTTAATAACGAGAATGATGGTTAGTTCTTGGTGCTAACGAGAGTTTGTCTTTTGAATCTTTTACATTCATGGTGCTTCATGGGTCAACTGCTAGCCAAACCTTTGTGGAAGGGTGACATGCCTTAAGCTTTAGACACTAATTTCTTAAGAATGTGGCATATCATCTTGTGTGGATTTTGAATGCTATATAATAAATTATTGTCATTGAAAAGATCTAGTTGGTGAGTCTTATTGTGTAAGTGGTGGTAACGCATTTCATTTTAGAAGTTTAGGGTGGAAAATGCTCTCCTTTTTAATATGTTTGATTTCTAATTTCCAAAAAATGTTCATGCAGTGTCTTTGAAGCCTGAGTATTTTGAGGGGATGCGTTTTGATTTTACCAAAGGACTGAATCAGAAATTTTCTCTCAGTCATAGGTAGTTTTGGCTTCTTTTTGTTTCAAACTCTTTTCAGACATTTTAATTCATTTTTTATCCTGGAGTTTGGCACTAACTTTTTTCATTATCTCCTAGTGTGATGATGGGGCCTATGGAAATTCCTTCTCAATCTTCAGAAGCCATCAAAATCCCTACTGCTCACTATGAGTTTGGTGCTAACTTTATAGACCAAAAGGTGGGCTGTCAGTGACATCTTTTCCTTTCCAATTCATTTACTAATGAACCCTCTGGGATTATCATTTCATAATTTCAATTGAGTCTCTTAATCGGGTTTCCGTAGACAATGCTTATTGGGAGGGTTTTGACCGATGGGAGAGTAAATGCAAGAGTGAAGTGTGATTTGACCGATGATCTTGCTTTAAAGGCTAATGCTCAGGTGAAATATATGCTCATCTCACCTTATTTTTGGACTTCTTTTCTTCTCTACCCCTGTTTTTTTTCCCCTAATGCTAGCAAAAGTTATGATTTGCAAGTAAACTTTTTAAATTATGTTATATTCTTTTCCATGCAGCTTACAAATGAGCCTCACATGTCCCATGTCATGTTGAACTTTGATTACAAGGTGAAGCTCTCTTTACCATTTAGATCTGTACATATTTTTTGCATGATTATTCTCCTCTCACAAACAATGGAAGTTGGTGTGCCAGACATTGTTTTACTTTAAGCATCTATATCGTTGTCAACTGTATTCAAGATGAATTTATCATGCTTCTTTTCCTGCTTATACTGTTGTTTCACCTCATACAGGGTAAAGACTACAGGAGCCAGTTGCAACTAGGAAATGGTGCCTTATTCGGTGCCAGTTACATTCAGGTACAATATGTTAGATATATGATCTTTCTTGGTATCAAGCTCTGTAATTTGGTTACTTTGATTCAGAGCATGCTGTTCTCTTAAAACAGTTCATATAGAAAGGTATTTTTTTCCAGTTATACTTAATGGTGGTTTCAATTGCCATTATCTTTCATGACACTCAGTAGCTTACAAAGGGACTTCACCTCTTCCTCCTCTTCAGTTGCATTTTTATTGTTATATGCTCATTGTTATTTTGTTTATCGGATCTTCATAATGCAGAGTGTGACCCCTCATATGTCATTGGGTGCTGAAGTATTTTGGGCTGGTCAGCATAGAAAATCTGGTGTTGGATATGCTGGTCGGTATGAGACGGACAAGATGGTAATTGGTTTGGCACTCATCCTTTATTGCATGAGCTATCATTGTTCAATCGATGTGTTTGAGTACTGTGTAAGGTTCATTGACTCTTGTAACTTGCATTGATATACAAGCAAAGGTCACCTATCATTTGCCTTCCAATTTCCATAAAACCTATTTCTTCACTCAATGACTTGTTTCTAAGTGCTGGAGTGGCGTCAAATACTCAGCATGCCTTTTTCAAGGCACTGGACAAGTATCCTGTTTTTCAATTCCATAATTGGAGTCCTAATGGGCCTAGTGAGTTGATCTCCATGTGCTAGAGATCTGATGACTTACTGACAAGGTTCATCTCTTTAATTATCAAGAACTATATGCTGAATGAAATCAGATGTAAAAAAAATGTAAACCAGAGCAGGTTCTACTTTTATGCCCAGTGTGCAAAATTAAATGTCATGTGTCATTTTCACTATTATGAGGTTTTATGCAATTTTTTATAATGAAAGAGATGTCTGGTCTATAGCCATAATTCTGCAGAGCAAGAAGGATAAAGAGGAAAGCCTATTGATCTCTGCTTAGCTGGCACTCTAACTGAAACACCAAGCTTGTAAATCCTGTGCATTCACCTTTTGTCATAGATTTTTCAACTCGTTAAACATGCACAAACTTGTATCGGAATTCTTACCTGTACATGTCACAAATATTACATCTTTGCCCACAGGTTGCTGCAGGGCAAGTTGCTAGCACTGGATTGATGGCTTTGAGCTACGTGCAGAAGGTTTCTGAGAAGGTAGTCTGTTTCTTGAGAAAACTGCAATTTTTATCTAAATAAATTTCTTACATTAATCTTCTCTGTTGATATTAAGGTTTCACTAGCAACAGACTTCATGTACAATTACTTATCAAAGGATGTGACTGCTAGTGTTGGCTATGATTATGCCCTCAGACAAGTAAGTGGAGTGATGTCAGTTTTTCTTCCTTTTTAGAAACTATGAGTTGTAGCATATGGATACCTGTGTCATTTCAGCTCTCTTTTCATAAATTGAGGACTGATGGGCCTAAAATCTTAAACTTGCCTGTATTGAATTGATACTGATTTTGGTGGTTATTTCAGGCCCGTTTGAGAGGAAAGATTGATTCCAATGGATGCACATCCGCCTTCTTGGAAGAACGCTTGAATATGGGTCTAAATTTTGTTCTTTCTGCGGAGGTATGGGACCATGGTATCTTTAGATTCTTAGCATGATGCTTCAGCTTTTCTTGGCGCTTCTGATAAATTATCTCAGCTTCTACCAGCCATTTATATGTGCACATACTTCAAACAGATTTTCACAAAGCACCATCCCCTTTCTTCTCATCCTTCGCCGAGGTTTTTGAGTCATAGAAGTATCCTAAGCAGTTCTGAATTTACATTTTGCAGTTGGATCATAAGAAAAAAGATTACAAATTTGGATTCGGGTTGACAGTGGGCTAATTTAAAGAGCTGAAGGCATCCGACCTTGTATCAGCAAATTCCGCATAAAACCTGCTGCTCGCAGCTTGGCAAATTCCTGCGTCAACCTTGCCTTTTGTTTGAACAGTTCCTTCTCTTTTCCTACTTTGAACTGTTTTGAGAAAACATTATTTGTGCAGCAGCAGCAGCTGCAGCCGGAACAGGTTTAGCTGCAAGTAGTATTCATTGAATTGGTATAATTTTGCCTGCAATTCTATAGCTCTACTATGAAATTATCGAAGAGAAGCGTGGATGCTTCTCATTTCGAATCAGTAACATTTCCTTCATGCTTATTTTCTTAAAATCAAAGAGTCTTGATTCCAAACCAAGAACAGAAACACAAATCAGTGACATTTTTTTATTCATATTTATTTTTCAACCGCCACTGAGAATTTTTAATCAAAATAGGGGCCCTTTACATGTTATTAATCAAATAAATATTTTCTTAATGATGTTTAACTACCGCAAACGGTAGTCTCTCCTAATTCTCTACCTGAACAGATTTTTATTCCTCCATGTAAATCATTTTCAAGTAATTTGGAATGGAAAAAAAAATTAATCGTCTTGTAGACATGAAATAACAGTCACCAAGGAAACAAAAGGTTGGATGTGACACTTGAGGGTCTAGTCCAACTGGTTAACTGCAAGGCTTGTTTTTGCGAACGTTTTGGGTTCGATCATCAAGAGTACTAGCTTGTCACTCCCGCAGTGCTTTACCTGTTTATTGGGCTTGCAGGATGTTCAGTAGGCCCTGAGATTAGTTGTGGTGTGCGTAAGCTGGCTCGTTACTGGACTTGCAGAATGTTCAGTAGGCCCTGAGATTAGTTATGGTGTGTGTAAGCTGGCCCGAATATCTAGGATCATAAAAAAAAAAAAAAAAAGTTGGATGTGCGGTCTGTTTTGTACAATGATCGATCTTATTTATAGATTTAAAATAACATCATATAATTATACAACTATTAAAAATAACTATCAATGTAGTTTAATTCTGACAAACACATGTGAACTAGCTTCTGCCAATAAAATAAATTAAAAATAAATCATATTATTGAAAACTTTTGTTTCAAGTTTCAATATTTCATACTATACATATCCATATACAACTCATTATGTAAGTTAACCCCACAAAAAAGATCTGAAAATCACGACATTCATTATAATTCATTACAACTCATTATGATAAGCTTTATTTCTTCTATTCAATACATAATATTCCAACAAAACAAGAAAGATACGAAGCCAATAAAGAAAAAAAAAGTGGTGCCAAACAATTAGCCTCTAACGAACGTGGATCAGGGCAGATTAACGAACAATATTTCCTTGTTTTGGATTGTTACCATTTCTTTCCCCATTATAAAAACTTTAAATTTAAATTTAAAATCTTAATAAGATTTATTTTTTTTAAAAAAAAACTGATTTATCTCCTCTTACATGATTTTTTTGAGAAACGACTTGCCAATACTCTTTTCGGTCTTAAAACATTCTACATTAGAATGATGCAATGATCATAATGACCATCAATATGATGAATGGCTGGTTGAACAAAATTATCGGAAGCCATGATAATTTAATTGGAGACTCTTTTCTACCGTTACTGGATACTAAAGCTGCTTCTTTTCTTTTCTTTTTTGCTACGTTTCTCACTGGCTTTGCTAAAACGTGCTTTCGTCACCTTAAGTATCTAACAATTGCTATTGGAAGCTGCTGTTACTTATTTTATTTCACCATCAATTCTATAAGTAATTCTTCATTCAAAACTTTGATACCAAATGATTTTGAAAAAGAAAACTTGCTACTGCTGTTAACGTGTCAATTCTAACTGCTGCTGCTTTTGCTGTCTGCGAGTCCAAGTTACTGCTACGAAGAAAAAACTGCTACTGGTTGGTCTGAGATTCAAGCTGCTGCTGTACTCGTCTACTGTTGCCGAAAACACTTCTATTGTCTAAGGGAGAAAAGGCAGCTACGTTTTTCTATCTTCTATCGTAATTAACCTAAGCTTTATATCAATTGTTGAAAACTAAACACATAAATATTTAGAACCTCCCAATATTTATTGATTAATTCACTCGTAAGTATTGGAAATTGCATTTTCTTTTGTTATTTGTATTTGGAGGCAGAGGATTGAGTCGTCCCAATATGCTGTTTAAAACTGGCTGTGCACGTAACAAAAGCTTAGTGACAGTTTCGCAATATGGCCATTGAAAGTGACAGTTTTGAAAGCAAACCATGGCCGACTTGGCAGTTCGGAATATGAAGGAAAGACCAACTTTCCTTTTGTGTCCAGAAAGCTACTTTGCTTTAGATTAAATGAAGTTGAGTGAACTGCAGTTTTCAGATTGTCCGGTGAGATGATGGGCTGCTGCTCCTTGTTTGCTAGTTACAGGGTCGTTTGGCGATTGATTTCTTTGGCTAAAAGAGGTGGTTTTGTCGCTCAGCTGGGGCAGAGAAAGCTCGATCGATGAGTGTTGAGGCTGCTGAATTTGCTCCATTTGATGATCGTCATCAAACACGTTGCTGTCCAAAAGGTTACACCGGTTTTATTAGTGAACCTGTACACCCTGAAGCAAATGTGGAATATTTTGAATTGGTTTAAATCTTCAATCTTGGGAGGAGGCACTTTGTACAGGTTGTTATAGCCCTTGTTGAAACCATAATGGTGAGCTGAAGAGCCACCGAAGATTTTAGCAGTTTTCCCAATCATGAGAAAAGTGGTGACATCTTGTGCATCAATGACTATACAATCAACTTGAACCTGGTGGAAATAATACATTTGTTAGAGAAGAGGAATCAATGATAATTTAAAGACTTGACATCTTCTCTCCATTTTCCGGGGTTTTTGAGTCATATAAGTATCCGAATTTACATTTTGAAGTTGGATCATAAGATAAAAGATTACAAATTTGGATTCAGGCTAATTTAAGGAATTGAAGACATCCGACCTTGTATCAACAAGTTTCGCATCAGCTTGGCAAATTCAAGGTATGCCAAAGCAGCAGAACCCAAAGCAGGGTCAGAATATAATGGCAGAGACATTCTGCAGCAAAACAGACTGTTAAGCAAACGATAACCCAAGTTTTTCTTTGTTTTCGAACTATGATTTTCTCCATAAACCCTCCTTACCATCACTTAAATTTCGATGCAACACTAAAATCATCGCTCTTAATTACTGTATAATCTCTTGCTCATCCTTAATCTGCTCGTAAGCTTATCCTCACATTTTGATATATTCTTGATTCTTGATTCTTGATTAATTTGTTGTTCATATAGATACTGGTCTTGATGTTTAGTGTTTGTTTTTTTTCTCCTACTTGGCAACACTTATTTGTTTTTTCATTAATTAAATATACATCGAATCATTAGATCAGCTCTAGACACACTCACTTCACTTTTACTCTGCTCTTGCTCACATTTTTGTTCTTGTTGCTAACATCACTAAAATCTGAACATGATTGAACATGTTTGTTTAAATTGAGTGTATCTAATTTGATATTTTGGCGGATTGATAATTGATTTAAATCTCCTTTTTTGTTTTTCTTCGCAAGCATATTTTGAGAGGTGAAATTTGAAGATTCACTCAAATATTGCAGATCAAGCCAAACATGAAGATGTGGATTTTGGTGGCAGCTTGGATATGGTCAATGGCAACCAGTTATCAGGTCACGGAAATCAATGATGAGTCGTATGCTCGTCAACAAGACAAAATCCAAATGTATGCCTCCGGTGATGGTGGGCTCGACACACCACTATCATGGTCCGTTGCTGGAATGCGTAATAAATGCTCGGAAGCATACAATTACATGCCAAAATTAGTAGACTGCAAGAAAGACAGCATACAACAAAAATTATAAATTTTTCAGAGTTTTCTTTACCGTTAAGGGTTGTAATCTTAGTCTTTAAAACCTTAGTTTATTTCTCTACAGTTTATGACAATAAAAATTTAAAGATTGAGGAACCTATCCATGCTAAATGCTATTCAATTGGTTTCGAGGCAGCTTGGCCTGTTTGATGGACAGATGAATTGACAACAACTTAATTCACATTCTACAATGTAGGAGTGGAGGCCACTGAGGCATAAGGCAACGTCGCAAAGAACCCAATTGCAAATACTGGATTGAGTGGTGTGTTCATTAGCAGAAATCGCAGAACGCTTGAACCATCTAACACTGTGTACAAGGTGAAGGCATAAACAAGATAGTAATAAGGAAAGAGATGTGCTTAGAGACTTACCTCGGGGTGAACCAAACACTAGATCTATTCCTGCAAACCTATATAAACATCATGTTTATATGGACAAAGGTATTTACAAAAGGAGAAGCACTAAATACTTAATTCATAGTCATCCAGTTCGTAGACGCGTTTCTTATTATGGTGATATTCCTTTCTTTGATAAGAAGTTTTCAAAGACAAGACTTATTATATTGTTGTCAAACTTGAATGCATATTTTTATTTGAATAGGGTTCCTTGTTATCAAAAACTAAGATTTTCTATACACAAACTTACTTGTGGTGCTAAAAAATGGTGGTTTGAAGTTATCGAATCTAGAGCTCATATTGTTAAGTGTTTAATTCTATCATATGACAAGCTTGAGCAAATTATTAAATCTGGAGTTTGTATAAGGTGATTACAAAGAGATTTGATATGAAGCATATAAACAATTAGATTATTATCGGTTGTCTTCTATTCAACTTCCTCGAATAACAAGGAGGCAAAATGCAGAGGATAAGCAGCTTCAGGTGCCAACAATTCAAGTCGATGATAAAGGAGAGTTGGAAAAAGATTCCATTCCAAACACACACACACAGTGTTCTTGCTCTAGTGGTCAATGTTGTTAATGGTAAATCAGTTACTCCAGATGTTAAAGAAGCAGAAATTAAAGCCACAATTACCGTCATTCTTGGAGGAACAGCTTAAAGTCACTAAACATGCTGAAAAATCAGAGAAACATGAAGTAAATGTGAAATCCAAAGAACAATTCGAAGTTAGTAAGCATGTTGAGATTAAACCAACTAATGAAAAATTAGAACAAGTTGTTGGAATAGTTTAGGAAGCTGCGATTGATATTAAAAAGAACTTAGGTGTGGATATGTATTTTAGTTATTTACTTGGTTCATTTCGGATTTTAATTATTTCTTCTTTTACTGTTTTTTAGGAGGCTGCTATGATACATTGATATTTCATTATGTTTGGAGTGTCAGCATATTATTTCCTCCGTTGTCTATGCATCTCTGTCTGACCAGTAACCTTGATCATCAATCCTATCGGGCCTAAAACTTTAAACTTATTGCCTGTATACAAGACAAGCTAAATCAATACTGATATTGGTGGTTGTTTCAGGCCCGTTCGAGAAGAAAGATCGTTTCCAATGGATAAACATCCGCCTTCTTCGAAGAACGCTTAAATGTGGGTCTCAATTTTATTAATCTTTCTTCAGAGGTGTTGGACCTTTAGATTCTTAGCACGATGCTTCAGCTTTTTTTGGAACTTCTGATAAATTATCTTATGTCAGCTTCTGCTAGCCATTTATATGTGCACTTCCTTTAATTAAACAGATTTTCGATCCTCTTTCTTCTCTTCCTTCTCCAAGGTTCTTGAGTCATGCAAGTATCCTAACCAGTTTCGAATTTACATTTGCAGCTGGATCACAAGGAAAAAAATTACAGATTTGGATTTGGGTCTGTAATCTAGCTCCATATGATAAGAAGAGGCCGTGGAGATCAAGGAGGGTACCAAAACAGAACCCCAAGTATCAGGATTTAGCTTTCTAACGTGGGGAAGGCTAAGGTTGCTTGTATGCTTGATGATTAGCTTCTGTTAGTGGATAAGCGTTAGGCTTTGTTGGGAGACTAGCAGGTCCTTTAATTGTAGTGACAAACTTGGCTTGTATATAAATCATGCATTAGAATAAAGAGGGCAGCATTATTATTCCAGCATGTATGTGCTTTGTTCTTACCCTGAGAGAATAATCTTTCTGTTAAAAAAAACTCAATAGTTTTGATTGGACCTATTTGTCAAAGAATCATCTTAACTCAATAGCTTAAGCTGTTAGGTGAAATCCTAGGATATGATTTATATTATTTTCTAATATACTTTTTCAAGTGAAAACCCTTTGGCCTTGAAACTTGCACAGACCTCTATTATTTTATGCTTAATTTTTATTAAATAAATGAGGATTGTGAGATTCGAACTTGAGATCACTTGATCATTAAGACTCTGATATCATGTCACAAAAACATCTTAACCTAATAGCTTAAGTTATTAGATGAGGTTCTAAAATATAATTTATATTGTTCTTTAATATATCACCATAACATGGTCGGGGCAGGGCCATGTTGGCAAACATGTGAAGATTAAATATGGCCTTTCTCAAATGTGTCATGGATAGGTCTCTTCCCTGTCATCATCTCCAACAATAGGATCCCATAACTGTAGACATCTCCATCTATCGACAACTCTCTTCCTTGGCCATGATCTGTCACTCAAAAAAGTCCAGATACATGTAAATATAGCTCATAATCTTATTTTATTTTCTTTTTACATGACAGATATACCAGGAGATGAAGTTGTTACAATAAAATGTTATGATCAAACAAAGTATTTAGTGAATTATTCAATTAAGATTTTGGCAATGTTAAGAGGAATATGAGCAAAGGAAATGAACAATTGTTACCTGGGGCAGCATATCCAATAGTTTGGTTATTATGTTTTATTTAATAATTCGTCTTATTTATAGATTTAAAACAAAAAAAACTATATTGTTTGGTTATTAGTTAATTAACTTCTATCAATAAAACCAAATTTAAAAGATGAATAATAAATAACAAGACTCTCTAAGTAATCCACAAGGATGACTCGGTGTTGTTTGGCTAGTATTTTAAGACAAAAACAAAAATCATATTTGGTTGAAAAAATAAAAACATAGATAATAAATTTTTGTTTTTCACAACTCAAAAGCATAGTTTAGTATAGGAAAACCACTTTATTAGATAACTAAGTTATATATATTTTTGTTAATTCTAATGTCCGAAATTAACTTAACGCATCAAATGACTCTTATTATCTCTAAGAAGGGCAAATTCATTGCCTTTGGGCAGGACCAAAAAGCACCAAAGAGGGCACCATAATCGCATACTAATTGTTTTCAATCTTGTCCATCGGAACACAAAATTACACCTAAGGCAGAGGACATACCATTGTCTAGATGTAGGAAGAACACCTTTTGCAGCACACACCACCCTCTAGATGTAAGATCCAAAACCACAAAAACTAAACTGAACCCAATCTTTGAACTATAACTTTCATTGTCAATCAACATCTACAAAATATAACAATTCTGTCAATCTCTCGCTTGCAGGAGCACTCAGGTCCCTCAATGATCTGCTATATATTTTTATGGCAATTCTGTCAATCTCTTGCATAGAGGAGCACTCAAGTCCCTCGATGATCTGCTATATATAAGAGATTGAGGAAATCTGCTGCAAGGAAAACTGTGAAAAGAGCAATGAAATGGAAATCTTTCTCTTTTTTCCCGGTCTACCATTACAAGGCCTTTCACTAAGCATTGCATCTGAACGTTTTTTCCAAGAGAATTAAGGGTCGTTATGCATTCAAGAACAGCCTCTGGCATATATTGCCATTGAGCAAGGTATTTCATGTTTTTTTTTGTTTTTTTGCGTGTGCAAGTTTTTGGTTTCTTAGTATTTTGTTTCTTGCTTCTTTAAGTGTTGGAAGAGTCCCTTTTTTGGCTTCGATCAGTTAACTTGCTTTCTGTGATTTTATTCATCAAAAATGGAGAAAGTCGATGCTTCTCTTTTGAGGTGGTTAACATTGTTGATTTGGTTCTTCTTCATTGTCAAGCTCACCGCTGCTTCAAGGTATATATGATCCCCCATGATCATATTCTTCCTTTTCAGTGTTACTTTACTGTGCTTTTGTTGGAACATTTTACTCCATGTCCCTTTCCCTTACCTTTCTTCACATTTCACATGGATGGAGCTAGGCACTGCCTTGAAACAGAGGAGCTTTAATTTATTTTTATTTTTCTCATTTTATGCTCATAAGAGAGGAGAAGATGTTTCTCAACATTTTATTCTGAAGAAAAACTGAGAATTAATTTTGCACTCTTCTCCTGCCCCTGCAAACATGATGAATTTTCAAGCATAATAAAATGATCGTTTCTTCTGCAACTCCCTAAAGATTTTATCTACAGAGAATGTGCCTTCGTACGTCATCGATTACTTGCATTTGCATGATTTTGTTTTTGTATCAACATGGTCAAGAACATATTAAAATCATTTTGAGTCTGATTCATGTGAAGAATCCCTGCGTTGGAGTAACATCTTTTATCTAATTGCAGGAAAATTTTCCAGAGTGAAAACGGTAAATCTCTTGGGGTGCGGCTGCATAAGCATCATCATCGGGTATGTATGGTAATATGCACTGATCACCGTATAAATCTAAACCATTATCTATTCAAATTGAATGATATAGTTGATATTGATATTTTCTGATTTCGTCATTGTAGACTGGCTGTAAAATTATGCATTCTAATCCAAGGATCAATACTGGTTAATGGAGATCTACCCAAGTTTTGTTTTATTTTTTTTATTTTAATAAAAAACCTAGGTTTTTCCACTAACTCAACCGGATCAACCCTTGAATCACGAGGTTGATCAGCCAAGTAAGTTTTATAAATAAGTTTAAATTTCACCGGACTCAACAAATCGACTCAAAAAATTCGTGACCCAAAACCTAATTTCAAGTTGAACTTAAAAAATATTAATTTTTTTTTAGTAAACATAAGTTTTAAATATTGTCTATTTAAATTTGGCACAGCCATAATCCTATATCTCTTCATATGCTTTTAATTACTGAAGTTACAGTACCTTTCAGATGGTGATGGATAATGGCCTTGTACAAGTCACTTTGTCTAGTCCGGGCGGTGATATCGCCGGAATACAGTACAACGGAATCCAAAATGTACTTGAAACCAGGAATAGGGAAGGCAACCGAGGGTACGGCATT
Organism: Populus tomentosa; assembly: GCA_018804465.1. NCBI lineage: Eukaryota > Viridiplantae > Streptophyta > Magnoliopsida > Malpighiales > Salicaceae > Populus > Populus tomentosa. The sequence continues at coordinate 222,438 of CM031995.1, forward strand.
TACACTTGCTTCTAATCACATCAAATGTTGTTATGATCATCATGTACTAATTTTACATCCATCTCATTGCGAAAATTGATTTGAGTAAAGGTATTGGGACGTTGTCTGGAACTTGCCTGGAAATCATATAGCTTACGACAGGTACATTCTAGTTTCCACAGCTTATATCATGTAAAATAAAGTTATTGTAAATATTTAAGTGTATTGTAAATTGATTATATATTTATGTTTCTCATGAAACCTCTATAATTTATCACTGCTCCGTAGATTGAAAGGAACAGATTTTAACGTTATAATGGATGATGAAGACCAAGTAGAACTCTCATTCAAGAAGTCTTGGAATTTCACAAATGGGAACTCCTCAGCCCCCCTGAACGTAGACAAAAGGTAATATTTCATGCAAAACCTAAGAAACAAATGCAGTTTGCAGACAATTTTCAAGAGTCTAGAATTATAGTTTATCTTTCTTTGGTAATTAGTTCAAATTCTTTTAATTTCTTCTTGCAGAAGATAGATCTCAAAGTTGTTTATAGACCATTTCAGAAATCCCATCATCAATCCTGGCAGAGTAAACTCATTGGCCTGCTTATTGAAAATATTAATTAGAGCCAAAAAAATGACTACTAAATACATAATAAATTTGGTGGTACTAGCTAGTAAGCTTGCAAATAAATTTTATGAAGGGATTTTACATAGCAAGAAACTTAAGATATCAATTGTAGTGCTTGGAATACAATAACATTGTGAGTTGCAAAATGTATCAATTGTTCTTGTAGTAGTTAACCCAAAATTTGTTTTATGCTCATATTAAAAAAAAAATGTTACTCCTTAATTTTTGCATGAAATAATTTAATTTCATGCTCCATACAATTTTATTTCTTGTTAAATACATGAAACTATTTATTGTGTTGGTTTTAAGAGTATAATAAACCTAAAATTTGATCAATTTAAAAATAATGATGGTAAAATTACTATTATATACTGCGTAGCATGAACAATATGCATATATTTTAGGTATTGATGTTAATATTTTCAACATTTTAGGTATATAATGCGACGGGGCAGCTCAGGGGTCTACTTGTATGCCATATTGGAACGCCTGGAGGGATGGCCTGACATGGACATGGATCAAATTAGAATCGTTTTCAAGCTCCAAAATGACAAGTATACATTTTTCTGTTCAGGTTATGGAGAATTGACAGATTAGCAGCACATGTTCATTGGATCTAAAATTAATCCATTAATTAATTGTCAGGTTTCACTTCATGGCAATATCTGACGACAGGCAAAGGATCATGCCAATGCCTCGAGACAGAATCAATGGTGAGCCTCTTGCATATCCAGAAGCTGTTCTCTTGACCAGTCCAACTAATACACAGCTTGGAGGAGAGGTACTTCTTTAAACTAATTACTTAGTGATCGAGGTACTGGATCCTTTTTCTTTTCTTTTTTTTTGCAGCAAAGATTACTGTGACAATTTTGTTTCTTGTTTAATGCTGATTGCTGGGAACTTGGAAGGTGGACGACAAGTATCAATATTCATGTGAGAACAAAGACAACAGGGTACATGGTTGGATATCAGAAAATCCACCGGTGGGATTTTGGATGATCACACCAAGTGATGAGTTCCGGGCCGGTGGTCCCCTGAAACAAGACCTCACATCTCATGTCGGCCCCACCGTCCTCTCTGTGAGTTTGCTGCTCCTAAAAATTGAAATGAATTTGTCTTTTGTTTGAATTATGATGTTTGAGTTGAATAATTCAACGAACTATGAGGACTAAAATGAAGGGACCAAAGTGTAGTGTTAAACCGAATTAAATTGAATAATTTACAGATGTTTACCAGCACTCATTACAGTGGGAAGGACTTGAACACAAAATATCGAAACGGAAAGCCATGGAAAAAGGTTCTAGGACCTGTATTTGTCTATCTCAACTCTATCTCCTCCCTTGAAGATCCCACGACACTATGGGAAGATGCTAAGGATCAGGTACGATTAACATTTCAGCAAGTTAACTAGTAATGACATCTAACCCTCCACCTCGTCAACGTCATCAATCTCACCCTTCTGATATATTTTACATTCATCTGTATGCTTCAAATATGTATCAGATGTCTATAGAAGTCAACAGCTGGCCTTACAATTTCCCTCAGTCAGAAGATTTCCCTAGCTCCGATCGACGAGGAACTGTTTCTGGTCAATTACTAGTTGGTGACAAGTAATGGCCCATCTAGCTGCTTGTACAGTACAGATTTCTAAATGCTGTTTTTTCAAGTGAATAATGCATACTCTGTAATATGTGTATATAAAAAAATAAAATGATACAGTAATTTAATGCCAGCTCCATTATTTAGGTACATCAGTGACAAGCCAATGTGGGCGAGCTATGCCTATGTGGGCTTGGCTGCACCAGGAGGGGTGGGTTCGTGGCAAAGAGACGCCATGGTTAAATTCACTGAACTTCTGTTTGTGTATACGATGATTTAGTTAAATATTGAAGGGAGATTTTGTTGAAGGCTTAGATTTTTCTTTCTCTTTGATCGTTTTCAGGGGTATCAATTCTGGGTTCGAGCCAATGAGGAGGGTCATTTCTTAATTGAAAACATTAGAGCTGGGCACTACAATCTGTATGCCTGGGTTCCCAGCATTGTTGGGGATTGCAGATATGATGTTATTATCCACATCCAACCAGGTAAATCAAAAAAGTTTTTTTAATAAATCAATACTTTATCTAATTCTGAACATTAAATTTTCCGGTCAATTCCTCTTAGATTTAACAGTATGTTTCTTACATGGCAAAAAGGAAGGTCTTTTATTTCATTTTGATTATTTTGGTATGGTAATAAAGACTAGCAGCTTGTCTTGAATCCTGAAATGCAGGAAGTGATGTCAAACTGGGTGTTCTTGTGTACGAGCCTCCAAGAAATGGTCCAACCCTTTGGGAAATAGGAATCCCTGACCGCACTGCTGCCGAATTCTTTGTGCCCGACACATACCCGACGCTCATGAACAAATTGTTCATCAACCAATCAACTCACAAGTACAGCGTTTTCTTCCATCACTTTAATTGACCATTACTTGGGTGGTCACATTTATTTTATTTCCCATTAAAAAGAATTATTATAATAAGATATCCAGTTTTGTTTGATGTTATTCTATTTGATTGCACCATGTCTTTTTTTTAAAAAAAAAAAAAAATTGTGTTGCCATCATCATGTTATCCCCTTTCCATGAAAACCATCATCAATATAATCTCATTAAAATATTCAGATTAACTGTAGCAGTCACCGGATTATCATCTCATTAAAATATTTCAATTAACACATGACAGAAAATTAGAAGAAAAAACAAACAAACGATGGAACATTCCGATTAACTGTAGCAGTCACCGGATAAAGTGCCTGATATTAAAATTCATGTCGTCAAAAATTTCACATCTTCCTTTTATTTATAAGCTTACAAAAGTATGGTCTGGGAGCGTTTCTTGCTTAAATTAAATACTTTTAATGGACAGGTTTAGGCAGTATGGACTGTGGGAAAGGTACTCAGATTTGTATCCTAAGCATGACCTTATTTACACTATTGGCAGCAGTAATTATCATCAAGATTGGTTCTTTGCTCAGGTTCCCAGGTACCCATCGCTCATCCCTTTGTGCTTCTTCTAGCCCATAGTTAATTAACAGGCATGATGAGCAGCAGCAGGTTCCATTTATATTGCTGCATTGCTCAGGAACATGGGAAATCACACATATCAAGCCACGACATGGCAGATCAAGTTCGAGATAGAAAATGCGACCCCGAGGACCGGAAACTATACACTCCAGGTGGCCTTGGCATCAGCCTCCGCTTCTGAACTACAGGTACCAACGCTGCCCTTGATATTCAAATCTGATCCATCAGTTATCCATGATTGAAGGATCAGCTTCTTGCAAGCCTCTAATGTCATCGATCGTCGAGGAACTGTGGATCATGAACAGCGTAAAAGAAGTCGATCGGCGATGACTTATGGAAGTGTGTTCATGTGTGATCATAGGTTCGGTTCAATGACAGAAGAGCCAGACGACCTCATTTCAGAACAAGGCTAATAGGAAGGGACAATGCAATTGCCCGCCATGGAATTCATGGTCTGTACTGGTTTTATAGCATTAACGTGGCAAGCCGTCTGCTTCGCCAGGGAAACAACACTGTATATCTCACTCAGTCAAGAAGCAAATCCCCTGTTGGAGGAATTATGTATGATTACATTCGTTTAGAAGGGCCTCCAGAAACGGGTCCGGGTGTAGAATGATTTTACAGATGGTTTTTCTTGAGGCCTTTTTTTCGTCATTTTCTTTTAATACTCGGCATTGTTTTTTTCTTGGGAGTTTTACCAATCCAATAATTCAAATGTATTTTTAGATTTTTATTTGTTTATTTATATTTATCCAAAGAGTAATTATTTGTGTCGGAGTTTACATGCTCAATCAGTCGGATTTTCGTTTTACGAGGGAGGCTCCGGCCCCTCTCTGCATCTCAAAATAATCCCTTCCCTCCCCTGACCATTATCTCAAGTACTTGTTTAGGGTGGCTGGTTTCTTCTCTAGTGGCTGCTTGCCAGAGCAGTGTAGAGCACGTGAGTGTGAGAGCCTGTGATAATTTCTTCTTCTTTTTCTTTTTTTTTTGTATTTTTTAAAGGGGTGTTTTATTTGAGAAAAAAAATATTAAATTAATGTTTTTATAGTATTTTTTTATGGTTTTGAGGTATTAATATTAAAAATTAAAAAAATTATTTTAATATATTTTTAAATTAAAAATATTCTACACCATAATCCAGATAGTCATTTCGTTTGTGTTTGTTTCCTGGAAAATAGTTTTTGAGAAATCACTTTCTAAACTTTCCTGTGTCTGTTTGCCATTAAAAAGCTGGTTAACAGAAAATACTTTCCAGTCAAAAAAAAATTTGGCTTGGTTTCCAGGAAAGTATTTTCTTTTTATTTTGGGCGGAAAACACTTTCCGGAAATTGTAAAAAAATTAGAAATATCATATTATTTGCTGATTATATCAAATTTGATCATCAAACTTTTGATTGCTATATATATTTTGTTTTGAATATTTTTTTTTCAATTTCATCCCTTAAAATTTAATTTTTATATTAATTTGGTCCTCATTTTTATAATTGTTATTTGATTTTCCCTTATCATTTTTTTATTAAAATTTTTTATCTATCGAATTTGGTCCTCATTCTTTTGATTGCTAGTTATTTTATTTGAAATAATTTATGAAATATTTATTATTATTATTATTTTAATTTCTTCATTTTTTAATTTTTTTATCTCTATTATTTTGATTATTATTTATTTTATTAATAATAATTTATTTGAGATAATTTATGAAGTTTTTTTTTCAATTTTATTCTCATTCAACTTTTTAATTTGCAAGATTTGTTTCTTATTATTTTAATAAACTTAAAAAAAATTAAAAAATTAAAAAGTTATTTTCCAGTTCATTTTTCATAACATAACTAAATACTATAAAGTGTTTTTCATCTAATTTTTTATTATACTACTAAACATTTAAAAATAATTTTTTTTTTAAAAAAATTATTTTCCAGTAAATAAATAAAATCTTCAACACCGATAATCTATTGCATCGTAAAATTTAAATTTAAATTGTTAGAGAATTTATTTATTTATTATGTGCAGAGCAGCTCAACAACTAGACAAACTTTTGGTTCATAAACTTGGCAAGGATTTACGCCAATCATCGGGCTCGACCCAATTAAGAACCCAGCCCTAAATATGCATACAGCACACACAGTACAAGATTTGACCTGATTTAAGATTTGGATAATAGATTAGCTAGTCAACATGCAAGATGGTAAGTCAACTCATGAATGGGTGAATCAATTCATTTTTTTTTTTTTATCAAAATAAAATCATTTCAATTTAAAAAGAAATCCAAAAGACATCATTTTGATAAAAACCTGGTTTGAAATGAAATTTGGCCAAGACATACAGGAGGCTTCAGACAGGTCGAGTTTTATTACTATATACATAATTTTCTTAGGCTCAAGACAAGTATGCCCACACGCCACAAGAGGGAAAATGGAAATAAAAACAACAAACTATTTGTACTCTCCAGACAATACAACACATGGCAGAGACTAGAAAAGTACATCCAGTAGGAGCTGTTCTCCTTATAATCAACCTTCTCATGGCTTCACGTATCTCTCTCTCCCGCTCCATCCTGCTCCTCCAACGCACAAACAACCACTTCCCTTATTCCCATTTTACCCCCAAACGTTTTCCCAAATCTAATCCTTGCCCTCTCTGGTCTTCGTCCTTCTCCTTGTGTCTCCAAACACTTCACAAATCATCAACCACAACAGCAACAACCCCTCCCTCTATCTCTAACTGCTACTCTTCAATTTCAATGGACCCTGTTGTTGATGAGGCCAATCCTTTACTGCAAGACTTTGAATTCCCTCCTTTTGATGTTGTTGAGGCCAAACATGTTCGACCTGGGATTCGTGCTCTCCTAAAGAACCTCGTATGTTCTTGTCTTTATATGTTCTTGTTCTTGACGTTTTCGTTTCTGGGTTTGCTTTAATTATTCCTTGCTAACCTTTTGTATTTTGGTTTTTGTGCTATCAAGTAGAAATCTTTTGTTAGTTCCAGTTTATGGGTTGATCAAAGTTTGATCTTTTTGGTCTGTGATGGTTCTTGCTGATGTTTTTGTAGGAGAGTGATTTGGAGGAATTGGAGAGAACAGTGGAGCCATCATGGCCAAAATTGGTAGAGCCATTGGAGAAGATTGCAGATCAGTTGACTGTTGTTTGGGGTATGATAAATCATCTTAAGGCTGTTAAAGACTCACCTGAACTCCGCGCTGCTATCGAAGAAGTTCAGGTAAATTGTTGTCTTCTCATGCTCTATGCACATGAATTCTAATATATGAGTCAAAATTTTGCTTTGATTAAAAGTTCGTTTTAATTCTGCATTAATTTGTTTATCGCCCTTCTTGTGAATTTGTGCGCTGCATTGCCCTTTTGTGCTCACAGCTTTTAGCTTTTGTCTACAGCCCGAAAAGGTGAAATTTCAGCTTAGGCTGGGACAAAGTAAACCTATATATAATGCATTTAAGGCCATCCAAGATTCTCCTCAATGGCCATCACTAAGTGATGCTCGGAAACGTATAGTGGAATGTAAGTATCTTAAACTTCTCTTGTTGTCTGAAATATTATTATGTGCTTTTATGTTTTTCGTTTACCTAATTCTTTGTTTTTCTCTAGCTGTCTGGTTTTGTTACCCTGTGACTTCAGTCTAACAGTTTCGTTGGTTTGCTGAATTTTTATGGTGTCATGACCATAAACAAGCTTAGTTGCTGGATCACTCTTGATTACTGTCAGCAGCATTAAACTGGCGGGGTTGGGACCACTAGAATAGGCCTTACCTTATAATCTTTTCTTGAAAGAGGGAAAGGAGTCCTTTGCAGGGGTTGTTTTGGATGTTGTAGCAATGTTCTTCTTAAGTTTGGATGGAGTTGCATTGCACCTGGACTGCATCCACGTACATGATTTTGTGATGCCTTTCTCTTGTATCAAATGAGTTGATAACTAGCCCCCATCCACCAAGGCAGGGTTGCATGATCTGGTTTTCATATTTGGATCATTGTAATGATGCAACTTTAACGATTTGATTATTTGGTCTTTGGGGGCATGCCTATGAGAGAAGAAAAGAAATGAGTATGTGTTATCTTTGCAGTTGTTGATAGATAGGAGATGTTTCTATGCCTCTAAGGCCACCAGATGCAATTTTATGGCAGCAAGCACCTGTACACTGAATAGTCATACAAGGATTATGCTGATTGCTGAGAATGATATGAGCTTGAAACATTGAAGGAGGGAGGAAAAAAAATTATAAAATCATGTTAATTGAATTTATTTCCACTGATATTGGTCAATTGTGACTTGAATGGATGTGGAAAGTGCTTTTAATGGTTGCATATTTCATGAAATCCTGTTGATATGCTGGTTTCATTGAACCCCATCAGTTACTAGATGTACTCTTCAACAAATTTCAGATTACTTCTTACCAACCAGATGTACTCTGTCGTGCGCTAGGGTTATCACTTACCAAATAAATGCTATATCATTTGCAGTTTCCTTGCTTGCTATTTAATTCTTGTGACATGATCATTTGAGATTACACCTAAGCTATCTTACATGCCTGATGGCTTTTATATTTTTATGAATACAGCCCAAATAAAAGAAGGGGTTCTTAATGGTGTTGCTCTTGATGATGATAAAAGAGAGCAGTTCAACAAAATTGAACAGGTGCTTTTATATCAACAATTTTCGTTTGAAAGGCAGAGCTGTCTTCTATTCCTTCCTGGGACACTTGGTTATGTGCATATGCTACCAAGCACACTCTTAAGCTCAATGACAACTACCGTTCAGTGCATGTCTTAGTTTTGCATTGCTCATTGCTTGCTTCTCATTTAACTGTTTAATTTGCAGGAACTGGAAAGACTATCCCAAAAATTTGGGGAGAACGTACTGGATGCCACAAAGAAGTTTGAAAAAATCATAACAGATAAGAAAGATATTGAAGGATTGCCTGCGACCTCACTTGGTTTGGCTGCACAGACTGCAGTATCTAAGGTACTGCATGTCATTATCACTGCAAGTTGGTTTCATTCATCAAGTCTAATAAAGTGTTTTCTATTATTTATCATTGTATCAGGGGCATACAGATGCATCTGCTGAGAATGGACCGTGGATAATTACATTGGATGCCCCAAGTTTTATGTCTGTCATGCAACATGCAAGAAATCGTGGTTTACGTGAAGAAATCTACCGTGCATATGTAACTCGAGCTTCAAGTGGTGATCTGAATAATACAGCAATTATTGATGAAATATTGAAGCTTAGGCTTGAAAAGGCTAATCTCCTTGGCTACAACAACTACACTGAGGTATGATTCATTATTATGTTAAAGCTCAAAGCTACTTTTGATATGCTGATTCAATTATTTATAACAGGTAAGCATGGCAACCAAGATGGCTACTGTCGAGAAAGCAGAAGAGCTACTAGAAAAGCTGCGTGCAGCTTCTTGGAATGCTGCTGTTCAAGGTAACATATTATATTTCTCGGGACTGTAGTGGCATCACCTTTTTGCAATACTTTTGAAGTTTAAGTGAAACTTTGCTTGTCAAGAGTTTTGCTTGTTTGTGACTTTTTCTCTTGAAAAGTTGTGTTTTTATTCTCTTTGCAGCTTTTTAATATGAAAAATCTGCATTTACTAAAATGTCATACATTGCTCTGGTATGCTGTTGTCTGTTTGTGATATCTGTGGTTGAACTAAACTACAGGGTTAGTATATTCTTAAAAAAATGCATATTCCAGCACACCTTGCCCTTTTCAACCTCTCAAAATTTCCCACTTCATCTCTTTTAGTAATATCACATGCTATATGTGGCACTGCAAACTTACCCTCTCTTTGCATGTGTAAGTGGGCTGCTTGGAGATTTTCAGTTATAATAGCATCTCGATTTAGGTAAGCTTCTATCAATTGTAGGATCTGCCTCCTTCAAAACCTGGAACTTCAAAACTCTTTCAGTAATATTACTTGCTATATCTTGTGGTTCAAACGTGCTCTCTTCTTTGCATTGGTAATTGGGCTAGTTGAAGATTTTCAGGTGTACTAGCATCTTGAATTTGTGGTAGAGTTGTGCTAGTGTTTGTTTCAATGGGTGCTTTGCCTTGTACAATTTTTGACAGCCACTCAGTGCTTGCAATGCACCAAGACATTAGTTTGCTAGATATTACATAAATATCTCAATTTTCAAACATCACATCACTATAAATCAGTTTGGATTGTTTAGTTGTCTTCTTCAGATTCTCACAACTAGATTATTTCTTTGTAGATACGGAAGACCTTGAAATCATTATGATGGTTTCTTTGTCTGCTTCAACATCTAACAACTAGATCCTTTCTTTGATCTTTGTAGATATGGAAGACCTTAAAATTTTCTCCAAAAATCAAGGTGCAATGGAAGCAAATGATTTAACTCACTGGGATACAGGCTTCTGGGCTGAGAGGCTGCGTGAGTCAAAATATAATATCAATGAGGTCGGTTCTCCCTCCCTCCCTCCCTCCCTCTCTCTCTCTCTCTCTCCATCTATATTCTCACTCTCTGCTTATAATGTGGGATGGTTTTGATTTAAGCATGTTGCAGGTTTGGTATGTCAAACTATGATTTATGTTTGTTCTATAAGCATTTTTTCTCAAATTCACCTGGCTCTATAAAATTGACATGTTCCTCCAATGATAGTTTATTAGTATGCTACTCATCTACCTATATACACTTGTTTTTGGTTGGGTGGGTTTAGTACATTTTGTTTTGTAAAAGGTCCATTAGCTTTTATACTTATGCTGATTTTTATACACTTAATCATGGTCAAAGGTGGGTTAGGAACTGATTTAATTCTTATTGTCGAAGAAAGAAGAGAGTGATATAATTGATAAGAAACTCCATGTAGATATAATTCTTTTTCTTTGATTGCGAAATCCATTCCTGCTGTCTTTAAACGAGTTCTTTCCTTTCACTTCATGGTACTAAAGAATGGATGTGTGAGTGTTAATGTTGTGCACCTAGTTTTAAATTTCATCAATTGTTGTTACACAATGCCATTCAACAGGCTTTAAGACCACTACTACATACTTATAACCTATTGCATAATGGAGAATATGGCTGCTACCATGATGCAGCGCCTACAACTCTATGACCGTAAGTGCCATAGCATTTTGTGTGATAAGCGTTGCAGATGATTATCTTCAATGCTCTAATGTCTCACCTTCTATTGTTTGCTTCATCTGCTTGCCTTATTCTTTTTGTAATATATATTTCTGTCTGAAAATGCTTTGTATCTCTTGGTTTATATTCTGCAGGAAGAACTACGTCCATTTTTTTCATTGCCAAAGGTTATGGATGGCCTTTTCAACCTTGCAAAGACTATTTTTGGAATTGATATTGAACCAGCTGATGGTCTTGCTCCGGTGATTTATTTCATTAACTTCATTTTACACTGCTTTTCTGTTTGTGAAGGAGCTGATTTAGTTTAAGCTCTATCAATAACCATTTGTTGTGTAATAGGTTTGGAATAATGATGTTAAATTCTACTGCGTCAAAGATTCCTTGGGCAGTCCAATTGCATACTTCTATTTTGATCCATATTCTCGTCCATCTGAGAAACAGGGTGGTGCATGGATGGATGAGGTAGTTTCTCGAAGTCGTGTTTTGTCACCCAATGGTACTGCTCCAAGGTTGCCTATTGCCCACATGGTGTGCAACCAAACACCGCCAGTTGGGGACAAACCAAGCCTGATGACATTTCGGGAGGTAAGTTAACATTCATTTTTAGATCAGGGACATGGTTGTTTTCTGCAGAAACCTACATAAGTTTCAGACACAATAACTCAAAATATCGGTGTAATGGTGCAACAACATGTGTATATTTTCCTTAACGTAAATGAAATGGAAAACATGTTTAACCATCACATACCTGGCTTTCATGGAATGAAGAATTTTATATCGTTATACTGCATTGATTTGGTTGATTATTATGGAGTTATGTGTCTTACGAAAGGGAAGTTAGGTGCTGTTTTAGAAAGAAAGGCATATCATGCAATTTACTAATGGGAATGGATATTGCAGTGAGTGGTGTGGTTTTATATCTTATATAACCTAGTTATGAGGGTTGATGACACTTTTTGCAGGTTGAGACTGTATTCCATGAATTTGGTCACGCCCTCCAGCATATGCTAACCAAGCAGGATGAGGGTCTTGTTGCTGGCATCCGGGGTATAGAGTGGGATGCTGTTGAATTACCCTCCCAGTTCATGGAAAATTGGTGTTATCACAGGTAACATAATGTGAACCTCAGTGGAGATTGATCTTCCATAGCATTGGTAGTATAATTCTTTCAAACAGCTTTGTGGAAAGAAAAAGGATTAATTGCTGTGAGTACAAGGTTCATGATTATGAATATAGCTCTTAAGCTTCCTTTTTATTTCATTCCTTACTATGGATAAACGCTCCTTGGCTACAGCAGTCTGGTTTGTTTCTTATAGCTTCTTTCTCTTCACTCACATAGCAAGACATTGGAATTGTGGTTTTCCAATGACAAGTGCTATGATGTAACTTTATTTATAAATTACTCATTTGTTCTATCATGGAGATTTGGATTTATATAAATGTTCTTGAAGGATCTTATCTATTTAGATAGTTTCAATTACAAATTTACGCAACATGTATGTATTTACTTGGGTTGCTGCAGGGAAACTTTGATGGGCATTGCAAAGCACTATGAAACTGGGGAAAGTCTCCCCGAAGAAGTGTACTTGAAGCTTCTTGCTGCAAGGACTTTTCGAGCAGGGTCCTTTAGTCTTCGTCAGGTAATTAGTTTATAATGGTGCTTTTCCATTGTTTTCGTTTTGCAATTTTTTGGCTTTAAGTTTTTGTATATGCTACTTTCATTTTGTTTTGTCAGTAGTCATCTGAGGATAGTGCCTTTCTTACTAGATTTTTCTTTCTATGTTAGGTCTCATTTCCTTTTTCCAGTTTCAAGATTGTTGAGATACTTATTTCCATTATACAAGATTGTTACCATTATACAATTATCATTTATATCACATTAAGGACGGTCAATTTTTACACCTTATATTCCAAGTCCATGAGAAAACCGTAAATGGACCTGCATGCCTTTTTTATTATTTTTTTAGGCAAATTCTTTTCCTCTCTCCTGGCACCATTCAAATTCTACAAGAAGTCAAACTCCTCACCTCCACTGTGGTGATCTACTCACTGTTCACCAGCTTCATCAAGGCATAAGGGAAAATCACATTCCTTTTCCTTTCTTAATTGTCACAAATTTCAGTTGTAAACATTCTAATGGCTTTGAAACTGCAACCTGAGAACTTGCAGGTTCAAAGTTCTTTTTTGAGCTTAAAATCACCTCGGTATTATCTTTCAACAAAACCATAGAGAAGCTTGAGAAAAACACAGTGGAAGTGAATCATTGGGTCTTCAAAACTTGAGCATGCCATTGTTGAATTTCTTTTTAAAATTCAACAAACAAAAGATTGAGAAATTTCAACTGGCTTTTTTGTAAAAGAAAAAAAACTGGCTTTCTTTATGTTCCTCTCCCTGGTGCCATTGTCTCCATTGTAAGATTTTTGTGTAGTCTGTGACTAGGATTTACTGGCAGACACAGTAAGGGGAAACACCGTGGACTTTCTTTTTTCCTCTTTCTCCTTGCATAAAATGGGGGTGAGGAAAGAACTTGATATCAGGACTTAAAGAGAGTAAGGGTGTCTTTTAAAAAATTTTAAAAAAATATTGCGTGGAACCTGTTTAACATTTTTGTGGATTTAGAAGATAGGATCATGGAAATAGACCCCTCTCATCACATTATATATGGTTTCTAATTTCCCACATTTTTGAGTGAAAATGTTATGTTTGAGAAATGCTTACCGTATTTTGGATAGTTTAGTTTTTGGAATGAATGCTCACTCACTGTTTATTTTCAGATAAAATTTGCAAGTTTAGATTTGGAGTTGCATACAAAATATATACCAGGTGCGTTGGAGTCTATCTATGATGTTGACCAAAGGGTCTCTAAAAGGACACAAGTGATCCCTCCTTTGCCAGAAGATAGATTCCTCTGCGGTTTCAGTCATATTTTTGCAGGTTTGCTTGACTGTAATGTTTATTTGGATTTCTCAGTTTTTTTACTTGGCTTCATCCTTCCCCTTTTACATTCCCTTGATTTTTATACCTTTTTGTGAATATTAGGCGGTTATGCAGCTGGATACTACAGTTACAAGGTATGTGTCAAAATACTTGTACACTTGCACACAATAACTGCAGTTAAAGCTGAAAAGAATGTTGCAATGTTAGTTATGCTAATAGTAGTCCAAATCATTGTTAGTTAAGAAAATTGAATATCTTAGAAGTTTTCTCCCTCAGCTTTTATATGATCGTCTTGTAGGCTCTCCATATGTGACTTGAATTTTAGCGTTCTATAGGTCCAAAGTCGGGCTTGAGCTTGCACAATTCTCTGTTTTCTTCCATGTTTCTGACACACAAAGAAAATGAGGAAGTTTGACTGCAATTTATATTCTGTTTCCTCTCCTCATTTTGTCACTCTATGGCATGATATATAAAGGCAATTCCTTTTTGCAGTGGGCTGAGGTATTATCTGCTGATGCTTTCTCAGCCTTTGAGGATGCTGGATTGGATAACCACAAGGTATGGATAAAGGGCTGTCCAACTGACCTATGCAGCCTTGCCACTGATCTTTTACTCTTAATTTTCCATCTTTGATTTGTGTTCGTTGATTATAGAAATTCTCTTTCTACATTGCACCTAGTTGATTATTCATTCATGCAACCTCTTGGTGGGTTGTAATCTGTGTCAAGATTAATTGGAGCGTTTGAACTCTCCCTGACGGGTCCTTCCTGGAGCTCACCAATCATAATATCTCTATTTCATCTCATCGATCTAGGAGTTGACTAAGAATCCTACCTCAAAATCATAAAACAATGTCTTTTTTCCTTTTTCACATTTGCATTTGGTGCAAGTATAGCTTGGAATAACGAAGCTCTGTGATGCAACAGGCTGTTAAAGAAACAGGGCACAAGTTCCGGGAAACCATTCTTGCTCTTGGAGGTGGAAAAGCGCCACTAGAGGTTAGATAGTAAAAACTATATTCCCTGCTGAATTTCCTTTACTTATGCTCCCTCTCTTCACAAGCTGTCAATAAGATAACTTCTGTGTGGTTTTGCTCTCTTATTCTATCCTGTCCTTTTGATACAACCTCAATTCTTGGCCTACATTTGCGCTGGTTTATCCAGTTTAACTATAAACCTTTGAAGTTTTTGGCCTGAAAAAAAAAAAAGAACATAACTGTTAGCTCAATCACATCATCCAAAAACTTGAAAGCTAATAATTCCAGCAATTAGGATGTTCAAACGTTCCTTGCTAATTATTCCCATCTTCTTGAACTTGACTTTCCTTGTTTTGAAACGTCCAGGTTTTTGTTGAGTTCCGAGGGCGTGAACCTTCGCCAGAGGCACTGCTCAGGCACAACGGCTTGTTATCAGTGACAACCTCTACATAAGTCGCATTTTTCATACCAGATGGTATCCGGGCTGCTGTTCTGCTGTTCTTTCTTCAAATTGAGTGGCAAAACTATATCTGGTTCCTGAGGGGTATTCTTGTCGTCAAAGTCCAAGCCCTTTTTATCTCATTCAATAGATCATTATTGCACAATGAACTTGGAAAATGATTTTATTCAAGTAGTAATGATTCTCATTTCAAACACCTCTTAAGATGATTCTTGTGATGTTTATTTTTTGGTTGCTTTTCTTTTCCTTTTTCTAATGCCTTTTGTTCATGAAATGGAACGTTGCAATGGACGTAGTTAGTAAGATCAGAGAGCAATCTAACCTTAAAATAACTTGCATCTGTTTTTCGAGAGGAATTGGGAGAAGGATGAATAAAAATAAAGGAATGATTAGGAATATTTATCCTTTGACAATATGGATAAAGACTCGATGAAGGGATTTTTCAATTCTCTCTCTCTCTCTTATTAACTAAACATCTAAATGGAAAGCACATTATTCTTTCTTTCTTTTTTATTTAATTCAATCTACTCTTCCTTCTATCTATCTTTGGTGACAAACATGGTTAAATCTTAATTATCTAAACTACTTAAATAAATAAATAATTCATAATAAACAAGTAGGAAGAAAAAACTTAACTACTTAAGAAGGTGCTAGTCAATGAATTTGTCCTCCATAACTAAATTTAAATTTAAATTCTTGCATGTTTGAGCTCCGAACACATTGAAGCTTGAAAGGGGAAAAAAAAGGTGAAATGTAATAATGAGGGCTTGCCTTGAAAGAAAGAAAAGATTGGATGTTTATTAGGGAGTTAAACCTAAGGAAAGAAATGAGAATTAAAGGCCACAATTACAAAAACTGACCCCATTTTAGGTGGATATGGGAAAGGGGGTCAGCAAAAAGCTGCATTAAAAATAAACAAAGGGTAAGCTATATTTTTGCCCTTATAGATTCATTATTGTTTCACTTTTATATCTATAGTTTAAAATTTTTTAATATAACCCCTACAGTTCTCCAGAAAGTTTCAATTTCCCCCTTACCATTAACTAACTAACAAAAAAGCTGTTTTTCTTCTTCTTTTTTCTCTCTTTTTTTTTTCTTACTTTTCTCTCATTTTTTTCTCTTGAATTCACATTTATGTTATAAAAATTAAAAATCAATAATTAAAATTTAAAAATAAATTATTTATTTAATACTAAGACTTCTATAATATCAATAAACTCAATTTAATAGGTTGACTAAGTACTCGAATCAAGTATTAAAATTGAACTAGAAAAAATATTGATATAGTAAAATCTAATTAACTCGATTAGATTAATCATATAATTAAGCCAATGTAAATCAACTTTAATATTTTTTTTTACTTTAATAATTTTTATTTAAGAATATAATAACACTATTTTTAATAAAAATAATTGACTCGATAACCAATGAGAGAATTAATCCGATGCTCCAAGCATTTTTATGGACTAGTCGCAAGCCGATATATATATATATATATATATATATATATATATATATATATATATATATAATTGAAAAATGATAAATCATAAGTGTAGAAGTGAAACATTCGTGAACTTATAGGGACAAAGTTGAAAAAACAAATGAATAACCGTCTATATAATAAGTTGGAGACGGGTATGTCGATAAGATTCAGATCTGGAGAAAAAAAGAGAGAGAGAAGAAATGGCGAGAGCAGGAGGAGGAGGAGGAGGCGGAGGAGGGATAACGAACGCGGTGAACGTAGGGATAGCAGTACAAGCAGATTGGGAGAACAGAGAATTCATATCTCACATATCTCTCAATATCCGTCGTCTCTTCGATTTCCTCATCCAATTTGAGTCCACCACCAAGTCCAAATTGTCTTCTCTCAATCTCAAGCTTGATACTTTGGAGCGTCGTTTACAGCTTCTCGAACTCCAAGTTTCCACGGCCACTTCAAATCCTTCTCTTTTCACTTCCACCACTACCACCACCGCTTGATCTCTGTTTTTTTTTTTTTTTTCACATTGGGTTTCTCTTACTGTAATAATCAACTACTAATTTTTTTTTTGGGGTGTTATTTATCAGTTTCTTGTATGTTTATTGTTCATTTTCTTCGATCTTAGCTTAGGGTTGATACCGCTGAAGATTCTGCTCAGATATTGATAAAGATGTGATCAATGCTTTGAATATGAAGCTGAAGGTGGAATTATTGGTTTCCTCTTAGGTTGTCGTCTTAAGGATCGATGATTTCCAACTCAATGACTACCCAATGTTGAAAAAGGTTGAAGCTTTATCACTAATGCTTGTGTTTTTTGCTTGATGGATTTGGATTTTGCCCTATTTATTTATTTATTCGGTCATAATTGCTAAAAAAAAATAAATCAATTTGATACTTATAAATTATCTAGAAAAACATCAATTTGATGCATGCTCTTAAGAAAAAATGCACCACCCCAACAGCAATGCCAAATGATTCTTTAGTTTATCCCTGTTGTCATGCATTGGTTTTGTGTCTGCTCTGGCTAGAGTTGGTGGCTGCTCCTTGTTATTTTGGTTTGTATTTTGTGGTAGTGGGTCTGTTTATGTCTCTTGATGTTGGTTTCAGTTCTTTTGATGTAGGATGTTCATGTTTTTGGTTTTGAATCCTCTGTTGTATCTCCGTGGTTGCTTGCCTCTTTGCTCCCAAGGTGTTTGATGAATTTCACTTGCCGGAGCTCTTTAGCAGCTAGCTCTTCCTGATTAGTATCTATGGGGTTGATTTATACGTTAGACTACTGTTTTCATTATGCTTGGGCTGTTTAGGTTGACAAGAATGCTAGTGCCACCTCCACCACTCTCCACGTTGCCGCAGCATGTTACCCACTCTTCATGGCAGGATCCACAATTTCATCAGTCCTTGGCTCCCTCATGCAAGGCTTTGCCTGCAGGAAAGTGATTTCTTTGGTTGACATGGAAATTCAGGCAGATATGCTAGTTATACATGATTGATATAGACAACGGAGGCACCACAGCCATCAAAGTTTCGAAAACGAGAAGTTAAGCTTGACCTAGAAGACATACTTAGGT
The DNA here is from genome assembly GCA_018804465.1 of Populus tomentosa. Lineage (NCBI taxonomy): Eukaryota > Viridiplantae > Streptophyta > Magnoliopsida > Malpighiales > Salicaceae > Populus > Populus tomentosa. The sequence continues at coordinate 240,662 of CM031995.1, forward strand.
GCGGTTTGTTTTTGGTTTTGAAAGTATTTTTCTTAAAAATATATATATAGATAAACGGACTCTTATTCAACTAAGCTATACTCATTTCGTAGCCTGTGCACGTTGTGAGTCTTTTGGCCACTTAGGATTTCAAGCAAAGCCACCCAAAAGCAAAAGACTTCACTTTTGGCAAAGCATGTTGTGTTGAGTAATACCAGAATGATGGAGTTATAAACTAGGATTCAGCCAAAGATGGTCTTTGGCTTACGTATGATACAATAAATCGATTTTTTTAAAAAAGTTTAAATTGAATCAAACTAATTAGTTGATGCAAACAAGAATATAACAAACTAGAAACACAAAACATTCTATCTGTCAACAATATTTTTAATTTTTCTACTAACGAAACCAATCTTATAGTGAGTAGAAGATTTAAAAATCTACTTCTCAAATTTTATTTGAACTAAGAGGATCTTATCAATTTCAAAATTCTCTTCGAGCATCTGTAGGGCACATTGTTCGCAATGTACTTCATTAAAAATCACCTCAAGAACCACTTCTAAATTTGTTCCCTTTTTATAGACATCACCAAAAAAAAATTGCATTTAAATCTTCTCCTTTAATATTATCCTTATCAAAATTTGATAGTTTATTCCAATCTATAAAGGAAATAGAATATCTTTTCAGTCTCAATATCATATTCATTTTAATCAAGAAATTGTTTTTTCTACTCATATCTTCAAAATGAATTTTCAAAATTAGTCATGAATCCTCCGTAATCACTCCTTATGATTACTCGAGCTCCTCACATCAGCCAACTGACATTTAGTTTAGCAACTTGTCTCAACATATATTTTATCCTTTTATCAAGAGGAATCTTCTCATCATCTTCTATATGAGCATATCCAACACACAACAAGCAAATATCCATTAGAATTATTGGGTTCTGACATCAATTTTCATGGATAAAAATACAAATAAAAAAATAAATTAGATAAACAGAATTGAAGTTGAATAAGATTGTCACACAAAATCTTGATTTATAATTTTATTGCTAAATATTTTTCTTCAAGTAGTCTGTCTCACTAAGAAGTTTATAACTTTTTAAATAAACTCAAAAACTAATCTAAACAAACTATGAAATCTGAGAATAAAAGAAAAAACAATAAAATTCCTAAACAAAATAAAAAAATAAAATTATTAAGCATGCTATTGAATTTCCTAAACTAAATAGAAAAAAACCTAAGAAAACCAACAACTTTTCCTAAAAAAAAATGTCGAACAATCTAGGACATCTGTTTCAACAGGTCCTTTGATAGTTTCATTCTTAACAAGATTTTATGCCTTATTCAATCCCCACTTAATTAACCCAAAATGCCCCTTCATATTGTGCCAAAAACAAAACACAAAAATAATAAAAATAAAGAAAAGGCGGAATAAGATTAAGGTTTTTAGCCATCTCTCTCTTCAAGGCCCAAAAATCAGGCATCCGCTTGCTTCCTATTTTTTCACTAGACTCGTTGCCGATCAATTCACCGATCTTTTCACTCAGCTACCGATTAATTGCTTTTCATTCTTGAATTAATCGTCATTCCCGATTAATTCGCGAGGAATTAAGACGATTATTTAAATGGCGATCCTTTACCGATTAACTCCCGAATATCTTCCCGATCAAATGCGGAGTAAATTCTCAGATCGCGATTACTTTTCCGATCTTTTGGCGATGATTCGAAATTAGTCGCCACAGATCTTTTATATTCCGATTTATTTCCGAGTTATTTCCGATTGTTTCCAAAACATACCGATTATTTGCCGATGTTTTATGCATTCATTTCACCTTATCCCCCCTCTACCTCCAGAGAAACACCACTGTCTCCTTCTTGAGGAGCATACTTTTAGAAGCCGAAGTCTGTCACCTTGAGGATGCAACCCCAAGCAAATGTGTGAATATATTTTTGCAACCTTTTGCCAGTATGAAATACAGTATGTTAAAAGTTTTTCTACGTAGCTTCTGTTTTCGGTATGATAAGTTACGAGGTAATTTAGTAAAAAAGGCTGAATACCCCAATATAACTTGCCTCGAGTAGCACCGAGAGCAATAGAGGGTCTGGTTGGCCAGGCAAGAGTTTTTCTCCTCGCTGCTTCTCCTGTCAAGGGACCAGTAGTTGCTAAGAAGAGATCCATGTCAAAACAGTTTTTTCTTCTGGTTTAAAGTACCATAGAGGAGATCTTGTCGAGAGCCATTGGACAAAAATGGATAAACGAGAATTTGTTGATCACTTTCACAACATTAACCAAGAATAGGCAACAGGTTCTCATGCCCAAAAGACATCGACAATGAATACCAGTTGTGGAGTAGACATTAAATTAAAACAAGAACCATAGTTGCAGACTTCACTGGATTGTGTCAATACATGAATCTTCTATTTAGATATGATGAGACCAGGGAATATTGAAAGAGATGTTATTTGGCAAGATCAGTAACATTAAAATTTGGTGAAAAGAGAGCAAGAAGATAATACTTTTGATATTTCTATGAGAAATGCTGAGTTTCTGTATGAATAATAGAAGATTGCGAGTGCAATGTCTTTCTCATTCACGAATTCCAGAGTTGCTTGAGTTGAAGTAGATGGCAGGACCTTCACTGCCACTTCCTGCCATTTTACCAGTACATCTTACACCGGATATATTTCCTTGTGCATATTAAGAGAAGAGAAAAGGTTGCCTATATGTTTGCAACTAAGAAAACATGTACATGTACTTTCTTCCCAGCATAGGTGGTCAGCATAAAAATGGTATAGGCAGCATAACCGATGCTATTTCCAGTGTTTCCTGTGTCAACTCTGCTAAGCCAATTTCGAAACACCAGAAGCTTTTCCCTGTAAATACTTTAAATCCCCTAAGAGCCTCAGATCAAGCTTTGAAATGTATCGATATCCATGGTGATGCAAAATTAAAAGATACAAGTTGACCGTTCGCATAGTTGGTATCGAAGGATTACCTCAACAAGATAATCATTCACATCCAAAAAATCTCTATTCGCCATTGATTGATTTTATTAGGTTCTTGAATGGTAGAACCTTGGTAAGAATAATCAAGACTATCATTGGATTTTCTCTTTATTGACATGTGAAAAGACCCTGAAGATCCTGGTTAAACGCTCCATCAATGTTTGAAAGATATGTTTTTAGCTAATATGCTTTTCAGTTTTCCACCTCGTAAAAGACATGCTGACAGCAAGTTAGTTTCTGGTTTAAAACAGTTTTCCATGTCTCACCAACTTTTACCCCAAGCTTAATAGCCTTTTGAAAATTTTCTACTTGTCTAAATAAGAAAGCATGCTAGAAAACTATGCACTGGTCAGAAATTTATTTCAGGGGCTTCTATATAGAACCTTGAAACATTCATAAACTTTTGAGATTAGTTTCTAACTGTAGGTTGCTGGAGTTTTCTCTGCTGCTAACGGATCCAATATACAGAACAGAAGATCAAGGTTGAAAATCATTAGTAGAGAGAACCATTCAACAGCTAACCTGTCTAAGTTGATTAGAGCACAAAAGCACGAGTCTAGAGCTGCTAGTTTATCGTTTCTCCAGAGGTATCAGTGCATATGATCTCAAAATGTAAGAACAAATAAACGGATATGTAGGATTTCATTTTCAATTCCAATGAAGGAACTTCTACTTCCCCTATATGATTTTCTATGACCTCCGGTTCTTTGAAAAGAATCGAAGAGCTATGTAGAAAAAAATCCTGTATAGAACAGCCCAACCCAACATCACAAGCACCTTCTCCCCCTACTTGGTTTTACTGGTGTTAATATTGAGCGATTCTAAGATGGTGGTGCCGTTGACAATTTGTCCAGCAGGGATTATTCCGAAAGGATCTGATGTCTGGTATTGGTTCATCAAAAGCCCTTCATCTGAATATGTCATGGTGGAGACCTTGTTCATCCACTTCCAATATATGGGGGTATCATGGCTATTCATGAAGTGGAACTTTAAAGCCTAACTTGGAGGCTTTTCCAACCTCGGCTAGTTACAGAGTATGCTTCTTGTAAGATAATGCTGCATTCCGGGAGTACGAATCAGTCCACGAATACTTACAGGAAAGCGAACATGAGCGGGGAATCTCTATAAGCCCTTACAGACGAAGGTATGCAGTTGCTTCCTAATATGGGAAATGTTACAATATTTTGTAGCTCATGCATTTTGTATAGTGTGACTTTCAGTTCTTGTGAGAACATTTTGGGAGGAAGGTAAAGTCAATGAAGCTGTGGAAACGGTGGTGGGGACACGGAGCAAAGAGGAGTAGTAGGAGCGGCCAGTGTATGCTATGACCGAGCTTGCTGCCTTGGCTACATTGGGAGGTGACAGGATGCTATGCTAGAGTTTAGGATCTTCGCTTCTAGAGACTGTTTGCTTTGCTCTGGACTTTTAGGTTTGCTTGGTTGTGGCATTGTTGAACCATGTTCTCTTTGGCTTCTTTTCTTCAGTAGTTTCAATGTCTGCATTTTATTTAATATCTATGGGCCACAAAACATTTGTTAATAACACGTCAAGTTGAGAAAATGGAAAGACTGTCATAAGAAGCCTTCGGAGATTTCTCAATGTAATGATCGTGTCTTGCATTTGGTTACTGTTTCGGGATAAAAGGAACAAATATAAAGAGATAGCAATGTATTTTATTGAAGAAATAAGCAGAGAAAAATAAATAAATCTGTCTCTGTGATAGTTTAGGCGAGAATTTTATATTTTCAAAATAAGGAGGAGACATATCATCTCTATTTTCACTGTTACAGTCTTTTCTGTCCTGAGACATGTCCCTCTACTAATGGTAGGCATATTGATGTTTGCATATCTATCTTTGAACACGTGAAATCCCATTGTGTCCCAAACATTGGGACCATATACACTACGTTTAAGGACATCAAAGGATTTGATCGTAGTGCCACTACCACTATACCAGATGACTTACAGATGAGCTCAATCAGTAGAATTTGAGTCTCTTGACCTTTTGTTTTCTAATACAGAGTCATCTTGTGGAGCATGCACTCGATAAGATTTTGGAAGCGGGAGAAATCCCTCATCCAGTCTCTTTACTGAAATGGGATTTCAAGCCACAGCTCAATAGAATTATGAGAAGGCTGTCACTCTTTTAGCACCATGGCTCATGCCTCGTTTCAAATTAGTGAAAGGAAGTGGACATATCTTTTGAGAAAACTTGTCACGACCCGAATCCCGGATCCATGACCGGCACATAGACAAGGTTCCCCTCCAAGGTTCCAAACCTATGCGAACCCAAACTTACATACAATCCTTTAAACAACTCAATCAGAGTTCAACGCAGCATTAACAACAAACCAACTTTATAATATAATTTCATAGTTTTGGAGCACTAACTTGACATAAAAAGAAAGATACAAAGTACAACAAAAAAGCAGGTTCGGAAGGTTCAACAAAAGTAACTCGCTATCAAGCTATAAGCCTGAAAAGAATAATAATGAGAGGGTGAGTTCAACAACTCAGTGAGTAGATAACGTTCAATATACACACACGAGGTAATATAACAATGAAAAATATATATACAAGTATGGCTTTAGTTCTTATACGAAGGTTTATCAAATAGGCCATAACAAGAATATCATATGGTAGAACTCGTCAGAAAATCAAAATGCAATGAGCATGAGGCTCCGTACTGTGGGATGATCAGTCCACACAGGTTGGTGACTCCCCCGACCAACTAAGGTTCAGATACGATGTGCACAAAGACTAACACTACCCTGTTAGCATGGGTATTCTGACTGACATACCATAGGTTCATAATCATAATCAAACAAACATATTCATATCTCAAAGCTCAACTCATGACATCAATCAAATGAGGAGCTATCAATTCAGAATTCAATTCAAAATATATACCGGTTCATATCAAGAATTCAGATTCAATAATTGATCATGCTTTATCATAACAAGGATAATAATCAATATATATTATCAAGAAGCATGATCCAATTCATATTAACAAATCAAATATTTATAGTATTTCTCATGCATATGGAAAATTATCCACTCACCTGACTCAAAAGCAAACAACACTCACAAGCTGAAACCGAAGGAAATCCTACTGACGTCCTGCCGGTAGAATATCAGGATTATCTGAATACAAAGGAAACATTTTCAAGAACGACTCAAAAGAACATTTAACCTATTTAATAAATTTAACTAAGGGTGTATACCGCAACCCTATATGGTTTTTGAACTAACTAGATAATTTTCTCAAAAACCCAAAATCTAACGGTTTTCCCGAAATCTAATCCATAATAGAAACAACTAATAAAATTGATAATAATTCACTAAATAACCCTTAATTATTTATCAAACTAATCTGCAAAAGCTAATATTGCAGTTAGGGACTAATCTGGAACTTATCATATTTTTAGGGCCAAATTGTAATTTTCATCTAATGGAGGACCAAACTGAAATTTGTCATAAATCCATGAATACACTGAAATTCTGACCTTAATTAATCCTCAATTCTGTCCAGGATGTATCATTATGCTTCAGGGATCATTCTGGAATTTTACTAAATTTTTAGGGTCAAATCGTACTTTTTGTCAAATTGGAGGACTAGATTGAAAGTGTTAAATTATCTTATCTATACAGTAATTCTGTCCATAATTCATATGTTATTCTGTTCAGAATCTCGGAATATGCTCCAGGGACCAATTTGTAATTTTCTAAAGTTCGGGGACTAAACTGTAATTTCCGCAAATTGAGGGACCAAATTGAATTTTCATCATCTTCAACCTCAAACCCAGAATTTCAACAGATCACCTACTGTTATCCCCTGATTTCTAACACAAATTCATCATTCAAACAAAACCATAACTCAAAATCATCATAATCTTCCATAATCAACTTAATAATCAATTACCCACAACAATCAACCCCTAACCTTCAATTTAATTCATCAATTAAACCCAAAACACAAATTCTCAAAACCCTAACATTCATCAAAACTGAAATTAAAGGTTAATTAACATATTATACACATTAAACAACCTAAATCTTACCTTTTTCACTTATTTCCTCCAAATCTCTTCCTTTTTCCCTTATTTTCCCTTCTTTTTCTCTTCTTCTTCTTTCTCCCTTCTCTCTCCTGCCGATTCTGCTCTTTAATTTCAGATCCCTCTTTTTTTTTTTTTTTACTTATATTTATCAATTATTTATCCAATTACTATTATACCCTTATTTATTTATACTCTCTCTTTAAGCCTCCAAGAACTTTGTTGTAATATCCTATCTTATTAATTTCAAAACATTACAAAACTGGTGAAAAAATCAGTCCGGAGGTACTAGAGAAGCTGTTGGATGCAGCTGGCCGTTGCGGTATGGCATCGGAGGTTACAGTCTCTAGCTTGTCGAGATTATTGCAGTCTCCATGTAGGTCTGGCGCATCAGGAGATTTACCCCACACCATTTCTTGCATTGAGGACACTGATGGTTCTCATTTCAATGCTAACTGACGCGACCGATCCTAAGCAAAAGGGAATCAAAGCACAAAGAAGACAATTTTTAAAAAAGTTTCTCAGGAACGAAAGCTTTAATTGTATTTTCTTACTGAATTTATTTTCTATTATAGCTTGTTCCTCTTAAAGGAATACAACCTTTTTACATGGGTCTAAACCGTACTCAAGGAAAAATCATAATCCTAAATCAAATAAGAAAGAAAATCTAAAATATAAAATTAAGCTGAAAATCTAAAAATAAACAGAAAAATATTGAAAATTGATAGAACACCTTCCAAGCTTAATTCTAGACCTTCCTAATCTTGGTTAGTTATAGTCAGAGGTTTATAGAATCTCCTAGTTAAATTTGAGCACATCCAACACTTCTCAAAAGTGATAGTATTTTCTTTTAGGCTAGTCATCTGACATAAATGTATTTGCTAGGCTATTTATATGCTTCAGTTGCAACAAATCCGCATCTGATTGATCGTAACCTCTTCCATCACTGACAGTGGGGAAATTGCAGGCAATAAGAGCTTGCACATGCTCATGCCTTATGCAAGTATGGTAGACGGAAATCTTGAGCTGGATGAGGATCCTTTTGTCAATAAAACTATTATCACTCCAGATATGTCCCTTGTTAATAACAGCAGTACCAACAGAGGAGGTGATGATCCGGACATGGTTCTAGCACTGGAAACTCTGTTAATGGCCTATAGATGTAGCAACTAACCTGTTAGTGAAGACGGACGTTATTGCTGATAAGGTGGAATCTGGATCTTCTACTGCTTGTTTAGAGAAGAAGCTCTCAAATATCTTATTAGAAGAGCCTGCAAAAGATGCCTAAGAGGTAGAACTTGAAATAAGAAGGATGGAGGCTGATGATTTGGGTACATCTGAATTGCCCTCAGCTCAGGACATACAAGATGTTTGGAAGGTAAGCAGGAAAAGGGATGGTGTGTTCTTCCCCTTTGATGTTGAGCAGAAGCAACTCCGATTCCTGTACTGAAAAATGGAAGTTGAATTAAGACATTTTTGTTCAACAAAGATAAATCTATCGATGCTTTAGGTGCTTGTAAATTGAGAAATTACATCACGAGTAGATTATGCTTGAGCACAAATGTCGCCTTCTATCATCCTTTCTTCACTAAAAGAGCTAATAGCTTTCGCTCACTTTTGTTTTGTTGCTAAATGGCAACCCCAAGCTTATTATCGTAATTTTCAGGCTTGCTTCGGGGGTTTGATTTGATCACGAGTCCATGTTGTTGAGTCAACTTCAAGTAACTTATTTGATCAATCCTGTTTAATCTTATTAGTCAACTTTAAAGTGATTGGTAGATTGTGTAAAAAAAAATTAAAAAATAAAACGAGATTATTTTTAAAAATTTAGAAAAAAAATATATTTGAAGTTAACTCAATAAGTTTTAGCAAGGTATATTTAAGTTAACCAATTAGTGGATTGAATTATCAAATCATCTAATTTGATTAAATTAATATCTAAAACGGTTCAAGAAAAACCCGAACTAGATCAAGCTTTTAATGACAGGGTTCCTGTTCCTCCCCTCCTTTCCTTTTTTTTTTTTTTTTTTTTATGGGTACAGTAAAGAATAAACAGAAAGAATAGATATGCACGAAAACTACAATTTTATCAGCATCTAATAAATCCCTAATAACATGAGGAGACTCCCATCTTAGCATACGATCATCTCGAGACGAACCTAATCAAGTCATGAAACCCGCACATTGACTGCCCTCTCGAATAATCTTAAACCTACAATATAACATTGGTATAATATTGTAGAGAGGATGATGATTAGTAGGAGTACAAGGTAAGCACCGAACAGCTTCTATGGAATCCATTTCAACTTGAAGAGGGACAGCCATTATCTTTCGCAAGAGAGATTCCTTCCCATATCAATCCCCCACAGCTCAGCAACCAATTTGTTGCAGAACCAATGCAAGAAGAAACGCCATAGCACCAACTTCCTAAATAATCACTGGTTACACCACCACATCCTGCACCGCCAGGGGAACTTCCGTCGACATTTAGCTTCCACCAACCATATTTGAGGAGGAGCTTCCATTTAGCATAACGATGAGAATTGATGCCCTACCCCTCCTATAATTTCTTTGTCGTGGAGGAATGGCTTCAGATCATGAAGCTGAACTATTTTCATGGATGTTGGGGTTTCTTGATTAGGGTTTAAAAGAACACAATTTCTATTATTCAAGAAAAAAGAAGAGACACGGGCAACACATTTGAGGCAGCAGGAACACATGGAACATTGAAAATTCAAACTCAGCAACATACATTCACTCTTTCATTGGATTAATTAACCATCAAAAGGATATGAAGATGTTTCATCTTGCTTGGCAATCCACCTTCCTATTCCTGATTCTTTCACCAGTGTCTACTCTTTTACCACATTGTAAACTTTGATGTCAAAAACCTATACTCTACTGACGAAATGATCCCTCTGCAAGGGGAATGTGATTTCATGGAATAATATTGCATCTCCCGATATACAAGCTAACCAAATTTACAGTTATATAGACAAAATGGCAGTTGATACAGCTGCATCAACATGATGTCAAGTCCAACGCATGTTTTGTGCCCAACAATGTAGACTTCCATCTGCAAAACATGTCATCTGCACAGGTTTAAGAAGATATCAAGAAGATTAGAGGAAGACCAGAATTTATTAAGCTATTTCCAGCTTGCCCACCGGAAAATGAAGGAAAAATGAAAGGAAAGGGAAGAAAACATACGTAGACAGGAAGATTGTTATGATACTGGCAAGGCAAAACAAATATATATCATTCTTCTTAGAACTAAGCGTCTCGTGATTTCACTCTCAGGCATGAAACAAAAAGTTGGATTTAACTGATAGAAATTAGAAGTGAAATAAAATTGTCCAGTTCACAGTGCACCTCAGGCTGGTGGATGAGATTTTATCATCTTATGACAGCAGAGAGATGAGTTTACCAGGGATGACATGCTCGGTGCTTAAATGCCTTAATTGCTGCTTTGGCAAAAACTTGTGCTGCTTCTGCCTCAGCCTCTGCTTTCTCAGCTTCCCTTGCTGCTGCTTCAGCCTCTGCAATTGCAGTTTCTGCCTCTGCAACAGCAGCTGCAGCGGCTGCAGCAGCCTCCGAGGCAGTCATGCCCCTAATCTTTAATAGGTCTTGATCAACCTGAGCTTTAGTCAGGATTTTGTTCTTACTCTTCTCCAATTTTAACATTTCCTTCTGCTTCCCCTCGGTGAGGGGATGGTTTCTTCTCCCTTCAGAAACTGTTGAACTAGATGCAATCATGTACTTGTGCTTGACCTATAAATACAAACACAAAGGATGATAATAATATGAAATCTTCTTTTAAAATATTCACTACCTTATAAGCTCAAAGCCTCAAACGCATGCCTGCCCATCATAAATCCTTTCTTCTTTATCTTCACATTACTGTTCATACTATTTTCTCTTTATACAAAGCTTTATTAATTTTCAAAGTCCATAATCTGTTAAGACCATTTTTACCAGAGCATTATCACCAAATTTCAGTGTTCTGCGTCATTGAATTCTAAGATGTCCTTGAAACACAAAACACAAGGAATTAATTTGACTCTGCAGGCAGAGGATGTTAATTCAAATCACTTCAAGATCTAATTAATTCCCATGCATGCTCGTGCACCACCTCAGAGTGATCATCACCTTAATCAATTTTCCATTTGCAGTCAAATGCTTTAGTTTTCCTCCCAATAGCTTTCTGAGGTTCATGGGCGCCCAGTATTTCTCCTACAAGTTACAAGACATCAACATCAGAATCGTTTTGATCACAAATGAGCAATCTATTTATATCTGTTTGCATGTGTTGGACACACAACTTTTGGATATGCTTAGCTTGACATAGTTATGATAGTTGGGTAAAAAAAAACCAGAAATCTGGAGACAGACACTAACAATGTCCAGCAGTAAAGACTTCTTTTCATTTTGAAACTCAACAATTGCCGCTTTACAACTGAGAGACATGTGAGGCCATGTACCTGTATGTACAAAGCAATTGAAGCCCTATCAGAACCACTTGGCTCCTTCAAAGTGGTAATAGCCTCTAATATTAGATTATCCAACCTACAGCCATAAAAGTAGGTTACAACAGAGTTGGTTATTAATTACACAAAACAGCAGGACAACATGGTTTCAGATACAGAGATTTTTTAGCCTTGAGCAACAAAGATTTTCCACCTCATCTTTATAAGCAAGTGCATGCAAATATAGCCTCATTTTCTAAATTCTCAAAGCATTTGTAGAGCATAACTATAGGTTTTGAGTTGTAATATGCTGCCATTAATCATCATTAGAATTCAATTTGCAATGTTGTCATAAAATAATATTTCACCCTTTACACTCTTCAATTAGATTTATGTGCACATATGATTTCCACGATAGAGATTGAAACATTTTGAAAATTCAAATTATGGAATCTGTAGACCACAACCATCAACTTAAATGGAACAAGGACAGGTTAGCTAGTAACCCATGGAGGCTTAAACTGGTTGGAGGGCACAGAAAACAGCAGAAAAAGAAACACTGACACACAAGAAGAAGATAACTTATTGTTAAGCAAAACTGTTTCATATACCAAAGAAGAATGTCTAAAGCTCTGCAGAAAGTAACAAAGAACAAAATGCATATAAATTAAAAACAGCATCGAAAAGGACAAAAAATAAATCAGTGAGCATTAAAATCTAAGATAAAGCCATGATGGACCATGACATTTTACAATGCCACGGTGAGAAAAGACGAATTGATCTTGAAGATCTCAAAAGAATAAATGTGAATACAGCAGGGAGCAGTCTCTCATTCAAACTATTTTACTTGACTTCTATTATGCCATTTACCTCCATCTATTAACACATTTTGATTGAATATTAGGCCCAATACTGGTATTTTTCTTCATTAACAAAGACCTGTCTATGGATTGTCCGCCACCTAACCAACGCATCTTGCCTTCACAGGCTGAGAGCTGGCTAATTAACTCAGCCAGTCTTTCTATTAGAGCTCCAGACAATACAGTAAAGCTTGTATGCAAGAAGAGTGAATGCTTTTCCCATGTAAGATCTGCTATTATGATGTGGTCAGACTTGTCAGAATGGATATGCAACTTAACTAAAAACTGGAATGATGATCAAATAATCTGTAGAGCACACAAGAATTACCCCAATAATAATATGCAAACTGTTTTTTCAAATTTCTTTTTGAGAACAAAAATAGTGGTAGGAGATAGTTCAATTCTATTATATATCTTTACAGCACCATAACCATCAGAGTCAGGACCTCATCATCCAGGTTCATGCCCATTGATGAACTTGAATATTATGAACGTTCCTGTTTTCCTACAACAATATTAACCCTACAGCTAATCCTTGATGTTTTTTTTTATCAGAAAGAACTGGTTAACTTGTCATTTTTTCATGCTCCAACTCCAATTACATACCATCATCAAAAATCAAAAGCTAATCCAAGCTCAGTAAAACTAGGAACTGCAAACTGCAAACATCATTTGAGTAGAACCATCTAACCTTGCAAGCAGGTCTTTTGGACCACCATTCCTCGGTGTCCCACTAGCCATTGCAAGAGGCTTAGCATCAACAACCTCTTCATTACTCTGAACCACGACACTAAGAGCCTTCCCATTCTCCTCACGTTTTGGTGTCAGTGGACTCCTTTTAAGCGCAAGCTTTGCCTTCTGCCTGGACCCCCATATAGCAGTCACATTTATATTTCTCCATTTATCCTGCCCCCAATCAAAACTCACATCATCAACATATAATAACACATCTGCCAAACAAATCAAACCCTAGGTCTTCAACAACAATAAGCACCATGCCTGGCACGCCTTAGCGTGCTCCTTTCATTTAATAAATTGAAAATGTGGATACCTTGAGATCAACATTGGAACGCAAACGCAAGACGGCACTAAAGTCAGGATCCATGAGTATTGTACGCCATTTTCCAGTCCCATGCTTAAGTACTCCAGCTTTAAGGGCTGCCTCTTCTTCAGCTGTCCACTTCTGCTTGGGAGCACCCATCAACAGTAGCTATAAAATCTTCACCCCTTTTTTCAACCTTAAATATTATCAGACACCAAATAAACATAGCTAATTTTATTTTTTAAATATTATCAAGAGAATATAAGCATCAACTACAGCATCAAAATAAAAAAAATTAAAATATATTGTAAATTCAATATTAATTCTTCTAATTTCAATAAAATTCGAAACAATTAAAATCGAAGAAAATTAAGCACGGATCACAAGAAAAAAAAAAGCATCAAATCAGCTCGGGAATGAGAAATTGAAATCGACACGAACAATCTGATCATCGCTTATTTTGAATAATATTTATTAAAAAAAAAAGAGAATGATTTTATTTATTGATTGATTTATATTACCTGATGAGAGGAAGCAAGGAAAAGCAGGAGACAGAGAATGTGCGAGAGAAAATGAAAAACCTAGGAGGCTATCATTTCCATTTTTCCAACTATTTCTTGATTTTTTTTCAGCAGAGGAAGCCGAAGAAGAAGAAGATGATGGTGATGGAGACGAAGATGAGAGTGGAATATATATATTGTGGACTTAATATGTCTCTAAATCAATAACTATAATCACTTTTGTTTTATATAAAAAGATATATATTACATTTATGTGTGCGCGTCAGAGCAAAGTTATAAGAAAAGAAAAAACAAAACAAAACAATTTTTAGTGGAAAATATGATATAACTCGATAGCAAAATTATAAAATCATAAATAATTTTTTGAATTAATTATATATTAATAATTTCAATTAAAAAATATATAATAGTATAACATAATTAAAATAAATAATAGAAAAGTTCTTATTTGATATTTAAAAAATAATAAATTTAAAAGATTATTTTAAAAAAATTTATCATATATTAAAAAATATAATTTTTTCCAATTAAATTAATATATTTAAACTAAATTTTTTATATATATTATAAAAATATTATTTTTTATAAATATATATATATATATGAATAAGCTTTTAATTTCATATTTAAAAAATAAAATATTTTTTAACATTTATATAATAAAATTTAATATGAGACAATAACTAATAAAAAATTAATTAATTCATACGTGTAAAATTGGGTAAGTTAAAAGAAAAATCTTTAATTACCGCCTTGCACGTGAGGTAGGACTTTAGTCTCCAGTAACACCTATACTTTCTAGACATTCTATGGTGATAATCTGTAATTTTTATTTTATTTTTGGCCCTTTAAATTTTTTAAAATTTTGAAATTAATTTTTCAGTAATAATTTGTTTTTTGCACTTTAACTTAAATCATCGTTTCATTTCTTCTTTGTCCTGCGCGATAGCCCCTACGCTTGAGGTAAGACCTTTTGCATATATTTTCTAGACCTTTTGGCTCTAGTGGTTATTTGTACAATTTTATTTTATTTTGTTTTCGGCCCTTGAACTCATGGAATTAATTTTTTTAACCTCCTGGAATTAATTTTTCAGTAATAATTTGTTATTGGCACTTGAAATAAACCGTTGTTTCATTTCTTCTTTTTCCCGCGAAATAGTTTTGTATTGAAAAAGTATACACACTTTTCAGATGCATAATAAATTCAAATAAGAATACATAGGTAACCAATTAATCGGTTTTTTGGGAGACCTAGAATCGGTTGATGGGTTTTTTGGTAACCAATTAGTTAGATGGCATTTATGCTTTTTATAAACTTAAAAACTTGTTTGATTTCATCGATTTTGTATATATTAATTCTAATTTTACTAATTTTTAAGTTTTTATTTAATTTTGCATGCTAGATATAAGTTGACTCGTATAATCATATAATTTTACAATTTAATTTGTGATTTTAACAATAATAAATCAGAGTTATAAAACCAGGTTTTAATAGATTAATTCAATATTTGATTAATTTGAAATTGTGTTTAATTGATATTTAAATTAAATCGAATAAAAAATAATTCAATCATATTAAATTAACATATCAAAATTTTATTTAACCTTATGTTTTAAATTTTAAAATGACATCTATATAACTATTATTTTAAAAAAATTGAAATGATTCTATTTTAAATTTATCTAAATCAATTCAGGTCAATTAAAAATATATTTAAATAATTTTTTTAATAATTTTTTAATTTATTATATTTAAATTATAAAAAAAACACTAAAAAATATTAATTTAATATTTTTTCAAGTAAAATATAATTTTAAAATACAATTTTAATTATAAATGTGAGCTGTAAATGATAATTTTAAGTCCATGAAATTAGTGAAAATACTTAAAATAATAATTTTTATCATTGTATAATATTTATTTTTTTAAGAATATACCTCTCTTACTATATTTCTAAAGTTCGAATATATATATATATATATATATATATATATATATATATATATATATATAAATTTGTGACAGGCAGGCATATTTAAGGAGTTACTTAACTTTGATAAAAGAAAAATAATATATAAAATACAGTTAACGGACGGGAGTGTGCTTAACTCTACACTATCAACGTGTCTTAATCTTACCATTGTTTGTTTTAATCTTTAAAATCCCTTAATTTTCATTACAAAGCTTGTAATGTTTTTTTCTCACACAAAACAGGAGATAGAGAAAGTAAAAAAAAAAATTGATTTTATTTATTTTTGTTGTTTTACTGTATCTCTAGCATCAACTTATTATATTTAAAAAAATATCATTCTAAAATTTGAATTTAAAAAATTTAATTTGATTTTAAAGAGAAAATCATAATTTATCCACGCATAATTTTAAAACCTAACCCAAACCGACTTGGTATAAAATCCGGGTTATTGGTTTACAGGGTTTGAGTTAATCTAATTTTATTAAAAATAAATTAAAATAAATTATTTTCAAAAAATAAAATAAAAAATAAACAGGTTTTTTACCTAGATTTTTATAAGGTTTGGATTGGATTTTTGACAGTTCAAATCCCTCCCCCATGTTTTTCTTGAATCCAAGTAAGCATCAACGATCCAAGCCTCATTAAATTAAATTAAAATGAAGTCCAATACTGCCTCAAGAATTATTATTGCATCAGAGTTTTTTCAGCAGCTTCATGATCCTGATTTAAACAAATTTCAGGTGGGACTACTACATGGAGAAACAGACTGTCTTCCTAAGTATGATTACGATGGTTGCTTATCAGGAAGGACCGAATCCATGGCCAAGAAAGATAGACTTGAATCCTTATCCCATTTGTATATTTTTTCTTGTTTCATGTCGTTAGCCAACTTGCTAGCAAGTATACTGCAGGCGTGGAAATCCCCACTTGTCCTTTCCAGAGCCAGAACCTGTCTTCAGAGTTCTCAGGTTTTGGTAGTTTGGCTTCTCTGTAGTTTCTTCTGCTAGACATGAGCATACAATCACGTCTGTAAAGGAGCCTTCACTAGCAACCCTGGTGAAGACGACTACTGACAGCAAACCCTCTTTATGTGAAATCAAAAGAACAGGGCAAATATCTCTAATCTCTCTGTTAAAACAAGGAACAGACAAGAGCAGGGTGATTCTATGCTAGTAGCAACACAAGTCCAAGTGTTGTTTACCGAAGCACGTGATTCTTGAAAACCTTTGCCAGAGCAGGGTGTTACTTACACCCTTCTGATAATGCTCGTTATGCTATGAAGGTTGAAATTTCTTTCTAGTTAGAAGATGATGTGATTCTTGCTGTGCTGCTACCTAATTGCTGAATCATTATGCTGTAGTGACGGTTGAGGTGCTGGTAGGAGAAGGGTGATCAAAGGGAACCACAACTTAGAGAGATAATTGAATCAATGAGAGTTTGGACTGGTATTCTTAATGGATTTGAATATGTTAGCTTGAATAACTTCACAGCCATCACTCTTGTACTCACAATTATAATACCTGGCAAGTCAACCTAGTTACTCCCCAATTTGGAGCTTAGCCTAGGCTCTTTGACCAGCCAAGCCAGGTTTTATAACACTGCCCAGAACTTCAAACATTAAGGGCTAATATATAAATATATATAAGAACAGATAAATTAGGAAGCGGCTTCGCAGAGAGGAAATAAGCGGTCTATGAGGCCGTATTCCATCAAGCTGCAATAAAACTTTAACTGAATGCTCTATCAACACTAATTCCACTAGTATCAGGTAGCAACTTCTTTGTATAATACTTCGAATTACGGGATAGATTAATCTTCTTCCTTCTTTCCTCCGGTATCAATTGAATGGAACACTCTGAGAAGCCGCGCCTTGTGAACCTGTAAAACAAAATGCCAGGAATTATTTTCTGAGACAATGACACTCCTGCCAAAACCTGAAGTAGATGGAATAGTGACGACTACTGAATCTTAAATTTAGACAACCTTATACACAAAGCATTTGCATTGTCTTCTCTGTTTCCCTCAAACACAGTACTCCGTACTATATGCAACAAGTCAATTAATTCATAACAGGTGTTCTAAAACAAAGATATGTATTTTTTAAGAAAAAAATAATAGATTTAAACCAACAATGATGCAAACTGACTTAGTATTCATAGCTTTGAAATCGGTTGAACTTTAAATAGGCAACAAGGCATCAACAAATAGGTCCAGCACAAAAATCTGAACTAGAATACATCAAGACTCGTCTCATAATGTTACACAAAATTACTACAGGCTTAAAGTAATTTTTTTTTCTTTTTTCTTTTTGAGACCAACACACAACTAGCACTCATGCAAAACATTAGAGGGTGGAATGTGATACAATACCAATCTGCAGTGCGAGTTGTAAGCAGGAAAAGTGTTTCCAATCCAAGGGAAGAGGCTCTCCTCTCAATGAAATCTGCAAATGTTTGAACACAATCAGTAATTTAACACAAGTGCCAAAGGCCATATGGCTTGGTAAAAATAGAAGTGAAGTGTTAATCATGTCTCCCCACAATTGTTTTTAGACAAAAAGAAGAATGCATGATGGGAAATAGAACATACATGAAAAGGTTGGAATAGGACAATTTCAAAATCAGGAAAGAAATACAACAGCCAGAACTCAAAATAAAAGAACATTCCAGTTGTGCTGAACATCATCAGCAAAGGAAGTATTCCAGAAAAACCTTGAAGCGGCTCACCACAAGGATGCAAGGAACAATATCCTAACAAATAATAATTGTCTTGACAGGAATTGGTACTTAAGAACTTCAAAACTCCAGTCCATTCAAACACTAAATGACCGCAGAGACAGCAAAAAGCCATAAACTGCAATTTTTCCTCCTAAAAACAACAAAGCATATCAGCAACAAATTCAATATCATAACTAGAATCACCAAAAACTCATTCCCAATAGAAAATATGCTGCTCTATCTAGCCCACACAACTGGGCAATGAAAAAACAAAAGGCTATAAAGCTCTTCACAAAACGGATTTTAACAGAGGCTTATGATGCTTCTTAATATGTAATGAGTAACAGTGTCAATTTTACTATTAACACTATCCAGATAAAAGCCAAAACACTAAACAGCACCAGGGCTTTCCTTGTAAGATTCGGTTTCTATAGTAGAGTGGTTTAGGGATCAATAACAATAAGAAAGAAGAGACTTGCATGAAAAGACTCCTTGGCCATCCATACTCTAAAATCATGCTCTCCACAACTTTATCTCATATTTTTTCTTTTTTATGATTAGTGTGCTGCGTGTTATTTTAACCTCTAGAAGGTAATTTTGACAGACTGATTTAATTTTGAGCAGACTGTGTTCATATTATGTATATGAACAGTAACTGTTATCACATCCATCAATAAAGTGATTTATTTGAAGTCCATATAGAGATTCACATTTGCTTCTTGCACAAATACAAGTTGTTTTATTATCAATTGAAATTATAGCAGTATTTGGTTAGAAAGAACTTATTCAACTCTTACTTAAATGCACATCATGCTAGAGAGAGAATTTTTTGTACATTTATTACCTGTCATTCGAGTTATAACTTGCGTATTGTGATATGTTTTGATATTTGTATAATTGTATTCATATACAAGTTAAATAATTAAATCCATTTTCTGTAGGGTCATATGATTACAATCCCATCCTGTATCTTATATAGGATTGCAATTTTGATAACCTTGAGCACAAGAAATAGCATACCAAGTAATTTATCTCCCTGCCCTTGTCCTCGGCATTCAGGAGAAACTGCAATGGCAGCAACTTCTCCACACTTCTCTTCAAAGAAAGGAAAAAGAGCAGCACAAGCGATAATTTGACCTTCTCTTTCCACAACAACGAAGAAATCCAATGCTTTAAGCAGCTATGAACACAAGACGAGAAAAACATTTAGTTTTTATTCAAAGTTATACATTATAACACCAAACAGCGGAATCAGCTCCCTTTTCCTATTTCTATCCGGCATTAATAAGCGCATCATCATGGACGGTGTAATGGATGTGAATCTAAAGGAGCAAAAGACAACCTCTTCATCAGTTCTCCGAACCAATGTGCCAGATTCTTCTAACGGCCGTATAAGTTGTCTTATTCCTGCAAGATCTGTCGCTCTGGCCATCCTAGTTCCTTCATAAAGATCACTAAGAGCAGAAAAGAAAAAAATTAGTCAATGGATGGAATGACAGAAAGTTCAATTAAGCATCAGTGAACAAATTAGCATGTCATCATATCAATTTCAGCTACATGAATTTTGTTTCAAATTCCTTGTTGCTGAAATAAGAACTTCCAAAGAACATCCATTCCAATGTTGAGACCAGGAGACTTTTTGGCTTATATAAACCTATTTTAAAGTGCATTCAATCCTTAAACTAAAACCAGTTATGAATTCCTATATATGGAATTATTTTGTGCAACTGTGCTAGATAATGGTGACAGCCTGACAATTCCAGGTTCAGCTTGTCCCATACAATATAATTCCATAATTGATTCATGTGTTAAGTAGCTTCGGTTGATGAACACGGCAATTTATTTGATATACTATGTATATAATAAATGAAATTATTATTCCAGAATCAGATAGACAACAACATATTTTATCAGCACTTTTATGCTTGGATAATGGCAGTTCATCATCTCCATTGAGAAAAAAGAAAACAGATTCACATAGGACAGGTAAATGAGGATAATGGCAACCACAAGGGTTTCAGGCCGAAGGGTGAATATAAACCAACCAAAGGCAACAAAATACTCAATATTGCTAATCATAATTGGAGATTTTCTCTTTATCCCAATTAGCTTTTTAGTGGTCATTTCATTGAAATTTTATCAAGATTCAAATACGGTAAAATGTGAAATATCTTCTTGAACTTCAACCATTTAAAATGGTACCTTCAAAATATTGACTTTTCCCTCAACTTATTTTCTTCTTTTTTACTTTTTTGTTCTCTTGGGAATCAACTCCAACAGATGATTTTATTCCGAAAAAGAAGTTGAGAGGGTGAAGCAAGGGTTTTGAAGATAAGGGATTGTTTTCAAAATGCTAAAGTCAAGGGTGTTTTTATGATTAGTTATTCAATGTCAACAAAATAAATAGCCGTAAGACTCAATCACACAGTCCAAAAACCTAGGCACTGCAAAGACACCACCAGTGCAAGCAATGTAACATTTTTGTTATTATGGCAGAATAGTATTGACAGCTCTTAATTACAAAGATGCAACATCAAAAGAGAACGACATGCATATAAGGCATCAAAATGCTTCAGAGAAACAGTGTAAAAATGAAACGTCAAGTTTTAAACATGCAAGTGCATCGAGAAAACATCAACCAGTTACAAGCATGGTGGGAGTAATATAGCATGACCAATAAACAAATCAGCGCTAGACATAGAATATAACTGATGAAGATAAAATTCTTCAGAAAGTATTGCAAACAATCACTCACCTAGCAACCATTGTCCCCATTCCATCTCTTTTAAACAGTTCTAACAGCAGAACTCCACCAATTGTGCCATCTAAAAGATGTACTCTTTGAACGCCACCCTGCAAATTAAGTATGAATCATAATTGGCAGCATATAATTTTTTAAAATAAACAATTGAAGTGGAAAGAAAACAACAACTACTACTACTGTGAGCCATTTTCTGGGAACTGAGAACCATTACATACAGAAACTTCAGACTCGTACTGAGGTACGTCAACATAATGATGGTATTAATATAGCCTTCTAGTAAGATAGAATTTAAACCATTCCTGCATGTTACCATATGATAACAATTAACATGTAATGAGCATGCAAGATATGGCACTTACTCATAACCAAGCATGCAAGATACTGCACCTGCTCATAACCATGGTAACCAGAATTATTGCAACTGCTTAGCTTTAGCATTTGTAACACCATTATCATCAGTAATGACAATACTAAGAATATATGTTTTTTTCTTGAAAAGTAGGAACATTTAGAGAATCTTCTACATCAGATAATGCAACTGAAAACATATGTCATAATCTCTTATTTGTTTGTTATTTTTACATGTTGAAATTGAGGGGGGAGGGGAGAATTCCACCACATATATTGTAATTCTTCGGTCCGTTATACATGTCACACAAAAGGATCAAAAGAGATCCACCCTTTTCTAAGACAGCAACATGCTACCCTAACCAAACTGTGGGCAACATGTCTGTGCATAAATCAGCTCAAGTGCAATTTAGGGAGAAAAGGGAGCTTGCAGGGAGAGAAGGCTGCACCATAAAATAAGCTTGCAGAGAGCTTGCATTTTGGATTTCTAATTAATAAAGAATTCAAATGTGGTAAAAAAAGAAATGAGAACGGGCAGGCATCGTTGATTTAAAACAAAGTAAGCATGAACTTACTTTGCAAACAAAAGCTGCAGCAGCCAATTCTGAAAGATAACCATTTAATCGACTTTGTCGCTCTTCACCTCCAATAGCAAAACCTTGTTCCCCAGACCATAGTCCATTTCCATTGTCAAACCCAACACCATTGTGAAAGGTTGCGTTGTGCCTTCCACTGAGAGACTTCCCATTCTGTGAGGATGCATCGATTCCAACAGAATCATAGTGTTCAAGAAAAGCACAATCTTCTTCACCAACAGCTTTGACATAATGAGCAGCTATCTCACTTTGCTTAGCCCGCTTACGAATCAACATGTCTGCTTCTTCCAGAGTCAAAAAGCGAATAAGGTGTCCGCTCTCATCCAGAATTGGACCATCTATGATGCAAATAAGCTTATCCGCCCCAATAGCCAACGCACAAGCTGTAGCAACTTCGTATGTGCTGAGATTTATATAACCATAAACCATTATAAATCAGACTTTCAGCAAAGACAATAGTTGTAGCCAAAAGGAAACAAAAGAAATCCTGGTTATATGTTTCATACCCATATATCCACACATCCAACTAAAACCACTATAATGATTAAGGAAAAAGGATACCCTTGAATTGTAATTTTGCCATTTATGAGCAGAGCATTTCTAGTATTAATAGACTGAAGAGGAGTTAGGTTTCATTAAAGAAAGATATCCAAAGTGTCCATGAAACAATTTGATGCATATTTTCATTCAATCGGTTGTCCATTCACATGATAAGAAAGAGACAGATTTTCAGCATACTTGCAATTTAAGACTTCACCAGAGCTTGAATATCCCAAGTTGCTTAACACCACTATACAACCACCATCAAGCCTTTCACGCATTCGAGTAACATCTACTTTCTTGACTTCACCAGTTGCTCCAAAATCAACTCCTTCAACAACTCCTCGTCTCTGCAAAGAATCAATATAACAGATTGATTGTCAAATTCAGATTACACAAACATTTTAAGAGCAACTGAAAATCTTATACGATAACTCAAACAGTACCTTGGCTGCAAGAAAATTACCACTAGCAACACTGACACCAACATCATGCCAACGACTACTGTCACCATGTCGACGAATATTGCATATGGAAGGTCCAGGAGAAAGTTTGGTCTCTATCATGATACGAATCTTCCCCGCAGCCTCCATTGAGGCAGCCAAAGCTTCAGAATCAGTAATTCTGTATTGACCAACATACTTAGGCTCATGCCCTACAAATTTAAAAGCAAAAAAGCACCCCATTAACTAACTGCAACCCAGGCAAATTTCTAAGGGATGAAAAAACACTACCTGCGAAAAAACATGAAGAGATTTACCTCTCTCAGACAAAAGACTGTCAATTTGGACATGAGTTCCTGGAACTAACACAAACTTAATCCCCAGGTGATGCAGAAATGCTATATCCTACAATTATCCAATTTACAAAATTCTTTCACTAACCACTTGAAAATTTCCACAAAACAAATACTCCATAAACAAAATTATAGTTAAAGTACTTGCCTTCAAAATGGAATCCAAGAAAGGACTAGAAACAGTTTCACCAGAAATAATAACAACAAAAGTACTTCCTCTATGAGCCCACAAGTACGGCCAGGCCTCACGAAACCACTTGACAAATTGCTTGTCTTCCACCGAATTAGAACCCTCTTCGATACTCCCACTCCCTGTCTCCCCAAACACCTTTCGCCGACTTGCTAACTTGCTACTCCAATCTCCCTCATTACTACTACTACTTAAAAAAGGAGAAAACCTTCTTGGTGGGTTTTTTACATGGAGATTCTTGCTGGAAAAAAAGAGCGGCTTTGCGGATAAAAATGGAAGCAAGTGGTGATTTTGTAGAGAAAGGCAGTGGCTTGAATAAGGAGTTACCATCTTCGTTGCCTTTTATTTCTTCGTTGATGTTTGAAGATGGGAGCTACAGACTGAGACGCGGACAATAAAAATTGGTGGGTTCAAGAGAGGAGAGGACGGAGGAGAGGCCACCATGGCAGGCTGAAGTTGAACGAAAGCAGATACATGTGAAGGTGCCCCAGCTAGCAACCGCCGCTTCCTTCGAGTGACCAAAATTTCTTCTACCATACTTTACGTGTGCCCTGATGTAAGGGAGTTGATGACATTTTATTTGGTCCCTCTACTATGAGATCTTGATTAGTTAGGTACCCTTCATTCATGATGACATTAAGTCATTAACAGTAATTTGATGTCTTGGATAAAAATAAGAGATCTGTTTTTGATAATTTTTTTAATGACTTTATGGAGATTTTTGTCGAAAAATAGGTGATTTGTATTTGATATTTGACAGCTAAAATTAGCAGGATTTAACAGATTAGGGTGTCGATTAAAACACTCCATGCTTCAAAGTTTAAAGGCTTGGAAAAAAAAATCATGGGGTGTTGATAAAAAAACTCCATAGTTCATGTGTGTATTTGTATGGTTTACAGTCGATGACTTCTGGCCTAGTGGAACAAGGTTTTATTTCCAACAACTTCAGCTCAGAGGAGACCCAGTGATCATCCGATTGTTATTCCAACTGGAGGACTTGGGATTCAGAACCGGTGATAATAGGGTGCCTTCATCTTATATATATATTAGTATATTGCTCATGGGACTGACACACACCAGACTCAAGCTACTTAATCTGAAAAATATGTCGGGCTACATTGACTTGAGTCTAAAAATCATGTTATGCTAAATTTTCTCGGATATTGTTGTGACATTATTGCTAGATCCAGGTAGTTTAAATCTGGCATGTTTGCTAAACTTAAGATGCTTGAATCTAATAATTCATGTCAAATCCAAGCAAATAACAAATAAATAGAATATAATTATACATTTTAGTTGTTAGAAGAAAAACAAACAATCAATCACCGTTGGTAATCTAACTATGATATGTCTATACACACTGCACCATATGGAAGAGAGTACGTCTACATATTTAGTTATACGATGAATGATCAGATTTGGCCACCAGAAAGCATCTCATACTCCTCTTTAATGGTGAGGGCATCGCACACTCACTGAAACGTGTGTAACATGCACCACCAGCTTTTCGATTAAAAAATAAAAATTACAATGTGAATATACTAAAACACCCCCATAATCCTTTTAATTACACAACATACCCTTATAAATTTTACTATTGCAATCCACAGTAATTTATATCTAGAGTTACAATGAAATCTCCACGCCAATTAGCTATATACTAGAAACGTAGCCCGCGCTACGCTGCATATCAATTTTTTTATATAAAAAATATTTTAAAAAATTAAAATTTAAGAGTGTTAGATTTTTCTACAAAGTTATACCTAAGAGCATTGGGTCTGTCTGTTACTCCTGATCCAAAAGTTATATTTATAATATTAATAATATTATTAAACTTGCATAACCCAAGTTTAAGTGAGTTTGGTTACAACATCAAACCCGGAGTCTTTGATATTAGTCTAGTTGCAAGGTTTTGTCATAAAAGTGTGATATTTCAAAAGAAAAAAAAATTAATATTACAGAATGAAATTAAAAAAAAGATTAATCGAAAAAAAAACAATAAAGCAAAGCATTATTCCGATGAATAGTGCTTTGCAAGGAGAGGTACAATAAAATTCCATCATGAAATCACAATAATTTAATGACCAGTAAACAAAACAAATCATAAAGTTTAATTCTTAATCAAATCGATATTAAAAGATGAAATTGAAAGAAAAAAACTACTTATGAAAAAGAAAAAAAAATTTAATCAACTGGTTTAACCCGTCAAACCCGGGATTTGTGTCATAAAATTGAAAAAAAAAAAAAAAAAGATTGATGTCTTTTAGTTATAGTTAATTACAATATTTAAAGATGAAATTGGAAGAAAAAACTAATAAAGAAAAAGAAAAAAATATATATGAATCAACTAGGTTAGTCCACTAAATCAGGTTAACCCGTCAAACCTGAGATTCGTGTTATGAGAATGTGATAACTAAATAAAATAAAATTAACATTAATAAAATAAAATGAACAAAAAAAAAGAAAAAAAATCTGAATTAACTAGGTTAACCCGTCAAACCATGTTAATCCATCAAACCTGGGATTCATGTCATGAAAGTTTGATAACTAATAAAAAAAACTTAATATTAACAAACTAAATTTAAAAATAATAATTAAAAAGCAAAAAGCAAAAAAAAACAAAAAAGAATACTAAACAAAAAAAATATTAATTTATTTTTTTAAAAAGCCTACATGAAAAAAAAAAACTAATGAAGAAAAAGAAAAAAAATTCTAAATTAACTAGGCTAACCCTTCAAACCAGGTTAACTCGTCAAATCTGGGATTCGTGTTATGAAAGTTTGATAACTGAATAGGAAAAAAAATTACGGGTTAACCCGTCAAATCCAGAATCCGTGTCATGAAAGTTTGATAACTAAATAGAAAAAATTCAACATTAATAAACTAAATTAAATGAAAAAAATAATTAAAAAGAAAAACCAGAAAAAAATCCGGGTTAACGCGTCAAACCTGGAACCCATGTAATGAAAGTTTGATAACTAAATAGAAAAAAAAATTTAACATTAACAAAAAAATATTCATTAAAAAAAACAAAGAAAAAAAAACATCTTAAAAAAACAAAGCAAAAAAAAAAAAAACAGCTAAACGTTTCACTTTTGACTGCACTCGAAAAAATTAATTAAAAAGAAAAACCAGAAAAAAAAAAATTGGGTTAATCCATCAAACCCGAAACCTGTATCATGAAAATTTAATAACTAAATAGAAAAAAATTTAACATATCATCGTTTCACAAACTTGCATAGTAAAATACTGAGCAGTTTTAACTATTGTTATAATATATATATAGCCACATTTGCTGATTCTTACGCTGGTGTTCGATTCATTTACGAGGTAATGATAAAAACTGATTATAATTATTTTGTTCAATGTTTATAACATGATTAAAACCAGTTGATTTTGGCTAGCTAGTACATATTACTGTTTCATTAAAAAAAATCAATCATCTTAAAGGTTCGAAAACCCGAGTCAGATTTGTAGCCAGGTGATCCATTGCAGGCCGGGTGCGTCTGATAACTGTGTAATAGACTTGAATAGTACTTGGGATGAGAGATTAGCGTTTAAAGAGACTTACCTTGAGAATGGTGTCCAAGAATGGACTCTCAATCACTTCCCCGGATAAGATCACAACAAATGTCCTGTCTTTGAGCGAATTAATACAAGGCTGAGCTTCCCTGAGAATCTCAACAAAATTCTTCTCTTCTTCTGAAACATTGCAGTGTGCTTCTGTGCAACGAGTACGTTTGCAGCTGCACCCTTGTATCCCCAGCCCTTTCCTAATTCTGAGGTTTCTCTTTAGTTTCAACTTCAAGCCATGGCAGAACATATTTCCTTGGTAACAATGACTAGAGAAACTTGATGTATCGTGACATGAAGAAGAGGAAGAAGTAGTTTCCCAGTGATTTTGTAGAAGACCCCATGGCAGGCTTGGTTTGAAGGTGGCCATGGTTTCCATTTTTTTTGTTTTCGTGACCTTATAGAACCAGAGAGGTTTTCTTGAAGGTCACGTGGAAGAACAGAGAGAGGTGCCATAGATGATTATATCAGCAAGAAACGCCGCTAAACGGTGTTGTTAAAACTTGAAAGAGAGGTGGAGAAAATATAAGAATCGAACAAAACATCACAAATGAGTTGGGGAATCTGAAGCACATGTCTTTCAAGCTTGGCCCTTCTTTTTCAGAGGTAAGACATGACTTGCAGTTCTTCTTTGTTTCTGATTTGCATATTCTTTATGATCATCTCAATACACTTCACATATAGACAAATGAAATACACCAATGGACCATGTAACCGTTATATATTCGGTAGCTTTTTTTTCACCTGAGCAGGGCAGAGTCCTACTAATTTTAATTTATTTAATTATTTTACAATAAGGAAAGGCTACCTCCTAATTATAGTTATATATTAAATCCAGCTCAATAAGGTAGGGTAGCTTGAAAAATTCACTACTCGAAAATCTATTCCAAGTCGAGTTTGGAAAAGAAAAACAAGGTTGCAAGTTCTCATTTTCTCATATGAAAGACTGTTGAATTAGGGAAAGGAAAAGGTCAAAAGGTCTTTTAAGTATAACATATGAAACATAATATTTGCAACAAAGATATACAAGATGTACATTTCAGTGCATAATGCCTTATTCGAGAGAAAGTATATGACAAGAAGGGCACAGACCATTGAAAACGGATGGACACAATGTTGGGTTGGTTGCCATTGCATGTGCAGCAAATGGACGGCACCAACCATTGCATCCTTGGCAGCCACCATTGTCAAAGAAGGAGGCTACAATGGTGACTTGTTGGTGGCAGCCACCAACCTTGACTTTGGCAGCCACCATTGTTGAAGAAGAGATGAGTTTGGCAGCCACCATTGCTGACAAAAAAGCAAGAGGAGCTGACATTGATGCCTATAAAAGGACATGATTTTAGAGAGCAAAGTGAGAGAAGTTGTGAGAGTAGATTGTGAGTGCAATAGAGAGGAAGAGAGAAAGAGGAGCTGCTGCCATTGCAGCAAAGAGAGCTGGGAGTAGAGTAGAGTAGAGTGATCCTCCTCCTCCATGTATTTGTTTTGTATTCTTTTTCTATCTCTAAATAATATGGACTCTCTCTCGTGGATGTAGGCGATTTGCCGAACCACGTTAAATATTGTGTCAGTGTGCTTCTCCTTCTATAAGCAAATATCAGTACATAACCGGTCGGAATCCCCAACACACAAGTGATTCTCTGTATTTTGTTTGGATCTTAATTTTCTCAAAATTAATGAAAGAAGGCAATCAAATGAACATGATTGTCAAACTTGATTCACATTGATAGATTAATATGGAAATCCAACAACTAGAGGATTAATTTGAATGGATTTATCGTTAAGAAATTCATGTTATCAACATAGCTAGGTTAATATTCTTAAAACAATATTATTTTACTAAAAAAAACTCCTTGTAATATATTGGGGGTAAGTCTCACTTGAATTTGATAGGATAAATTATTAAATTACGAACCAAGTTGTTAGATTACTCAAATTTAATCAAGTTCATATTAAATAAAAATCAACTTGAATTTAATAGTTATGGTCAAGATTTCGATTGAGTAAAAACTTAGAGAAAAAATAAAAGGAAAGGAAGACAAGGAACTAAGTTGCAAGCACAACTTGAACCTATGATCATTACCTTGCAACTCTAAGAAATTTGGGGGTGCACGTAAAAATAGTAAAGGAGGTGGTTTTATTTTATTTTTTTTATTCCGCCTTCTCCTTTTTCTTCTTCTTTTCTATCATTTTATTTTTAATTTTATTATTTAATATTTATTTTGTTTTGAATTTGTTATCATAAATTATTTTGATTTGTTTTTTATAAAATTATTAGAGTCTCAAACAAATATCTTGATATTTGGTTTGTGCTCGATGTTTTATTATCGTATAATTAAGTAAAAAAAAGTGTTTTTAAAAAAGTTCTTAAACCTAGTGGAGTTTACCAATCAAATCGCTGATTTGATGTGTTAAGTTGTGAAATCCAAATCAATCTAATATATTGTTGTCTCAATGTTATATTTTTTTATAAAAAAAATATAAACCACTCTTTTTACTGTTTGTCTAGATTTTTTTAAAATCATCCAAGTCAACTAAGTTATATTAAGATAATTTCTATATGATTTAATATTAAACTCATATTAGGTAAGAAATTGGATTAGAAAGTTTCAAGGTAGACCCATTTGGTTACAGGAAACATGGTGTGGGAGTATGTATAGGAAGAGATGTTTGAGGAAGCTGTATAGGAAATTGAGTCATCGGAGGATAGAGGATAGTCGTTGATTTTGAGTGGAGGATAGAAGGAATGATGTAGGCAGGGAAGAATCTTGAAGATTACTGTGAGCTCATTGAGAAGAATCAGTAGGAAGATTGTGGGAAAGAGGTGTGGAAAAGGCATGGTATGGATTTGAAATTAAAGAATGGTAAGCAATCTCCTGCATGGTGAGAACGGGAAAAAACTAGGAGAAGATAGAGGAGCATTTCCAGTGAAATTAAGGGAGAGGATCAAGTTTGAAATTTTGTGGATCGGTGAAGGTGAAAGGGACAACGTGTAGTGTAAGTGTA
Organism: Populus tomentosa; assembly: GCA_018804465.1. Lineage (NCBI taxonomy): Eukaryota > Viridiplantae > Streptophyta > Magnoliopsida > Malpighiales > Salicaceae > Populus > Populus tomentosa. The sequence goes on from CM031995.1 coordinate 271,102, forward strand.
GAATAAGAAAAGTATCATATCGATCCTTGATAACTTGTTGTTGGCATCACAAGTTACCTTGCAAAGTGTTCTAAATGGCAGGGGTACGCACTCCTTGGACGAGCTAGTAAGTAGTATCTGCATCAGGAAAAACAAAGGCCTGCGATGCAGCAAGTGAAGCAGCTTCTACATTCCAATGACTACTCTACTCTACTCTACTCTACCCTTGCGAGGTTTGTTTAAAATTGGAGCTAGCACCTCCCATATTTCGGGATATCAACATTTTGAAGCTCATTAATTGGGGGGTTTCTTATCCAAATTCTGTAGCATCAGAACCAAAGGAGCCACTTGCGCCGCTGCTGCCGTGAAGTACTGGCGGGTTTGATTTAAAAAAAAAAATACAAAAAAAACTAACACATTAAATTAAAAATATTAGAGGAATAATACACCTAAAAAAATAATTTATACATGTAGTAATTAAAAAACACAATATTTATAGTTTGTCACTATTTAAAATAACAACATACATAAAAGATTATCAAATAAGCTGAAGAGAGGAGAGAAAGAGAAAACAATAAAAAATAACTTTAAAAACAAATTAAAACAGCTCGACGAGAAAAATCTAACACCATAAAAGATCACAAACAATGACCTAGTGAGATACACTTGTTGCTAAAAGCAAGTGAGTCAACATCTGCAAGTGTGACACACTCGATTTATTATTGATGATATTTTTTAATGTCGTTGGATTTATTTTATCAAAATCTTTTTTAAAATACCAATAGTATCATAACTGGAGCTTTATTACGTCTCGTATATTTTTTTTTCTTTTTCTCTATCCTCTCTTCCACTTGTTTAATAATCTCTTATGAACATCGAATAACAAGTTATAAATACCGTGTTTTTCAATCATGACATGTACTAGCTATACTATTATATTGATTTTTTTTAATCGTATTATCCTGCCAATATTTAAAAACAAAAAAAAAATGTTTGTAAGAAAAAAAAAAAAAGCATGTGGATTTGGAGTGACCTTTATTCTTTCTGCGAAAGCAGCTTGCTGCCCATTTGCTGAAATCAGGGGAAGAAATAAGTTTTTTAACAGCTTTCTGCGTGGACTCTCTGGTAAATTTTTCCCATGAATCTTTTGAGAATTTTCTCCTTTCAGGAGTGAAATGGAAGGTAGACGGGTAGACATCTGAATCTGACAGTTGATGAGGAGATGTCCTGCTTAAACCTGAAGGAATGACAGCATAGTATATGTAAAAGGGCTTCTCTAATGGATTGCCTGTATTGTATAGTTTAGAGAGCAAGATTAAAGACCAACAGGATGCAGAAATGCACCAAGCCAGGTTGAATTGTTTGGGTTGAGGAGACAGAAACTTACAGCCTCCCGGCTTCTCAACCGTGTGTTTATTATGAGAACCTCCGAATGGTGATAAATCAGGAACAAGTGATTCTCTGTTTACGTTTCTGACTAATTTAAACAACCTCCTGTAGATTTATTGCACAAATGTCATTGCAGTTGCAAAATAAAGGCAACTCCCTGCAGATTTATAGCCCAAACTTCATCCACCAATTTTTAAACCTTGGAGTCCATTTCTAAAATAATGCCTTCTAATCTTTAGTTTAACAGCCACCCATGAATCGATTTATGGAATATCACTATCATACCCTATATAAAAAAAAAAAAAAAACCTTAAGGAATTCCAACTTACTAAACCAATGTCTCAACCGTGATTCAGCTGTAATAAGCACCAATTGTTACAAGTGCTGTTAGACGTGCTACAGTTGATGGGAAAAGGAGAACAGGTGAGAATTTTGCCGATGGTTAGCAAAAGAAGATCAAAAGTTTTACTGGTATTAAGAGATTGATAGTCTCTGATGCCTAAATGGGTGGCATTTGGTCAAGAAAGTGGCAACCGCGTCGTCCTTTGTGTCGCGTAATGCTGCCCTTATTCTCTTGTTTTCACACACCGCATTCACATGCGCACCACCAAAAAGCACTGCCATACCCAAGCCTGGTTCTTCTCCATCTGATTTTGTCCTCACAGATCGTCTTAATTTGCAATATTGGTATATATTTGAGGCAGCCAGGTGGGTTGAAATGACTCAAACAACCTTGGATTGGATGTCCTTAACTAGAGATTGCTTGCAACCGCTTCATCTTTGTCTCCTATTGGCTATTGCGCGTGAACAGTGTGCATCTAATGGTGTACTGTGCTGGCGGGGTCGGGTGAATGATTCTGATCAACTTGTGTGTGTAATTTGTACCATGTAGGGCATTGCTGAAATTAAAAGAAAAGTTAAAACTCGTAGCGTTTTCACTGTAGGTTTGTCTTTGTTTACTGAATTTTAATAATGGAATAATGATTTTACACTTCAAAAAACTCTCAAGGGTTTTATTGTTTTTTTCTCGTACCAATGCACGGTAAAATGACATTGATATCTCCATAATCAAACTGAAATCAATTCAATTTATTATTATCTTAATAATTTATCTTTATTATCTAAAATGAGTTTTAAAATTGTGGTTGTTACACAAATTATTCATATGATAATAATATTGGAATCTTGTGAAAAATTTTAAACAAGAAATGATAAGGAGAATATTTATATAAAGTTTTTGGATAAGAAAAACTTTATCAAAATCCATTAAGTCATGGAAGTTTTCATTTGGGATAATAAGTTAAGATAAATTGCAAGCCTGATAAAAAATAAAAAATATTGTGAAGGATAATATCATGGGCTATATATAAAAAAAATGAAACAATGAAACTTAGTGATTATAAAAATAGACAACAAGAGATTAGACTAGGAAAATAATCATATAAAAAGTTAAAATGACAAATTACATGAACACGAGTATTTAATTAGAATAAACTGAATATTTTGAAAGCAAAAAATGACATAAGCATATTCGTGAAATGAAAAGTAATATAATTTGAATGTATTATAAATTGAAATAATGGTGTGAATTAAATATGATTATGATAGGCATACACAAACACACACAATATTATATGAAGTAGTTGTGTTCTTAGAAACGAATTGAGACATGAATGTGAATATAATTTTTTGTAATGTGATTGCCATAATTAAATAAACTCTGAGAAAATAAAAGTTTATCAAGAATCGAAAGAAATATACTAAATTGGTGTCAAATGTAGGTCGATGTGTTTACTAAAAAGTTGGAAAAATTGGTTTTGCATATTTCATTCACACACACACAAGAGGTTAAGTTATTTTAATTATTTTGTTAGTTCTTTAGTTTAATTACTATTTATATAAAATATATTTTATTATATTGATACTCGTATAATTCTATAATATCAATTTAAAATTATATGATTAGATTTAGAATTAGAATTAATTATCTTAAAACTTTAGAGTTTAACTTAAAACTTTAATCCTAAATTATAAGTTCATATAATTGAGATAAAAAAAAAAAAAAAAACCTATATTAAACAGCTAGCATGAGCAATGTTAGGTATTTGCAAGTGCATCTCCAAAATAAATATCGTTTTTGAGTTTCAGGCAGTGACTGAGTTGTGTGGATGACAATGATCTGGGAAGGTGTGTCTCTCGGTCACAGAGAAGGGATTGCAAAGATGCCTGGCTGGCCGGCCCGCCCTGGGTTAACGCATTAGCTATAAAAATGAATGATTGTCTTAGTAAGGGAATTTTTTTTCTATTTTAAAATTATTTTAATATATTGATGTTAAAAATAATTTTTTAAAAATATATTTTAATATATTTTTAAATAAAAATACTTTAAAAAAGTATTTCAAAATAATTCCTGAATGAGTGGTTAAAAAAAGTGTGATTAATAATGCACACTGGCATATAATGGCCCACTGCCTACAATATTTCATAATTGTTTTCCATCTTTTCATCTGTTTCCTATGACTTGGTGCAAGTTTCTTGACTTTCTTCTCAATTTTCTGTCTTTCCCTATAGCATGCTTCAATTATTGCCATGACTTTTCCTTTCTTCTCAGAGAACATGCTAGAAAGAGACTAGTCACTTACCTTGACGAGCCCATGTGAATTAACATGTTCCGTATCAACTTGTTTAAAGATATACAAAATTATTTAAAATAAAAACCAGTTGAAGTTTAAGTTTAATAGCTATGGTCAAGACTCGAGTAAGAACTTCAAAAAAAAAAATCAAAAGGAAAAGGAAAAGGAGAAGTAAGATGGGGAAACTTGAACCTATGATCATTATTTTAAATAAAAACCTAATCTTAAAATGTCAACAATGAACAAAAAAGTTTTACATTAGAACCACGAGAAAGAAGATATTCTTCATCGCCGAAACATAATTTTAATTAGAGTAATTATTCAGTTAGTTTTGATAAGTTAACACATGTTTAAATATATTAATTTTTAAATTAATTCAAAATAAAATCTAGCTTGAGCTAAGATTCCGAGTCAATGAGTTACTTGTTAGATTTATATTGGCTTTAATAACTATAATATCCACTAACTTGAAGGTTGAACCACTAAACCAAAAAAATTTGTACTAAAATAACATATGCCAAGAAAAACAAAAAGCCATGGACACGTAATGGATCTTGAAGTATTATTTTTGTGTTTTCTTGACTAAAAAAGTGTTTGAAAATGCAAGTCAGCATATTTTGAATCGTTTTTATCTCAAAAATAATTTTTAAAAAATAAAAAATATATTATTTTAATACATTTCAATATATAAAATATTTTAAAAAATAACCATAAATATACTTCTAAAAAAACCCTAAATCCACCCATATTAAGAGTACTTATTAATGGCTGATAAAGTTTGATGGATTCACCTTCTGGTCCTGGAGGATATTATCAATCACTCAACGCTCCTTTGCGCATCTGTTATAGTTATTTCATATCCCCCTTTTCTTTTCATATGATTTTACTTACTATATCCACTGTTGTAGCATTATAAACCGTATTGTTACTCTTGTGCCTGTAGGATAAATCTGACCCCTGTCCCTGTTCTCGCCAATGCATAAGAGATATTTTAAGAAGTGAAGCATCCTTCTTAGCAGACCTTTTGCTAGATTGGGCTCGGCGTCGACGAGGATGGAGATGACAAGAAGCGAATGTGAAATGGGGTACAAATTAAAGATGATCCGTCTTCTATTTGATCAAATAACAAGTTTTTCTACCAAAAGACAAATCACAACGTTATAGTTACTCCACGAAATCATCCAAGAACATGTCACGGTAGCCCAGCTCCAAAGTGAGTTTGAAACAATCACCGACAAGGATAGACAATGTCATGACCTAAACCAGAGGAATTAATGAACAAATGACCACAACACTCCTTTTAAGTCCTGATCAGAAGCAAGCATCCAAGAGGCAACAACAACAGAGTGCTGCTAAGCTGCACATGAAACAAGAAAGTTTCTTGTCAAAATTCAATTCGATTATAAAACCACACGGTTCAAGAAAATTCTCAAATTTCAGTTCAATTATCCAGGAGTAGTATCTGTCAATAACCTTCCCTAGAGAATCCTTATACAAGCAATCCTCAGACTCGGATGAATTTAACAACACGAGTTAATCAGACCCGAACCATCGCATAATCAAGAAAATCGTAACCTTCACTGACTGACATCTTAAATTCTGCAGAGCATTTCAAAAGAAGGTCCACCGCGATAGTTGCTGCCTGCTAATTTTTCGACTGTCGACCATTCTCTTGCCTAGAATATCTCACCACAAAATACATATACACGTTTTTTTAATCAATGGAAATTGTTCATTACTAAGAAGCATCAGCAGCGATCAGGTTGCGTAGACTCAGGGGCTGGTTCTGTTCTACTACTAAACATACCAAGGCATCAGACAAAGAAGACAGCCTAGGGTTGATGTCTGCAACAATGGGAGCTATTGTCAAAGATCAGTTCTGTCCAAAAATTTATTCTTTAACACACTTCTCAATTTCTCATATGAAAGTTTTTTGAATTTGAAATTTTTACTATACAACACTACTTGACTATTTGATGTTAAAACTTTGAAATCAATTCAATCTACATGAAACACCAAATATAATTTATATTATTTTTTAAAGAATGTCCCAATTTGAAATGAGATTAGAATCCTTGATGACAGTGGCATCAGATCCAATGAAGATATTGCCATCACCAAATAAGAGCCCTTGCGAACTTAAATAAGTAGGTCTTTTGTCAATTATGCAGTAATCTTTTGTTCCTATACACACACACAGCCACCAACTAGCCAACAAGGGGAAAGACGTTTAATTACTGCTGCTATGAATAAAAATTTCTAGACAGATAAAAACTATCTGAACTTAATAAGTACGATGAGCAGCAAAAGGCAATACAACATCTTTCCATTAACAGAAAAAAAGAAGAAGAAAAATGATTTGACTAGTCACCTAATCAAAAGATTAGGAGAGAGATAGAGAGAGACATAAACATACCATCCTTCAAGGAAACCAGTTTCTTGCCTAGGAGGAGGAGCAGCATACTGTGGAGCATACCCCTGAGGAGCGTAACCTTGAGGAGGATACCCTTGTGGATATCCCTGAACAGGGTATCCAGGCGGTGGATAAGCATCCTTTGGATACCCTACAAATCCATTACACAAAATTAAAAATCATAAACTCCAAAACTCCTTAGTCCAAGAAAAGCCATACATACCTTGCTGTGGAGGAACACTAACTGGCGGCTGGTGCTGATCGTAATAACTCATCTCCCCTCTGATCAAAAGCTTTCTTTTTTCTTCTTGGGTTCTCTCTTTTTCTTTGACAAAGAAGTTGGTCTGGTGCAAGGGAAGGAAGGGTACTATAAAACAAAGGTCTGTAAAGGAGGTTTTGACAGTGGGAAGCTTAGAGGAAATTTCTTTCTTTCTGGAGAGGCAAATGCGGTTGCTTTGCTTTATAGAGAGAAGATAAGGGAATGGAAGAAAAAGAGAAAAGATGTCATCCACTAAGGGAAGCAATGTAGAATCTTTGCTTTTTCACACACTAGTGTATGTATATGTGTATGTATTGGCAGGTACAGGGCAAGGCAATATTAGAACAGGTTATCTACTGTGATTTCCTCTGTATCTTCAAGCTTTCCACGCAGTCACAGCTTGATGATGTCTTTTTCCTCTGTTACTGCGTCACGATGTCTTTTTGGAAATTTATTGGTATTTAATTTTAAGATAATTAAAATAAGTATTTGTAAAAAAATTGATAAATTAATTTTACATAAAAAGTCAAAATTCTCTTTTATTAGTTATTATTTATTTTGACAAAAACATATATATATTTTTAATTAGAAACATAGTTGTTTTAATAAATAAAAAACTAGGTGATTTAAATAAGTATTCAAGAATTTTTAATTATTTAAATTAAAAGGGAAAAAATATATCTCTTTAATCAAAACTTTCATTCTTTATTTATATATTTTTTGTTTTAATAAAAATATATATTTTTTATTAGAAGAAGCGTGGTTTTTCAAATAAAATGATTTTAAAAACAATTTTTAATATAAAAATAAAAACATTGTTTTTCCATAAATTTCTGTTTTTCAAATTAATATCTATAAATTATATTAATCATCCTAAAGTAATTAGAGCAGTTGGAACATAACAAAACAAATGTGTTCCTATTTATAGAGTAAGGCTTAAAAAAATTATAAAGCAGAAAGAATAGCAGATCAATTTACCAAGCTATGATACACCGTTTCATCAATATATATTTCAGTTCTTGAAAATCCTGAATGATCTTGAAAATTATTTTTAATATTAATATATTAAAATAATTTAAAAATTATTAATTTTAAAAAAAATTAAAAATTTTAAAATTAACAAGATATCTAACAAAAAAATAATTATAACATAGAGAAGTGGATCCGCGGTAGCAACGCTACCATTAGCCTTGACAGAAAGCAATATGAGAGCAATCCCATGATAATTTTTTTTTATTAAACTTCCTTGTAAGGATTTGTAGACACAAATTTTATTAAAATTTATGACTGGATTCAATTTATAATAACAATCCTCTAATTTTTTAAAGTTTTTATTGACTAATTTTTTGGGTGTTCAAGTTAGTATTAAGATACTTGAAAACTACGGATTAAAAAAAAAAAGCAATAAAAGGAAGGAAAGAGCAATAACTGAGTTCACAAATTACATTAATTATCCCTAAAGCAATCAGAGCTGTAACATATTAAAATGGCTCAACAAATTTATCAAGCAGAAAAAATATATAGCATCCATTGCATCGTCAATATTTACAGGAAATTAAAAAGAAAAAAGCAGAAAATTCCAGATTTTAGAGGGAAAATTCAAAAAGTAAAATCCTAGAAAACAACCGGATAACAGATTGGAAATATGGTATCGGTTATGATATAAAATATTTTTTATATTTTTAAAAATTATTTTTAATATTAATATATTCAAATCATATAAAAATATAAAAAAATTAATTTTAAATTAAAAAATTCAATTTTTTTAAAATATAAAGCTTGTTTGGCAACGTGGTTGCGGTTGCTTTTTAAATAATTTTTCGTGCTAAAATATATGTCAATGATGTTTTTTAATTTTTAAAAAATTATTTTTGACATCAACATATTAAAATAATTTGAAAATATTAAAAACATATTAATTTAAAATTAAAAAAAAAATTAAAAAAATTTAAATTTTTAAAAAACATTTTTACAACCCAGAAAGTTTCAATCCTAATTTCATACACAACCGAATTCTATGTACTGACACTACTTTCTTAGATTCATTGTGCATTTGTGCGTGTCAAGAGAATATAGGGAGAGGGAGGGACCCTCTGCTTTCAAGTTGTCTTCAGGCTCATATGGATTTGGATTCTTCGCCTTTGCATGACTAATTTGACAGCAGTTGTTCGTGGAAGATGCTGGCAGCTGCAATCAATCAATTAATACAGAGAGGGACGGACCCTTTGCTTTCAAGTTGAATGCATCTCCCCATTCCAAAACACACTTCATTTCATCCCTACTTCACAACTTTCAGACCATTCTTATCTCTCCTTTCCTCAATCTTTCTTCTTTGATTTCCCAAAGAAAACAAGAGAATATGGCAGCAGAGCTTTTTCTTACGTTTTCCATGGAGGCGACTTTGACAAGGGTCAGTTCCATAGCTGCCGAAGGTATCAGACTTGCCTGGGGATTGGAGGGACAGCTGCAAAAGCTCGAAGAGTCTTTGACCACGATCAAAGCTGTGCTCAAAGATGCAGCCAGAAGGCCCGTAACAGACGATTCTGCGAAGCTTTGGCTGGAGAAGCTACAAGATGTAGCTTACGATGCTGAAGACGTTCTAGACGAGTTTGCTTATGAGATTCTCCGAAAAGACCAAAAGAAGGGAAAGGTACGTGACTGCTTTTCACTGCACAACCCTGTTGCATTCCGTTTGAATATGGGTCAAAAAGTTAAGGAGATCAATGGATCACTGGATGGGATTCAGAAACTTGCAACTCGCTTTGGGCTGGGAATTGCATCTCAACATGTAGAGAGTGCTCCTGAAGTTATCCGGGATATAGACCGAGAGACAGATTCCTTGCTTGAAAGCTCAGAAGTTGTAGTAGGAAGGGAGGATGATGTCTCTAAAGTTATGAAATTGCTGATTGGCTCGATCGGTCAACAAGTTTTGTCTGTTGTCCCTATTGTGGGGATGGCAGGTCTTGGAAAGACTACTATAGCAAAAAAAGTTTGTGAAGTAGTGAGGGAGAAAAAGCTTTTTGATGTAATAATATGGGTTTGTGTTTCTAATGATTTTAGTAAACGGAGGATTTTAGGAGAGATGTTGCAAGATGTTGATGGAACTACGTTGAGCAATCTAAATGCAGTTATGAAAACACTTAAGGAAAAGCTGGAAAAGAAGACGTTTTTTCTTGTACTTGATGATGTGTGGGAAGGCCATGATAAGTGGAATGATTTGAAGGAGCAACTGTTAAAAATCAACAATAAGAACGGGAATGCTGTTGTTGTAACAACGCGTATTAAGGAAGTAGCGGACACGATGAAGACTTCTCCAGGGAGTCAGTACGAGCCAGGGCAACTTTCAGATGATCAATGTTGGTCCATTATCAAGCAAAAGGTGAGCAGGGGTGGACGAGAAACAATAGCTTCAGACTTGGAATCTATTGGAAAACAGATTGCAAAGAAATGTGGAGGGATTCCATTGCTTGCTAAAGTTTTGGGAGGAACTCTTCACGGAAAGCAGGCACAGGAGTGGCAGTCAATTCTAAACAGTAGAATTTGGGATTCTCAGGATGGAAATAAAGCTTTGCGCATATTGAGATTAAGTTTTGATTACTTGTCATCGCCAACATTGAAAAAATGTTTTGCATACTGTTCCATTTTTCCTAAAGATTTTGAAATTGAAAGGGAAGAGCTAATTCAACTTTGGATGGCTGAAGGTTTTCTCAGGCCATCAAATGGAAGGATGGAAGACGAAGGCAAAAAGTGTTTCAATGACTTGCTTGCAAATTCCTTTTTCCAAGATGTTGAAAGGAATGGGTATGAGATCATAACAAGTTGCAAGATGCATGATCTTTTGCATGATCTTGCATTGCAGGTCTCAAAATCAGAAGTGTTAAATCTGGAGGCGGATTTGGCCGTTGATGGCGCATCTCATATTCGTCATCTAAATCTCATATCTTGTGGGGATGTTGAGGCAACATTAACAGCGGCTGATGCTAGAAAATTGCGAACTGTTTTCTCAATGGTTGATGTATTCAATGGGTCTTGGAAATTCAAGAGCTTGAGAACTCTCAAATTACGACGGTCTGATATCACAGAGTTACCAGATTCAATTTGCAAGCTGAGACATTTGAGATATCTTGATGTCTCTCGTACCAGTATCAGAGCATTACCGGAATCCATCACCAAGCTCTACCATTTGGAAACATTAAGATTCACTGATTGCAAGTCACTAGAGAAGCTTCCCAAGAAAATGAGGAATTTAGTCAGCTTGAGACATCTTCATTTTAGTGATCCAAAGCTAGTGCCAGCTGAGGTGAGACTCTTAACAGGCCTTCAAACTCTGCCTTTATTTGTTGTGGGCCCAAATCATATGGTTGAAGAGCTGGGATGTTTGAATGAACTAAGAGGAGAATTGCAGATATGCAAGCTTGAGCAAGTTAGAGACAGAGAAGAAGCTAAGAAGGCAAAACTGCATGAAAAAAGAATGAACAAATTGGTGCTTGAATGGAGCCTTGAAGGTAACAACAATGTTAACAACGAGTATGTGCTAGAAGGCCTGCAACCTCACCCAGACATAAGAAGCTTGACAATTGAGGGTTACGGGGGTGAAGATTTCCCATCATGGATATTGCAACTCAATAATCTGACGGTGCTGAGATTGAATGGTGGCAGCAAGAACAGACAACTCCCAACACTTGGATGTCTTCCTCGCCTTAAGATTCTAGAGATGAGTGGAATGCCTAATGTGAAATGTATAGGCAATGAGTTCTATAGTAGCAGTGGCGGTGCAGCAGTACTGTTTCCAGCACTAAAAGAACTCACTGTGTCCAAAATGGATGGTCTTGAAGAATGGATGGTACCAGGTGGAGAAGTTGTTGCAGTATTTCCTTGTCTTGAAAAGTTGAGCATTAAGAAGTGTGGAAAGTTGGAAAGCATTCCGATATGCCGTCTTTCATCTCTTGTAGAATTTGAAATTAACGGATGTGATGAACTGAGATATTTATGTGGTGAGTTTCATGGCTTCATGTCTCTTCGAGTTTTAAGTATTCAAAGTTGTTCAAAGCTGGCATCCATTCCAAGTGTACAACACTGCACAGCTCTAGTGATATTGAGTATACATGACTGCCGTGAGTTGATCTCATTTCCTGGTGATTTTCGAGAATTGAAATATTCTTTGAAGAGATTGAATGTTAATGGGTGTAAATTGGGAGCTCTTCCAAGCGGACTACAACGTTGCGGATCTCTAGAGGAATTGTGGATAATTGATTGGAGTGAGCTTATCCATATCAGTGATTTACAAGCATTGTCTTCGCTACGAGTATTATGGATTAGTGGTTGTGATAAGCTCATCAGTATTGATTGGCATGGTTTACGACAATTGCCTTCTCTTGTTGATTTAGCAATCAACACGTGTCCCAGTTTGAGTGATATCCCAGAGGATGATTGCTTAGGCGGCCTCACCCAACTAGAGGGATTGAGGATCGGTGGTTTCTCAGAAGAGATGGAGGCTTTTCCTGCAGGAGTTTTGAACTCAATCCAACACCTCAACTTGAGTGGGTCCCTCAAATCCCTAGGGATACGTGGATGGGATAAACTGAAGAGTGTACCACACCAACTTCAACACCTCACTGCCCTCGAGGAATTGTGTATACGTAATTTCAATGGAGAGGAGTTTGAGGAAGCCTTGCCAGAATGGATGGGCAACCTATCTTCTCTTCGATTTCTTTGGATTGAGAATTGCAAGAATCTCAAGTATATGCCAAGTTCAAAAGCCATTCAACGCCTCTCTAAATTGAAGGAATTGTGGATTATCTGTCGACATCTATCAGAAAATTGTAGAAAGGAGAATGGCTCTGAGTGGCCCAAGATTTCTCATATCCCAACAATCCATATAGCATAGAGGGTGCTCGTGTACATGTAAGTTGGGGTTTAAATTATTCTGTTACTTTTAGTATGCAGAGGAGAGAGAACCAATTAAAGTATTCAAATTAATGAAAGCAATAATTAGACTTCATTCTTTTAAAATGGTTTATATCTCATATCCCATCATTCTTTAGAGTAATATCAAAATTAACCAAATCAATCATAATCAAAAGCAATTATTAGAGACTAATATCTTATTATCTTTTATTATTATATTAACCAAATTTATATTTATTATTGTAACCATCAATCATTATTGTAATAATAATATCACAAAATAATTTAAATTTTAAATTATTTCTGTGCATTATAAATAACTTAGAGATGATTATTTATGTGGAATATATAGGACAGACAGTATTACATGCCATTATTAACTAGCTTTTACTATGTATTAGAATATATACTTATCAATGATAAAAATCAATAGCTATCCAGCATTCTTTCAATCATTACTCTGATATCATTCTTACAACATCATTTAAACTTAAGATTGTTTCCATATATTACAAATATTTGCTTTATCTATACACTATTATTTATTTTACATCATATTATTAACTACCAAAATGATGACTGAATTACTTTTTTATTAACAAAATAATTTAATCAAATTTTGTAATAATGATAATTTAATTTTTTTTGGGAAGGAAGCTAAAAGATATGATAATGATTGGTTCCACTTATTTTTTACATGAATTACTTTAATTTTGTGGATGGTAAATAACTTATTTGCTTTGAAACTAATACCGAATTAGCTTTTATGATGTATCCTTTTGTTAACAAAATACATACCGAATTAACAAAACTTATCAATGATAAAATCAATAGCCATCTATATAGTATTATTTTTCTTAAAATCACCAGCTTTATATACAATTATGATAATTGAAAACAAACCACTAAATCAATCTTGGTAAAACTCGCAGGCATTCATATATATAAATATGAATTTAATGATAATTCATTAAAATTTATAATTTATAATCTTGAAATCAATAATTTAAATTGGTATTAGACATTATTAACCACCAAAATTATATCTTGGTGACTAAATTACTTTTTTTATGAAAACAATTGCTTTTATTGGTCCTTCAGTTGACGAGTTTGAATATGCATTCAACGTAGCTCTGGATCCTGTAGAACCATTAAATCCTGAAATTGGACTCTCAGCCTTACAATGGGATTGAACCTCAAGAACAGCTTTGATTTTTGAGGAACTATACTCATGCTGATTGATGTATCATCAAATGTGGAATTTGAGGAACTAGCATCAAGGTTGTCAGAGATTCTTCTTCTAATAGTAGCTTCAGAGAAAACAACATCGGAACCAAGTTGTTCTTTGCAGTCAGAAGCAGGGCAAGTATTATCATCTCCTGTCAAGTATTCTGACACACACTGATAGCAGAAAACATTGGCTTCTGAGTTCTGGGTTTGGGGAAAGCAATGAGGAGAAGGATTGGGGGGTTGAGGGTATTTTCGTTATTTCAGTGATTCAAGTTCAAGCCTTTTCTTCTCTTTAATTAACTAAAAGATAGCTTATAAATTGATTTAGCATTCCAATGATAAATGTAAATGAAAGACTTAAATAGTTAATATGACATTTTAAATATTGTAAATACAGTTTTTTTATGTGCACTCTAATAATATGTTATTTTAATAATTTATTTATATTTTAATATATTTAATATACAAATACTTCACTTGTAACTTTGTTTCCTTGCATGAGCTTCTATTTTTAAGAGAGAAAAAATAGAAGTATTGGGAGAAAAGATATTTTGATTTTCACCTATTAATTTAGCAATAACTTTGTTTCCTTTTCTTAACTTCTTTTTATTGCTCTTGTGTTGGAGGTGGAATTAAGGAAGCAGTTTAACACATAATAGAAGTATTTTGGATATGCTAGGGGTTTTGTGATATTTCATAGATGTGGAGGGTAATAAGGGTATTATGCAAAATTATTCAAATAAATTAAATATATATGTGAGATTTGGTTTCAATAAACAACTTGATTTATATTTCGTGTATTTACGAGATTATGTATCTTTATATATATATACATTACTCAATTTTCTAATTTAAACTTTAGTTAAGGCTACCAGTTTTTTTTATTTGTTAATGCATATAATTCTAGATTTATTTAAGTAAATGCATCCATCATCTTTTCATTTCCAATTATTTTTGTTCTTCATATAAAAAATATATTAAAAACACCAGCATGTTCATTTATTTATGTTTGAAAGATTTTTGAATGGCACGGTCCAACAAGGTAGCATAATATGTAGAGAATGCTGGTATTTATCTTTATAATTTTTAGAGTGAAAGAAATGTTGATAATTCCTTAAAATAACTTGGATTGAATTGGTTTGATGAAACTAAAAAAACGAGGGATTATATCAAATAATACACAAATGTTCATTAAAGCGAGCTTACTTTCTTCCGTGCATGAAACTAATTTATGATTATTTTATAATGTTAAAACTTTAATGTTTTCTTCAATTATTTTAATAACTTTTATTTAATATTCTTTTATCTTGTTAAATCAATTAATTAATCATTATAGATTCATGAGGTGTTCATGTAAATACTGTCTTTTAAAAATAGTGAAGATTTTTGTTTTCAAGGAAAAGAGAACTTTCGAATATTTTTTTTAATTTTTTTATCCATAAAGAATTTATAATATAATAATTGATTTGGAAAACACGTTTAATGGGTGGGGGTTTTGCGGCCACATTTGCATTGACGTGCTGGTTATGCAAGAATGCTCCTAACCGTTGGGAATAAAAACAATATGTTGCAAATTTGACGTTGCTGGTGGGATTCACTGTGCTGATTTGTTAGCTGGTTGATCGGTGACATGGCATGCTAATTATACACACTGACACCATAAGTGCATCATGATGATGTCATTTTTATCTAGATCAGTTACAGGTATTCGGGTCGGGTACGTCCATCCAAACAAAAAAACTCCTTGCCGGCACGTGTTTGCACCATGTCTCCTGTTAGAATTTTGTGTCGTTTCCATCAGCGTACTCTTCTTGATCTCCTCTACAGTAGTGTATGTATATGTGTATGTATTGGCGGATACAGGGCAAGGCAATATTAGAACTGGTTATTTACTGCGACTTCCTCTGTATCTTCAAGCTTTCCTCTGTTATTGCGTCACGATTAATGTTATTAAAAATATTTTTTTATACGACACAGAATATATAATTTAAATTTAATTTTTAAACTTGAATTGTAAAATCATAAAATTGAAAGTAAAATTTTTTAACTAAAAATTGTAAAATCGCAAATAAAATATTTTAAACAATACAAATATCCAAACATATTAAAATACATAATTCAAATAAAAGTAAAATAAACAATATAAATATCCAAATATCTTAAAATACATAATTCAAATAAAAATTCATACATGTCCATACTCCATAGTATTTCAATAACTAAAAATTAACACACCTAAAATTGCAAACTTGCAAGCTTTCACAAACAGCCCCGGTGTCAATCACAATGAGAAAGCTACGAGTATGTTGCAAACTTTGTAGCAATCACAGTGTCATTTCGCATCTATTTTCCTAAGAATTAAAGCATGAATGCACTTAGTGACAACCAAAACACATTCATTACATGTGTTGCAGGTAAAGCTCCTAAGACCATTCAACTCACAAATAGTTATGGCCCAGACAGAGCTCCTCAGGTGTTGCAAGTAAAGCTTTTAATTTTTAACACAAACAAGAGAAGAGATTTATGTTCTAGCATTTTATAAACTAGAGGAAGAACTAAATCATGAAGGTCATCGTTGATTTGCATGCAGTTCAAGTTGTCATAGACTTCCTTGCAGAAAGGTTTAACACATCTAATAAGATTTTCTTTTTTTTTTTCCCCGTAAGATAGATTCACAAAAATCAAAAGCACGGTTATTCATCAAGCTCGGTGATCAAGTGGATATTGAAATCATACTGCATGTCTATTATCAGAAATTATGCATACATTATGCCACATTGATCATTAAATTAATCACAGCATACCCAGATCAAACCGAAAAAAATTCACACTTCATAGATTCACACTTCACACTTCACAGCATGCCCAGATCAAACCGAAAAAAATTCACACTTCATAGATTCACACTTCACACTTCACAGCATGCCCAGATCAAACCGAAAAAAATTCTCCGGACAGAAGCAAACCACTTAATTGTATAATACACAGAAGCAAAAAAATTCACAGCATGCCCAAATCATTTTTTGTCTCTAATCACCAGATTCACCACCATTAGACAGAAAAAAAAAAAGCTTGGGATTGAGAATCAATGCTTACCTTCGTCTCGCCAAGAACACTCTGGATCAATTCTTAGAGTGTGAGACAGAGAGGGGACGATTGGACGAAGTCTGGGACTTTGGACTCTGGAGTCAGGGAGAGTGTGAGACAAGGAGTCGGGGACGATGAAGTCACAGGTGGGGAGTCTAGGGACCGTGGGGTGACCTTAAGACAGGGACGAAGTCGCAGAACTTAGGAGGGTGGTCGTCTGGTCGGGGACTTGGGTGGGAATTGGGAAAGAAAATAGATTAGTGCCCTAAATTCCTAATGCCCTAACCTTGAGTAAAAATTTGTTTCAATTCTAATTTTCCATTTGGCGACCCGTGAGTCCATGAGCGTGAGCTGCGTGAGTGCAGCGTGACCGGGACATTTCCTTTAAATCGTTAAAACATAATGTTTTTAATGTTTTTTGCGAGTTGACCCGGTTTTGTGAGAGTTTGACCCGGTTTTATACGAGTTTGACCATTTTCGAGTTTTGTTTCCGTTTCTACACGTTGTGATACGATTTTACGAGTTAAAACGCATTTTTAACAACAATGGTCACGATGTCTTTTTGGAAATTTATTAGTATTTAATTTTAAGATAATTAAAATAAGTATTTGTAAAAAAACTAATAAATTAATTTTACATAAAAAAGTCAAAATTCTCTTTTATCAGTTATTATTTATTTTGACAAAAACATATATATATTTTTAATTAGCAACATAGTTGTTTTAAATTTTAATAAATAAAAAAACTAGGTGATTTAAATAAGTATTCAAGAATTTTTAATTATTTAAATTAAAAGGGAAAAAATATATCTCTTTAATCAAAAATTTCATTCTTTATTTATATATTTTTTGTTTTGATAAAAATATCTTTTTTATAATTAGAAGAAGCGTGGTTTTTCAAATAAAATGATTTTGAAAACAATTTTTAATACAAAAATAAAAACATTGTAAAGTAATTAGAGCAGTTGGAGCATAACAAAACAAATGTGTTCCTATTTACAGAGTAAGGCTTAAAAAAATTATGAAGCAGAAAGAATAGCAGATCAATTTAGCTGGCTAGCTACGGTACACCGTTTCACCAATATATATTTCAGGGCTTTCTTAACATTTTGTAGATGGAGCGCATGCCAGCGAGGGTCCTTCTGCCCATAATTTTGAAACTCGGCCCGGTCATTGATCCGGTCAAGTGATCGGGTCAGATGGGTTGATCCGGATCAACCCAAAAAAATTATATAAAAAAACACAAAATTACTCACTGCCAAACCATTGACAACACCATAAGTCCATCACAGCATCAAACAAATGAACGAACAATGAATCGACAGAGAGTTCATCAAACAAAATCATGGTAACAACATTCTACAGTTCATCATGCAAATAAACAACACAGACGAATAGAATTGATGCAGAAATCGGGCTATAGAAACAGAGGTCACTGGTAGAAGAAAATACAGAAACTGTAGCAGCAATCGGGTTGGAGAAACATACCTGAGGGCTGAGGTGACTGGGCTAGCGAAATTGATGCAGAAATCGGTCTAGAGAAATCGATGACAGCGAGTGAAAGAAGGATGAACTTGAATCGGGTTGAAATTTGAAACTGAAATTGATGCCAGAACCCAGAAAATGAGAAAACGGCCAAGAATAAACAAAACAGAGAGTGAAAGAAGGAGATTCAAACCTTTTTCGCAGAGATCAATGGTTAATTGCTTCGTTTTTTCTTCTGCTCCGTTCAATTTTCAAAGACAGATTAGGTTAAGTGCTTCGTTCTTCTTCTGTCTTCGGTGTTCAGCGTTTTAGGATTTTAGATGTCATTAAACGACGTCGTTTAATGACAGGAAAAAAAAAAAAAAAAATTGACCGGGTCTCACCCGGGTTTGGCCGGGTGGACGGGGTCGACCGGGTTTGACCGGGCTAATTTCCAAGCGGGTTTTGGCCTCCACAAGGACCGGTCAACATATCAAAAAATTTATTAAATTAATATTATTGTTTATTTTTAAAAATTATTTTAACATCAACATATCAAAATAATTTAAAAAATATTAATTTAAAAATAATATATTTTTTTAAAAATAATTTAAAAATATAAAAATAAACAATACCTTAATCTATACATAAAAGATATTATAACAAATAGAAGTGGATCCGTGATAATAACACTACCATCAAAAGAGGCCATATCTTTGAAAAATGAGACCTTTTATTTTTTAAGATTTATAGGAGCACTCATATCTTTAAAAAATGCAACTTGATTGGTTAATTTTTATTTATGAAACATTATATTTATGATAAAATATTTTAAATATTTTATTTTATTTATTAAGTTTTTATTGGGAAAGAAATAAATAAAGACCTATTTATTTTTATTATCATTTATTTCATTTTTTTTTACCTTTTTATGTAAAAATAAAATAAAAATGATATACAACAAGTTTTTATTGTTAAATTTTTTTGGTTCATAGGGTTGGCTGGACTTTCTGAAATTTCTTTTTCTACTATGGCTTGGAGGCTAGGAATTAGAGGGGAGAAGATGAAGAAAAAAGAGAAGATGAAGATGAGTTATGGAAAAAAGAGAGAAATCGGGGGATTTTGTTTTTCATAATTTGGTGATAAAGTTGTAACAATAAATTATAAGGACTTTTTAGTTATTAAATCAATTATAATAACAATAATAAATGGCTCAACAAATTTATAAAGCAGAAAAAATAGCATCCATTGCATCGTCAATATTTACAGGAAATTAAAAAAAAAAAAAGCAGAAAATTCCAGATTTTAGAGGGGAAATTCAAAAAGTAAAATCCTAGAAAACAACCTTCCGGATAACAGATTATGGAAATATGGTACCGGATATGATTTAAAATATTTTTTTATATTTTTAAAAATTATTTTTAATATTAATATATTAAAACCATATAAAAATATATATAAAATAATTTTAAATAAAAAAATTCGAAATTTTTAAAAATATAGTTTGAATCCTAATTTCACACAACCGAAGTCTATGTACTGACAATACTTTCTTAGATTCATTGTGCGTGTCAACAGAATATAGGGAGAGGGAGGGACCCTCTGATTTCAAGTTGTTTACAGGCTTAGATGGATTTGGACGCACAAGATAAGAAGGCAGGGTCCTTGTCTTGGCTTCAGCATGCCAAGTTTGACAGCAGTGGTTCGTGGAAGATGCTGCCAGCTGCAATCAATCAACTAGTACAGGGAGGGAGGGACCCTCTGCTTTCAAGTTGAACGCATCTCATCAATTCCAAAACACTCTTTCATTTCATCTCTATTTCACAACATTCAGGCCATTATTCTCTCTCTTTTCCTCTGTATTTCTTCTTTGATTTCCCAAAGAAAACAAGAAAATATGGCAGCAGAGGTATTTCGAAGTAAAAAAATATTTTGAAAAATATTTTATTTTAAAATAAAAATTTTATTTTAAATTATTTTTTTTGTATTTATTTTAAAAATAAATTTTAAAAAATAATAATAAAATTATTTTAATATATTTCAAAATAAAAAATATTTTGAAAAATAATAGTTCAAAAATAAGAAGTTTAAGTATTTTTTAAAAGTTTTGAATCTAAAACTAGTAATTTTTAATTTTTAGTACCCCTGTAAAAAAAAATTATTTGGCCCTCTAACAAAATTTCTCGGCTCCCCCCTTAAATATATTTAAGGTATACAAAGTTTTAATATTTCACTCACATGCTAAATCTTAAAATCAACTAATTGATAGCCTCACATTTAAATAAGGCCTTTATAATATAAATTTAATAACAATTTTCTTAAGATTTAACAATCATAATAATGTCTTTTATGATAAGACATTTGATCATATTTTATCTGATCATTGTTCATATAGTTTTGCAGGGTGTCCTTTGTAAAAGAGTCGGCAATGAGATAATTAAGAAAAAAAATTATAACAGATTTGATGAGTCTCACCTATTCTTAGAGCATACTATTTTAAAAAAATAAATTAATAAAATAACATTTTAAATGGTATAAATATATATATTTTTATCATATATATTTAAATAAAAAAAATTATTTAAAAAGCTCATTCTATTAGAATGGAATAAATAATTGTTTTATCTTTTTAATAATTTTAATGTTATTTTTTTTTTACATAGTTAGATTTAATTGATTTATTCTTCTATTGGCTCAATGTTTGTCAAATTTGCAAGTGCACAAATCGTAACAAGTAATAAAGTGATGAGTAAGGTATCGTTCCACGAGAATTTGTAAGAAATTACTACTAATTACCAAAGTCTTTTAAATTATGATCTATTTGAGGAATCGAATAAGATAGTTTATGAAACAAAAATTAATGATTAAAAACAAACAACCAATTGATTAAATATTAATGAATTCAATTGTACTGGTTCTAGGATTTCTGACTTACCGTAACTATGCCTACATGAACTTTCTCGATTAAATTAATTACTCCTAATGTTGATAATCAGGTTTTCCTTATGTAAATATTAATCTCTCTCGAGCATCAATAAATTATTTCGACAAACAAATTTCATATACTCTACAAAAGTTCTGAACTTGTCGAAATTTATTAAGTACTGTAAAACCTGTAACGATTACAAAAGTTCTTAGGATATCTCTATCCTATAGATTTCTTACGGTATTTCAAACAATAGCTAAAACAATTATCACTTCTCAGTTTCAAATTGAATTCTAAATCATGCAGATGTTGGCCAAACACACGCAAGCATTACATATAGAATGAAATACTCAACATCTTAATGTAATAATTCAATCGAAGACATTGTTCACATAATCATAGTAAGGCTACATCAAAAATCCCAGAATAAAAGTCTACTCCATAGTTAAATTAAAGAGAAACAAACTTGATACGATGAACATCACTCAAAAGCAGAGAATTTCCGTCGAAACGATAGGTGTCCTCCCGGTTTTCAATAGTTTTGCCTCTGCCCCTCTTTTGTTTTCCTTGGTACCGCCTCCTTTCTTTTTTTCTTTCTTATGTTGTAGGGTTTTTCTTTCGTGTCTTCCCTCTTTTTCTTCTTTTATATTGTGGCTTTTCTACCCCTGCAGTAATGAGGAAAGTTTCCTTTTCTGCATTAAATTCCTTCCTACTCAGACATTGCGGGCCTGATTTGAGGTAGAAAACGTGTGAATTCAAAGATATCTATTTCTGGAGAAATTGTAGAGAATAAAATTTTCTTTCCAAAGAAACTGATCTTGCAATTTTTGGACGTCTGAGCGTTGAGATAAGGGCCATAAACCGAAACAGTCTTTGCAGCGCAGGAATTTCGGGCTGGTTCAATCCTTGTTTTTCCACTCGCTTTTTGGGCTTCGAAACAACAAAACTGAGTTATATGCCCTTCATATGTTTTGTAGACCTTCATCTCAGCTATTTGAAAATGGTTACGAACATCCGGAACTAAATTGTATAGCTTCTTTGCAGCACATAATGAATCACTGTTCAGTTTCACTGCCCGGCTCTGCCTGTTCAGTAACCTAAGATCTGAAAACACATTAATTTCCCACGAGGTCAATAGTTCAAAAAGAGATTCAAAATTCTAATTGTCTTGTGCAACATATCCAAAATATTTAAAAATCAAGCATGAATAGCAGAAAATATACATGCTAAAAATTCCCTTATCAAATACCCCCAAACTTAAATGTTTGCTTATCCTCAAGCAAAAAGGAAACCATGAAAGCAGAGTGCTAAAAGCTCATGATAAGTTCAACTTTCACATTTAAAAGGCTCCATTGTGCAGCATTCACTTCTTGACTTAGCTCATAGACAATATTAGATAATGAAAAACTAAGCATTCCTACTCTCTGTGCAGGTCGTTGTACAAACTTCCAACTCATCCATGTGTTGCATGTGTTTAGCATCCTTGAACCGTGCACATTCATTCCGCCATTATTATTATTAATTTTTTCTTTAAACAAGGTAGCCAACTTTAGGAGTAATAACACACATTTACTTGTCTTTTGACAAGGGTGATTTTTTAAAATTTATCACTTGTCTTTTGACGCGAATACAAATATTTGTGATGAATGCACCCGGTTACTTAACAGGTCATAAACTTAAAATGCTTTGCATACTCATATTTTAAGCTGCCGTTTGACGTAAAAGTAAACATTTGTTATGAACACTCCTAGTTACTAAGCAACTCAAAACATTGGAGTAGATACACATCATATACTTATTCATTCACTTTCATACTCATTATCACTCCTTGTTTTAATATTTTTCTTAGAGGGTAACAACAAGAAAGAACAGCACACTTATCTCTTATGTATAACTACACAATTCACATGACTGTGCTGGAAAAGTGTACTTCAATAATTCAAAAGAAAATAGTCATGCTTAATCCAACTTTATAAGATATCATCCGCTCTAAGCCAAGAAATATCATGGTTACATCATGAAGCACCTAAAAATGTCAAAGTTGGTCTTAAATGCATATCACTTTTCACCCTCTGTTTTCATGGTTCTAGTGTGCAGTGTCTTTCATAGTCAAAGTATGCAATGTCTCCCCCAAACTTAAATATCACAGTGTCCTCAATGGAAAAATAAATAATAGAAAGGCTTACGAATACTTCCTTTTGACTATGTGGGTGTGAGTTTGTTGTTGCTCCTGGTTATTTGCTTGTATGATCAATTCCTGCACAACTCAATGAAACAAATAAGGTTTTTTTGTTTTTCTTTTTTTTGGGTTGCCTCCCAATCAACGCTTAGTTATAGTCATTAGCTTGACTTTTCCATTTATCTAAGATGAAGTGAGAGGGATATCATCCCTTTTCCCAATAGACTCTCCATTCCTATAATGCTTCAGACGCTGCCCATTCACTATGAATTTTCCTTTTTCATCATGGGTGACCTTTACTGCTCCATAAGGAAATACCTTCACAACTGTAAATGGTCCTGACCATCGTGATTTGAGCTTACCAGGAAACAAGCAGAGCCGTGAATTGAAGAGTAATACCTGTTGACACGACCAAAAGATTGATGTCTTCTCCCAAGTGCAAGAGTGTTGAGGTAATAAATAACACGGCAAGACCGGGATCGAACCACAGAGAGGTTAATTGTACAAATTATAAATAACAATAATACGACAACAACAATAATAACAACAACAAGAATAATAATAACAACAATAACAATAATAATAACAATAATAATAACAACAATTAACAATAATAATAACAATAATAGCAATAATAGTAATAGTAATAGTAATAGTAATAGTAATAGTAATAGTAATACTCAGTACGTGACGTTGTTACACCTGAGAATGATATAAAAGATCGGGTTACAGGTTTCCAGCCTATATACTGAGTTTATGAAAAGATCAAAGAGATATATTATATAATATAAACAGAATGTAAATAGTAATAGTAATAGTAATAGTAATAGTAATAGTAATAATAATAATAATAATAATAATAATAATAGTACTGGTAGTAATAATAATAATAATAATAATAATAATAATAAAAGAAGAAGATGAAGAAATTAATGAGAACTTTGAGATGAAAGATTAATGTAAGGATTAAACAATGATAAAAAATAAATATCAAGGTTAGAGGATCCACCAATGGTATTTCAAACAAGTATAGTATAAACTCTTATTACTCAATTTGGAAACCACACACAAGGGAGGTTCCAATCAGATGATTTGTCATTAATAGCTTATTATAAATTATTAACATGATCATATTAATTATCTTATTTACATAACACCAAACTTTTAAATATTATCAGGAATTCATGATGTTAACAACAAATCAAGTTCCTTTCATAGCCCAGGTGTAGGTAATACCATACGGTTGGGCTATGAGAGTGCCAAGCATTTGTTGTACCAAGTATTATACAACACAAATCTAGATTAACCATTTAACAAGCAAGGTATCAAGAATTAGTAAGAAAAAAAGATAAGACATGTTAATATTAAACATTAAGGTCCATGTTGAGTTTATACCATACTTGTTCTTACACCATTAGTGTAACCTTTTCACCTTGACATAATAAACTTAGCTAAACATAATGAAGAAGAGAAACATAAATAAACAAAACAAGAACATAAATAAGATACAAGTTAACTAAGGAAATGAAAGGAAATGAAAAGCATAAACAAGATTTAATAAAAGCAAAACTTAAGAATTACAAAAAAATATAAAGAGAGAAATAAAGAGCATGAACTTGATCTGAACAACCAAGCCCACCAAACGCATGGCAAATGCCTCCTTTTATAGGCCAAAATTCAGAATTATTGATTTGATGACTAATTGTTGAGTGGGTGACCAACTTTTGACTTGGTGAAAATCCTTATCTTCTTGTCTGAATAAAACAAAAATGCTAGCATCAGAACTGGGTCCATATGTTCTCTTAGCTTTCCAGAAAAAAAAAATGAGGTCATTTGGACTTCTAGAACTCAAGATATGGGCTGAACACTGAACAGTGTCTGGGCTGCAGGACAGATTCGGACTTCTCCGTTGTTGCTATAATTTGGACTTGAAAACGGACTTCTTAGATCTTGTTGTCCAAATGAAAGTTGTAGGCCTGTGTCTTACTGAATTTGTGTAAAAATTTGAGGTCATTTGGCAATTTAGAACTCGAGATATGACCTAATTACCGAACAGTGTTCCAGTTTGGACTGCACCAACATCTCTTTTCCAAGTTTCACCCTCTCTTTATCTTCACAAATTTCAGTAGTTGAATTCATCAATCAATCCTTTGATTTATGTGATAGGCCTGTATTTAAGATGAACATTTACCATATATTAGGGCATTTTATAGTATTAGACTTGTTATTATAAAACATGCTTTAGTTAAAGAGTTATTGATACTTTAAGTGCAAAATGATGATATAAAACCTTGATAAATATGCACTTTGAAGTACTAATCACACCCCCCAACCAGCTTATTACTAGGCCCTAGTAATCAAAGCTTTAAAATAGAAAAACAATTTACAAGTTTCACAAAGCAAGGCATTCATCATTCAACTTACTTTAATCTATCCAGATAAACAAACTCTCATTAAATTCATATATCTGCTCAATACCTCTTAAACAAGATATTACTAAACCTTTCTTTTGTGTTCAAAATATCAACATATAGTTATGGGGCTTTAATTGGAAGAAAAACAAATTTTTGCTCTAATGTTTAAGGTTAACTTCTTTGGGTTAGGATTATTATTTTTTTTCTTTTTCTTTTATTTATTTATTTATATACACATACAACTTGAAACACAATGTATCTTTAACCCATATAACGAGTTTTAGGCTAATGACTCCCAGACCAGTTGGTCTTAGGGCATTAGGTGTTGAGATACCCCTACGAGCTTAGCAACTCGGGTTGCAGATACTGATACGTAGATAGTGCAATGTTTGATTCCCTTAAGCTTTTCTCCTCAACCCATGTAACAAGCGTTGGGCCAATAGCTCCCAAGTCAGTTGACTTTAGGGTATTAAGTGTTAAAACAACCCTTCGGGCTTAATTGCTTAGGTTAGGGAGGCTACGAAACCAAACTTGTCTACATTTTTATTATCATTGTTTTTTTTTTGCAAATTATGTACTATTCATTTCCCTTAGTTGTTACCTTTAACAAAAGAACATAAATAATATAATAATCCAATGTGCAACCCATAATCATATGTTAAAGTGTGTGTGTGAAAATGAAGATTTAAAAATATTTATTAAATGAGCATATGAGCAGAATCAAGTGCTACCAATACGAGAGTTTGTAAACCTGAATATTTCAAGAAGTATTCTGATAAACCCTGTTAAGAATGTTAACTAAAATGCGTCTCAAGAGTCACTTTTAACAAAAGAACTCCTTTTACTCTGCCATCCTAGTAACAACAGATTTGCAAATAGTTTATGAAATAGAAAACACAGTTTTTTTTTTAAATATCAACCACTACCCTTTCCCCACCAATCAAAATGAGACATTGTCCTCAATGTCTTAAGGTAGAAAGATAGAGTATAGAAAACATCACCTGAAATAATGAACACTGACAAACCTGAAACACACTTAAACAAATATAAGAAACAGCAAAACACAATAATAAAACCAAAAGACACAAAGTTTTTACAAACGAAGGCTCAAATCCAATCTAAGCTTTTTACGGCTTTCCTTAGTTGACCAATTTATGCGACTCATGGAGGGATCAATTACAGGGCTGAAAGATTGTAGTTGGTCAACCAATTGTTCAGTAGTAGCAACAGAGATTATGATTTGTCGTGCCGAAGATGTTAAAAATTCCTGTTCCGCAGCATGATCAAGAAAAGACAACAGCTTATCATAAAAACCATTAACATTTAACAGACCTATGGGTTTATGGTGAATGTGTAGTTGGGCCCAAGAAGAAATATGAAAGATCTCTTCCAATGTGCCCAGACCACCTGGTAAGGCAATGAAGGCGTCAGCATGGTTAAACATTGTATTAAGTCAATCAGACATTGTGGGGACCTGTAATTCCTCTCCTATTGTTTTTCCAATAATGTCCCCTTGTGCTAAAGCTTTAGGGACAACCCCCAAAACTTGACTACCTTCTAAAAATGCAGCTTTTGACACTCCCCCCATTAACCCAAGGTTGCCTCCTCTATACACTAAATGAATCTTTCGCTCAGCTAGTACCTGACCAAGATGATTTGCTGATTCTAAAAACTCGTTTTCTTTTCCAGGACTGGATCCACAAAAAACACAAATATTTTTTATTTTAAGAGCTGAGGATCCTGCCATTTCAAGACTTGTTTATGCTTGTATGGGTTGAGTAGAAATGAAGGGAAGAAGAAGAAGGTTTTATAGATGAGAAAAAGAAAATACAATCATATCACGTATATGGAAGCCAGTTGGAGTCTCTCTCTCTTTCTCCCCTTTTTTTTTGAAAAAAAATATGGATGTACAGGTAGTTGCGATTGCGGCGCACATCTTTCCTTGGTTTTACGTCCAAGAACGGCTTAAACGCCCTCTATGGGTCGGGGATAGGCTTCCCATCCAATTTTCTTAAAAACTGGCAAACAGGGTCTTTTTTATATATATAGTCAGATTCCCAAGACTATGATGAGCTTGTTCTTTATGAAAATGGGGTCATAAATCATGAATTGCCCGATGCACATCTCCACTATGATGAGACTTAAGAGTCAATAGAAGATTATCTAAAGACTCTCTATGTTTTGAAATAAATCCTACCTTTTGACAATATTCATAGGTTTTGCAGAATGCATATGAGTCTTTGAACATGGTAGGCCAGTAAAATCCACTTTGTAAGATTTTTGCAGTCGTCTTTTTTGACGAGAAATGATCCCCACATGCTTCAGAGTAACAAAATTTAATGACACTACTTACCTCATTGTCGGGAATGCATCTTTGAAATATTTGATCAGGACAATATTTGAATAAGTAAGGATCATCCCAATAAAGATTTTGCACGTCGCTCAAAAACTTTCTTTTATCTTGGTTATCCAAATGAGCTAGCAAAAATCCTGAAGCAAGAAAATTATTATGTTTAGCAAACCAAGGCATTGAACTAAGAGAAAGTAAAGATTCATCAGGAAAGTAATCATTGATTGGTGTGATGTCAGATGTCGAATCTATTGTCAACTTTGACAAATGATCCGCGATAATATTTTCGGTGCCTTTTTCATCATCGATTGCTTCCTGTTTGGTCATGGCATGAGGAAATGGAAGTGCTGGTGGGGAATCAGTCTTTTCTTTGCAATGTTCAGATTCAACCCCTTCCTTACCCTCAGAGATTGACTCATCATCTTTCTCACAAGGTTCAAGAATGGGTTTTTCAATAACCTTACCACTGCGAAGAGTGATGACTGATTTGACTTGATTCATGTGTTGGCTTCTGGAACTACTTGCATTTGCATTGTATTGTCCCTTTGGATTTTGTTGTGGTTGAGATGGAAACTTACCTTTCTCTTGAAAACTGAGAGCACATGTTAACTTTGCAAGAGTATCTTTAAAATCTGTCATGCTTTGAGCAAGTTGAGTGTTGATTGTCTCTTGCTTTTCAATGAATGCATGCAATGTTTCGTCAAGATTTCTTCTAGGAGGTGGAGCATAAGGAGGTGCATATCCATGAGAATTTTGGAAATTATGGTGTGCTTGAAACAATGGTTGTGAAGTTTGTGCATTATTGTTATCACTCTTCCAACTAAAATTTTGGTGATTTCTCCAACCAGGATTGTATGTTTGCGAGTATGAGTTATGATTGGGCCTTTAGAAACTGTTTAAAGCATGAGCTTGTTCATGGAGGCATTCCTTGAAAGAAGGCAAAGTTGGACAATCATTGGTTGCATGTTCATTTGTTTCACAGATTTGACACACAATATCTTGAACAGATTTTAATTGACCACTCGTTTTCAATTCTAGTGCCTCGACTTTTCTAGCTAAAGATGCAAACTTGGATTGGAGATCATGATCTGCCCTAAGGTTATACATACCTCTATTAGATGTATGAGGTTGAGTTTTACCCGGTGCCTCATAAGTGCCCGTAGTGTCCCAATTTTGAGCATTTTCGGCTAGCAAGTCTAGGTACTCTATTGCGTCATCAGGGTCTTTATCTTCAAAAGTTCCATTGCACATCAATTCCACCATTTGCCTATTTTAGGTGTTAATCCTTTATAAAAATGTGAAAGCAATCTCCATGTTTCAAAACCATGATGAGGGCAGGTATTAATCAAGTCTCGATACCTATCCCAACATTGGTAAAATGTTTCTCCTGGTTTTTGAGTGAAAGTGGTGATTTGTCTTTTGAAAGAGTTTGTTCTGTGAAATGGAAAAAACTTCTTTAAAAATTGTTGTTGCATTTCATCCCAAGCACGAATGGATCCTGGTCTCAAATTTTGTAGCCATGTTTTAGCTTTATCTTTTAAAGAAAAAGGAAAAAGCTTTAATCTGATGGTGTTTATGCTACAATTTGAGTCATTATAAGCGTTACAAACTTCTTCCAATTCTCTCAAATGCAAGTATGGATTTTCTAGATCTAAGCCATGAAAAAAAGGTAAAAGTTGAATAATGCCTGGCTTAAAATTAAAATGAGATGCATCAGGAGGAAAAAATATACATGATCACGTAATTGTTCTTGTTGGATTCATGTAATCTCTAAGTGTTCTAACCCGATTATTCTCATTATAAAGCGACTGATTATCCTCTTCATCCATGTTTTTTAAAGAAGATAAGGATACCCTACAAAGTTTATCATTTAATGTACGTGACCAAACTCTCATGCACGTGTAGAAAGAGAAGAAAAGGAAGAAGAAAAGAAAAAGAAACAAAACAAAAGAAACAAAGTTAGATAAAAGAAAAGTGAAAAGAAAAGAAAATAAAATAAATATTATAATTTATACAAGAATTTACCTCCCCGGCAACGGTGCCAAAAACTTGACACGACCAAAAGATTGATGTCTTCTCCCAAGTGCAGGAGTGTCGAAGTAATAAATAACCCGGCAAGACCGGGGTCGAACCACAGAGAGGTTAATTGTACAAATTATAAATAACAATAATACAACAACAACAACAACAACAATAATAATAATAACAACAACAATAACAATAATAATAACAATAATAATAACAACAATTAACAATAATAACAACAATAATAATAAAAATAATAGCAATAATAGTAATAATAATAGTAATAGTAATACTCAGTACGTGGCGTTGTTACACCTGAGAATGATCTAAAAGATCGGGTCACAGGTTTCCAGCCTATATACTGAGTTTATGAAAAGATCAAAGAGATATATTATATAATATAAACAGAATGTAAATAATAATAATAATAATAATAATAATAGTAATAGTAATAGTAATAGTAATAGTAATAATAATAATAATAATAGTATTAGTAGTAGTAGTAGTAGTAGTAGTAGTAATAATAATAATAATAATAATAATAATAATAATAAAAGAAGAAGAAGATGAAGAAATTAATGAGAACTTTGAGATGAAAGATTAATGTAAGGATTAAACAATGATAAAAAATAAATGTCAAGGTTAGAGGATCCACCAATGGTATTTCAAACAAGTATAGTATAAACTCTTATTACTCAATTTGGAAACCACACACGAGGGAGGTTCCAATCAGATGATTTGTCATTAATAGCTCATTATAAATTATTAACATGATCATATTAATTATCTTATTTACATAACACCAAACTTTTAAATATTATCAGGAATTCATGATGTTAACAACAAATCAAGTTCCTTTCATAGCCCAGGTGTAGGTAATACCATACGGTTGGGCTATGAGAGTGCCAAGCATTTGTTGTACCAAGTATTATACAACACAAATCTAGATTAACCATTTAACAAGCAAGGTATCAAGAATTAGTAAGAAAAAAAGATAAGACATGTTAATATTAAACATTAAGGTCCATGTTGAGTTTATACCATACTTGTTCTTACACCATTAGTGTAACCTTTTCACCTTGACATAATAAATTTAGCTAAACATAATGAAGAAGAGAAACATAAATAAACAAAACAAGAACATAAATAAGATACAAGTTAACTAAGAAAATGAAAGGAAATGAAAAGCATAAACAAGATTTAATGAAAGCAAAACTTAAGAATTACAAAAAAAATATAAAGAGAGAAATAAAGAGCATGAACTTGATCTGAACAACCAAGCCCACCAAATGCATGGCAAATACCTCCTTTTATAGGCCAAAATTTGGAATTATTGATTTGATGACTAATTGTTGAGTGGGTGGCCAACTTTTGACTTGGTGAAAATCCTTATCTTCTTGTCTGAATAAAACAAAAATGCTAGCATCAGAACTGGGTCCATATGTTCCATGAAAGTTGTAGGAAATTCTCTTAGCTTTCCAGGAAAAAAAAGATGAGGTCTTTGGACTTCTAGAACTCAAGATATGGGCTGGACACTGAACAGTGTCTGGGCTGCAGGACAGATTCGGACTTCTCCGTTATTGCTATAATTTGGACTTGAAAACGGCCTTCTTAGATCTTGATGTTCAAATGAAAGTTGTAGGCCTATATCTTACTGAATTTGTGTAAAACTTTGAGGTCATTTGGACATTTAGAACTCGAGATATGACCTAATTACCGAACAGTGTTCTAGTTTGGACTACACCAACATCTCTTTTCCAAGTTTCACCCTCTCTTTATCTTCACAAATTTCAGTAGTTGAATTCATCAATCAATCCTTTGATTTATGTGATAGGCCTGCATTTAAAATGAACATTTACCATATATTAGGGCATTTTATAGTATTAGACTTGTTATTATAAAACATGCTTTAGTTAAAGAGTTATTGATACTTTAAGTGCAAAATGATGATATAAAACCTTGATAAATACACACTTTGAAGTACTAATCACATGTTGACCAGGGACAAACTCCTTGCGTACAATGTGTTTGTCATGCTATGCCTTGGTTCTTTCCTTGTATATCTTGGCATTTTCATAGGACTCATTGCGAAATTCATCCATCTCATTAAGTTGCAGGATTCTTTTCTCACCTGCAACCTGCAAATCCATGTTCAGTTGTTTCATTGCCCAGTATGCCTTATGCTCTAATTCAACAGGAAGATGACATGCTTTTTCAAAAACTAATCGATACGGAGACATTCCCAATGGTGTTTTGAATGCTGTCCGATATGCCCACAATGCATCATCTAGCTTTCTTGCCCAATCTTTCCGAGAATTACTAACTGTTTTCTCTAAGATTTGCTTCACCTCTCTATTTGATACCTCTGTTTGGCCATTTGTCTGAGGATGATAAGCCAATGCTCTTTTGTGTTTGACTCCATCCTTAGATAGCAGTGCTTCAAACTGCTTGTTGCAAAAATGAGTTCCTTCATCACTGATGATGGCTCGAGGAGTACCAAATCTGGTAAAGATGTTCTTTCGTAGAAAATTAAGTACCACCTTGCCATCATTTGTAGGCGTTGCAATTGCCTCGATCCACTTTGATACATAATCCACTGCTAAGAGAATGTATTTGTTGTTATAGGATGAAGGAAAAGGTCCCATGAAATCGTTGCCCCAAACATCAAATAATTCAACTTCTAGGATATTCTGCAGTGGCATTTCATTTCGTCGAGATATATTCCCAGTGTGCTGACATCTATCACAAGCAGTAACAAAAGCATGAACATCTTTAAACATAGTGGGCCAATAAAAACTTGACTGGAAAACTTTGGCTGCAGTGCGCTGTGTTCCAAAGTGCCCCCCATATTCAAGTGTGTGGCAGTGCTTCAATATATTTGTCATTTCCTCTTCTGGAACACACCTCCTGATGACTTGATCTGCACAATGCCGATAGAGCATCGGCTCCTCCCAGAAGTACTGTTTGACTTCAGAAAAAAATTTCTTCTTTTGCTGGTAAGAAAAATCTGGCGGTATGATCTTACCTGCAAGAAAGTTGACATAATCTGAATACCAAGGAAAGAATTTGTTAATGGAAATTGCTAAGAGTCTTTCATCAGGAAAACATTCATTTATAACCGTGAATTTAGGCTCCAGCTGCTGTGTCAATTCCAGCCTTGAAAGATGATCTGCCACCACGTTCTCAGTCCCTTTTTTATCTTTAATTTCTACATCAAATTCTTGCAGTAATAGGATCCAACGGATGAGTCTAGGCTTGGCATCTTTCTTAGACACTAGGTGTCTAATTGCAGCATGATCAGTATACACCAGTACTTTGTTTCCCATCAGGTAAGGCCGAAACTTATCAAATGCATAGACCACAGCAAGCAACTCTTTCTCGGTTGTGGTATAATTGAGCTGGGCATCGTTGAGTGTTCTGCTGGCATAGTATATGGTGTGAAACACATTATTTTTTTCGTTGCCCCAGTACAGCTCCAACTGCATAATCACTTGCATCACACATAAGCTCAAATGGTTTCTCCCAATCCGGTGCAATCACAATGGGAGCTGTCACTAACTTCTTTTTCAACAGCATAAAGGCTGTCTTGCATTCCTCATCAAATTGAAACTTTGTGTCTTTTAGCAGCAGACTGCATAGCAGTTTGGATATTTTAGAGAAGTCTTTGATGAACCACCTATAAAATCCCGCATGACCAAGGAAACTCCTAACCCCTTTTACTGTAGTTGGCGGCAGAAGCTTGTCTATTGCCTCAATTTTAGCTCTGTCTACCTTTATTCCTTTTTCTGAAATCCGGTGCCCCAATACTATACCTTCCTTTACCATGAAGTGACATTTTTCCCAGTTCAATATCAAGTTTGTCTTTTCATAACGCTCCAAAACCAACGCCAACTTTGAAAGGTAGTCATCAAAAGAAGTTCCAAATACAGAAAAGTCATCCATGAAGATCTCAATGATTTGCTCCACCATATCTGAAAAAATAGCCATCATGCACCTCTGAAAGGTAGCTGGTGCATTACACAACCCAAAAGGCATTCTTCTGAAAGCAAAAGTGCCATAAGGGCAGGTGAAAGTGGTCTTCTCTTGGTCCTCAGGTGCGATGGCTATTTGATTGTATCCTGAATAGCCATCTAGGAAACAGTAGTATTCATGCCCAGCTAACCTGTCCAGCATTTGATCAATGAATGGTAGGGGGAAGTGATCTTTGCGAGTTGCCTAGTTGAGCTTTTGATAATCCATGCAAATCCTCCATCCAGTTATCGGTCTAATAGGTATCAAGTTGTTGTTTGCATCCTTTACCACTATCATTCCTCCTTTCTTTGGCATAACTTGAACTGGGCTCACCCATGAGCTATCAGAGATTGGATAAATAACACCATCATCTAACCATTTTAGAACTTCTTTTCGGACTACCTCTTTCATGGTAGGGTTAAGCCTTCTCTGATGCTCTACTGTTGGCTTGACTTCATCCTCCAATAGAATTTTATGCATGCAAATAGAGGGACTTATGCCTTTGATATCTACCAATACCCACCCGAGAGCTGCCTTATGTTTTCTCAACACCCTCAACAATTTTTCTTCCTCTGTTTTGGTCAGCTTTGCAGAGATTATCACAGGATAGGTGGAAGCTTCTCCAAGATATGCATACCGAAGGTGTTCTGGCAGAGGTTGCAATTCCAGAACCGGTGCTTGTTCACTGGTTGATTTTATTTTTGGTGCTGGTTGTCCCAAATCTTCAAACTATCTTTTGCGGTTAAGTTCAAAAGAGTCCATCCAACATGTATATTCTGTTATTTCAGCATCCTCTTCCAGTACATTATTTACCAAACATGCTTCCAACGGGTCAGTTGGAAGCTTGACTTTGTCATTAATTAAGGAGTCCACCACTTGAATGCTGAAGCAACTCTCCCCCATATCTGGTTGTTTGATGGCTTTGAACACATTGAAAATCACCTCC
Source organism: Populus tomentosa (assembly GCA_018804465.1). Taxonomy (NCBI): domain Eukaryota; kingdom Viridiplantae; phylum Streptophyta; class Magnoliopsida; order Malpighiales; family Salicaceae; genus Populus; species Populus tomentosa. Next base: position 306,313 of record CM031995.1, read on the forward strand.
TCTTCATTCACCCTTAACCGCAGCTCCCCTTTCTTCACATCAATTAACGCACCTCCAGTGGCCAAGAATGGCCGGCCAAGCAAGATAGGGATCTCATTATCCTCCTCCATATCCAGTATGATGAAGTCTGCTGGAAAGATGAACTTGCCCACTTTCACCAGTACATCTTCAATTATTCCCCTTGGATGCTTCAATGACCTGTCAGCTAGCTACAGTGTTACTGTGGTTGGCCTTGCTTCACCTAAACCAAGCTTCTTAAAGATAGATAAAGGCATGAGATTAATACTTGCATCTAAATCACATAAAGCTTTTTCAAATATAGAATTTCCAATGGAACATGGTATAGTAAAACTCCCTGGATCCTTAAGTTTTGGAGGCAGTTTCTTCTGTAAAATAGCACTGCATTCCTCAGTAAGAGCGACAGTCTCATATTCCTCTAGCTTTCTTTTGTTTGAGAGGATGTCTTTCAGAAATTTCACATAGCTTGGCATTTGTTCAAGAGCATCTGCAAAAGGAATGTTAATCTGTAATTTTTTAAACACATCAAGAAATTTAGAAAATTGCTTATCAAGTTTATTCTTTTTGAGACGTTGTGGAAATGGAATTCTCTGCATTATTTATTGCATTGGTTCTGGCAAAGGATCAGATTTTTTCATATTCTGAATTGGTTCGGCCATTTGCTCCTCTTCTTCTTTTCCTGCACTCTTGTTTCCAGCAATCTACTCCACTTCTTTTCCACTTCTTAAAGTTATGGCCTTGCATTGCTCCTTAGGATTAATTTCAGTTGTGCTTGGTAGATTTCCTTATTGTCTACCCGTGAGCATGTTGGCTAACTGACCAACCTGAACCTCTAAATTTCAAATTGAGGCTGCTTGGTTCTGCAGATTGGTATTTGTTTCAGTCATGAATCTGGTGGTGTTGTTTGCTAATTGTGTCATAGCTTCTTCAAGTTTTGATTTCTCTTTCATGTGCTCACTTGAAGATGGCATGGCTGGATTCTTCATGACAGTTTGATTGTTCCACAAGAAATTAGGATGATTTCTCCAACCGGGATTATATGTTGCACTGTAGGGGTTGTTCTGCCGGCTATAGTTTGACACAAAATGAGCATGCTCTGCTTGAGAGAATGGGTTCCCAACCTGACACTCTTCACTTGTGTGATTTCCATGGAAAAAATCACACGTTGTATGGATGGCATTTGCTGACAATTGAGTGGTTTTCAGTTGCTGAGTTAGTGAATGGACTTGAGTTGTTAATGTCGTGATTGCATCAATTTCGTGCACCCTAACAGTCTTTTTCTGTATGCTTCTTTCATTTGGCCATTGGTAATTGTTCATAGCCATTTCTTCTAATAAGTTATAAGCATCATCCTGTGACTTACTCATAAAAGCTCCTCCTGAAGCTGCATCAATTAGTGTTCTTGTGGAGGCATTCAATCCATTGTAAAAATTTTGCACCTGCATCCACTTCGGTAGTCCATGGTGGGGGCATCGCCTGAGCAAATCCTTGTATCTCTCCCATGCCTCATACAATGGTTCACTCTCAAGTTGGGCGAAGTTAGCTATCTCAATGCGCATTTTTGCTGTCTTGGCTGGTGGAAAAAATTTAGCAAGGAATTTCTAAGCTAAATCTTCCCAGCTGATAACTGAATCTGCAGGCATGGAGTTTAACCAGTTCTTCGCTCTATCTCGCAGAGAAAATGGAAACAGTCTGAGGCGAATGGCATCATCAGTAACGCCATTATGCTTAAATGTGTCGCAAATTTCCAAGAAACTTGCAATATGGGCGTTAGGATCATCACTTGGCAACCCATAAAACTGAACTGAGGTCTGAATCATCTGTAGTATTGCTGGTTTGATCTCAAAATTATTGGCGTCAATCCTTGGTTTCCTGATAACAGAACGGATTCCTGTCACCTGTGGGAGAGCAAAATCTCTCAATGCCCGTGTATCTTGCTCAAGATTTTCATTGTCTGCCATGATGCCTGAACTATTTTGAGTCTCTCGCGTTTTCTTTCTTAATCCCATTGCAGTTCTCTCAATCTCAGGATTATAAGGTAGCAACGGCTAGTTTTTGTTACTTCTCATGCACTAGACAACACACCTAAAGAGCTGAAGACAAAAGACAATCAAATTAGATCAAATTTAATTTATATTGATATTATTAGTAATTTTATCTAAAATCCCCAGCAACGGCGCCAAAAACTTGTTGGTTAAATTTGCAAGTGCACAAATCGTAACAAGTAATAAAGTGATGAGTAAAGTATCGTCCCACGAGGATTTGTAAGAAATTACTACTAATTACCAAAGTCTTTTAAATTATGATCTATTTGAGGAATCGAATAAGATAGTTTATGAAACAAAAATTAATGATTAAAAACAAACAACCAATTGATTAAATATTAATGAATTCAATTGTACTGGTTCTAGGATTTCTGACTTACCGTAACTATGCCTACATGAACTTTCTCGATTAAATTAATTACTCCTAATGTTGATAATCAGGTTTTCCTTATGTAAATATTAATCTCTCTCAAGCATCAATAAATTATTTCGACAAACAAATTTCATATACTCTACAAAAGTTCTGAACTTGTCGAAATTTATTAAGTACTGTAAAACCTGTAACGATTACAAAAATTCTTAGGATATCTCTATCCTATAGATTTCTTACGGTATTTCAAACAATAGCTAAAACAATTATCACTTCTCAGTTTCAAATTGAATTCTAAATCATGCAGATATTGGCCAAACACACGCAAGCATTACACATAGAATGAAATACTCAACATCTTAATGTAATAATTCAATCGAAGACATTGTTCACATAATCATAGTAAGGCTACATCAAAAATCCCAGAATAAAAGTCTACTCCGTAGTTAAATTAAAGAGAAACAAACTTGATATGATGAACATCACTCAAAAGCAGAGAATTTCCGTCGAAAAGATAGGTGTCCTCCCGGTTTTCAATAGTTTTGCCTCTACCCCTCTTTTGTTTTCCTTGGTGCCGCCTCCTTTATTTTTTTCTTTCTTATATTGTAGGGTTTTTCTTTCATGTCTTCCCTCTTTTTCTTCTTTTATATTGTGGCTTTTCTACCCCTGCAGTAATGAGAAAAGTTTCCTTTTCTGCATTAAATTCCTTCCTACTCAGACATTACGGGCTCGATTTGAGGTAGAAAACGTGTGAATTCAAAGATATCTATTTCTGGAGAAATTGTAGAGAATCAAATTTTCTTTCCAACGAAACTGATCTTGTAATTTTTGGACGTCTAAGCGTTGAGATAAGGGCCATAAACCGAAACAGTCTTTGTAGTGCAGGAATTTCGGGCTGGTTCAATCCTTGTTTTTCAACTCGCTTTTTGGGTTTCGAAACAACAAAACTGAGTTATATGCCCTTCATATGTTTTGTAGACTTTCATCTCAGCTATTTGAAAATGGTTACGAACATCCGAAACTAAATTGTATAGCTTCTTTGCAGCACATAATGAATCACTGTTCAGTTTCACTGCCCGGCTCTGCCTGTTCAGTAACCTAAGATCTTAAAACACATTAATTTCCCACAAGGTCAATAGTTCAAAAGGAGATTCAAAATTCTAATTGTCTTGTGCAACATATCCAAAATATTTAAAAATCAAGCATGAATAGCAGAAAATATACATGCTAAAAATTTTCTTATCACTCAACTTTGTTAGTTTTAGTTTTTCTGAGAGAGATATAAGAATAACATTTATATATATATAAAAAAGATATTTTAGTATTTCATTTAACTTTTTTCTTTTAAGTATAAAAAACAAATAAAAATAATCAAAATATTTTTATTTTTATTTTTTACTACCCATTTAATAACTCAGATGCTCTTACGAGTTACGAGTTAACTCAATCTCAAGCTCTAGTGTCTGCAAAACATTAGACTTTCTTCTTCAAAGGGAGCTCCCCGATTGACCATGCAGATTTAAGGAATTTTATCCCCAGTACATGAAAATGAAACAAACTGTAAGAAGAATTCTGCTGCCGTTCTTGGTTTACACTACTTTCTTAGATCCATTATACGTGTCCTCACAATATCGGTACACTTCAAATGAAAAAAACAATTTCTTAACATTTATTTGCCACGTTTACAGGCTTAGATGGCTTTGGACATGCAAGATACGAAGGAAGGGTCCTTGTCTTGGCTTCAGCATGCCATGTTTGATCGTAGTGCTTCGTGGAAGATGCTGCCAGCTGCCACTGTCATCAATCAATTAATAAAGTGAGTGAGGGACCCTCTGCTTTCAAGTTGAATGCATCTCCCCATTCCAAAACTCATTTCATTTCATCTCTATTTCACGACTTTCAGACCCTTCTTCTCTCTCTTTTCCTCAATCTTTCTTCTTTGATTTCCCAAAGAAAACAAGAGGATATGGCAGCAGAGCTTTTTCTTGCGTTTGCCATAGAGGAGACTTTGAGAAGGTTGAGTTCCATAGCTGTTGAAGGGATCGGACTTGCTTGGGGATTGGAGGAACAGCTGCAAAAGCTCAAGCAATCCTTGACCTGGATCAAAGATGTGCTCCAAGATGCAGCAAGAAGGTCAGTCACAGACGATTCTGTGAGGGGTTGGCTGGAGAAACTACAAGATGTAGCTTACGATGCTGAAGATGTTCTAGACGAGTTTGCTTATGAGATTCTCCGAAAAGACCAAAAGAAGGGAAAGGTACGTGACTTTTTTTCATCCCACAACCCTACCGCATTCCGTTTGAATATGGGTCGGAAAGTTCAGAAGATCAATGAAGCCCTGGATAAAATCCTGGATGTTGGCTCTCGTCTTGGATTGAGAAATCTACCTGAAGTTAGGCGGGATCCACGCCGACAGACAGATTCCATCCTTGACAGCTCAGCAGTTGTAGTAGGAAGGGAGAATGATGTCTCTAAAGTTGTGGAATTGCTGACTAGCATGACCAAATCCCAACACGCCCTTTCAGTTGTCCCAATAGTGGGGATGGCTGGCCTTGGAAAGACTACTATAGCAAAAAAGGTTTTCCAAGAAGTCAAGCACAGAAAGCTTTTTGATGTAACAATATGGGTTTGTGTTTCTAACCATTTTGATGAAGTGAAGATTCTACGAGAGATGTTGCAAAAGATTGATAAAACTACTGGCTGGGTGGACAATCTTGATGCAATTCTTGAAAACCTCAAGAAAGAGCTGGAAGAGAAAACATTTCTTCTTGTTCTTGATGATGTGTGGAATGAAGACCATGATAAGTGGGCTGGTTTGAAGGAGGGATTGTTAAAAATTAAAGACAAGAATGGGAATGCAGTTGTTGTTACAACCCGCCTTGAGGTAGTAGCAAGCATGATATTGAAGACTTGTCCTGGGAGTCAGCACGAGCCATGGAGACTGTCAGAGAATCAATGTTGGTCAATTATCAAGCAAAAGACGAGTGGGGGTGGAGGAGCATCAATGACTTCAGACTTGGAGTCTATTGGAATAGAGATTGCAAAGAAATGTGGCGGGCTTCCATTGCTTGCTAATGTTTTGGGAGGAACTCTTCACGGAAAGCAGGTAGATGTGTGGAAGTCAATTCTAAACAGTAGAATTTGGGATTCTCAGGATGGAAATAAAGAAGCTTTGCGCGTATTAAGACTCAGTTTTGATCACCTGTCATCGCCATCACTAAAAAAATGTTTTGCATACTGTTCCATTTTCCCTAAAGATTTTGCCATTCAAAGGGAAGAGCTAATTCATCTTTGGATGGCTGAAGGCTTTCTTAGGCCATCAAATGGGAGGATGGAAGACGAAGGCAACAAGTATTTCAATGACTTGCTTGCAAATTCATTTTTCCAAGATGTTGAAAGGAATGGGTATGAGATCGTAACAAGTTGCAAGATGCATGATCTTGTGCATGATCTTGCATTGCAGGTCTCAAAATCAGAAACGTTAAATCTGGAGGCAGATTCGGCTGTCGATGGGGCATCTCATATTCGTCATCTAAATCTCATATCTTGTGGGGATGTTGAAGCAACATTAAAGGCGGTTGATGCTAGAAAATTACGAACTGTTTTCTCAATGGTTGATGTATTCAATATGTCTTGGAAATTCAAAAGCCTGAGAACTCTCAATTTGCGACGGTCTAATATCACTGAGTTACGAGATTCAATTTGCAAGCTGAGACATTTGAGATATCTTGATGTCTCGAATACTGCTATTAGAGAATTGCCAAAATCCATCACCAAGCTCTACCATTTGGAAACATTAAGATTCATTTATTGCGTGTCACTAGAAAAGCTTCCTAAGAAAATGAGAAATTTAGTTAGCTTGAGACATCTTCATTTTAATGATCCGAAGCTAGTGCCAGCTGAGGTGAGATTCTTAACACGCCTTCAAACTCTGCCTTTTTTTGTTGTGGGTCCAGATCATAAAATTGAAGAGCTGGAATGCTTGAATGAACTAAGAGGAGCATTGAAGATATGCAAGCTTGAGCAAGTTAGAGACAAAGAAGAAGCTGAGAAGGCAAAACTGCGTGGAAAAAGAATGAACAAATTGGTGCTTGAATGGAGCCTCGAAGGTAAAAACAGTGTTAACAACGAGGATGTGTTGGAAGGCCTGCAGCCTCACCGAGACATAAGAAGCTTGACAATTGAGGGTTATGGAGGTGAAAATTTCTCATCATGGATATTGCAACTCGATAATCTGACGGTGCTGAGATTGAATGGCTGCAGCAAGTTGAGGCAACTCCCAACACTTGGATGTCTTCCTCGCCTTAAGATTCTAAAGATGAGTGGAATGCCTAATGTGAAATGTATAGGCAATGAGTTCTATAGCAGCAGAGACAGCGCAGGTGTACTGTTTCCAGCACTACAAATACTCACTCTATTCAGGATGGATGGTCTTGAAGAATGGATGGTACCGGGTGGAGCAGGTGATCAAGTATTTCCTTTTCTTGAAGAGTTGAGCATTCAGCAGTGTGGCAAGTTGAGGCAACTCCCAACACTTGGATGTCTTCCTCGCCTTAAGATTCTAGAGATGAGTGAAATTGGTACTGTAAAATGTATAGGCAATGAGTTCTATAGTAGCAATGGCAGTGCAACAGTATTGTTTCCAGCACTAAAAGAATTCACTCTATCCAGATTGGATAGTCTTGAAGAATGGATGGTACCATGTGGAGAAGGTGATCAAGTATTTCCTTGTCTTGAAAAGTTGAGCATTGTGATGTGTGGCAAGTTGAGGCAACTCCCAACACTTGGATGCCTTCCTCGCCTTAAGATTCTAGAGATACGTGGAATGCCTAATGTGAAATGTATAGGTAATGAGTTCTATAGTAGCAGCGGCAATGGAACAGTATTGTTTCCAGCACTAAAAGAATTCACTCTATCCAGATTGGACAGTCTTGAAGAATGGATGGTACCATATGGAGAAGGTGATCAAGTATTTACTTGTCTTGAAGAGTTGAGCATTTGGAAGTGTGGAAAGTTGGAAAGCATTCCGATATGTCGTCTTTCATCTCTTGTACAATTTGAAATTGAGGGATGTGATGAACTGAGATATTTGTCTGGTGAATTTCATGGCTTCACGTCTCTTCGAGTTTTAGAGATACGGGGGTGTCCAAAGCTGGCATCCATTCCAAGCGTACAACACTGCAGAGCTCTGGTGGAATTGGGTATATATTGGTGCGGTGAGTTGATCTCAATTCCTGGTGATTTCCGAGATTTGAATTCTTTGAAGAAATTGATGGTTTATGGGTGTAAATTGGGAGCTCTTCCAAGTGGACTACAATGTTGCGCATCTCTAGAGGAATTGTGGATAATTGATTGTAGTGAGCTTATCCATATCAGTGATTTACAAGGATTGTCTTCACTTCGAAGATTAGAGATAAGTCCTTGTGATAAGCTCATCAGTATTGATTGGCATGGTTTACGACAATTGCGTTCTCTTGTTTATTTAGAAATCACCGCGTGTCCCAGTTTGAGTGATATCCCAGAGGATGATTGGTTGGGCAGCTTCACCCAACTGAAGGAATTGAGAATGGGTGGTTTCTTAGAGGAGATGGAGGCTTTTCCTGCAGGAGTTTTAAACTCAATCCAACACCTCAACTTGAGTGGGTCCCTCAAATCGCTATGGATATATGGATGGGATAAACTGAAGAGTGTACCACACCAACTTCAACACCTCACTGCCCTCGAGCGATTGGGTATAATGGATTTCGACGGGGAGGGATTTGAGGAAGCATTGCCAGAATGGTTGGCCAACCTTTCTTCTCTTCAATCTCTTCATATTTATAATTGCAAGAATCTCAAGTATATGCCAAGTTCAACAGTCATTCAACGCCTCTCCAAATTAAAGGAATTGTATATCTCGGAATGTCGACATCTATCAGAAAATTGTAGAAAGGAGAATGGCTCTGAGTGGCCCAAAATTTCTCATATCCCAACAATCTATATAGCATAGAGGGTGCACATGTAAGTAAGTTGGGATTTTAATTTTTTTTATGTTACTTTGTATACAGAGGAGAGAGAACCAATTAAAGTTTTTAAATTAATGAAAGTACTTATTTGCTTTGAAACATGAACCATCTCATTTGAGAATTTATGGAAGCAGAATGCACCTCTTGAATTGTGGATTTGGAAGGGATGTCCCCATCTATCAGAAAATTGTAGAAAGGAGAATGGCTCTGAGTGACCCAAGATTTCTCATATCCCATCAATCACGATAGAGGGTACACGTGTACAGGTAAGTTGGGGTTTAAATTTTATGTTACTTTGCATGCAGAGGAGAACCGATTAAAGTTTTCAAATTAATGAAAGCAATTAGACTTCACTCTTTCACTTGTTTCTTTAATTTAAAACATTTTATATATTTATTAAGATTGTTTCCATATATTACAAATATTTGCTTTATCTATATAGTATTATTTATTTTAAAATCATCAACTTTATATTCAATTATGATACTTTATATTCAATTATGCTACTTTATCAATAACCATCAATCATTATTTTAATATCATCAACTTTGTATACAATCACGATACTTCAAATAAACCATTAAATCTTAAAATTAATCGATTGATAAAACTCACATTCAAATAGAGGCTTTCATATACGTATAAATTTAATTTTAATGATGATTTGTTAAAATTTAAAAATTATAACCATGAAATCAATAATTTAAGTTGTTATTAGACTTTTATTTTTTAAAAAAATTACCTAATCATTTCTTGCCTACATGTAGTAACCAATTTTAACTTAGTTCATTTCATTTAATAACAAATACAATTAAAGCTAAAAACACTTTTTAGTTGACTCCAAGATTTAAAAAAAGAAAAGAGAAAAAGTCAACGTGACCCCTTTTGGTAACCCTGGAGTCCCTGACGAATTATTAATAAACAGTGTGGCTAAACAAGTTTAAAATACTTTCACAGTAAATATATTAGACTTTTTTTTTTTATTATTGTATTCATTGAATTGAATATGCTTCCTATACAACTAAAGCTACTTTCAACATAAATCATAATATTTTTAGAAACTATGAAGCAATCCCATTTTCCTGACATTTTTTCTCCAGTCAGTTAATTCATTCTGCATTTTGTAGTTTAGCGTTGTTTTATATTTCCAAAACTAATATCAAGTTGGCTATTCTAACAATCATATGTGCAGTGGTACCTCGAAGACTCGGACCTCGAATACTGAAGGAAGCTATGGAATGGTTATTTAAAGCTTATGCAGAATAGTAAATCAAAAAAAAGACCTGGAAAGACGGGGACAACAAGATCAAAAATGGATGAAGCTGGCGGCTTATCACCAAAATAGGACGAGCTCAATACAGGAATGGATGTGAATTATTGTTTGTATGCGATGATACTTCTATTATTTTATTTTAGACTTCTTTCTCATCATTTAGGAATTCAGTTTTCATGAAGCTATATATATTGGCAATTGATGTTAAATTCAATATTCCACCAAAAATGGGTAGAAATTGTCATGAACATCACCAAAAATGTTCAAAGTGACTCCTTTATATACCATTTTCCTCTTCCATCTGCCTTCAAACCAGTAGTTCATGACCAGGTCTGTGTACCTGTATTTAGATAGTACACACCCCACACTCTTGATGCATTTGCACAAACTAATTGCTTGATATATTTTAGGCAATTATAATAATATTTACAAATATTTCTGCCTTTGGTGTCCTCTGCACTTGTTGAGACAACATAAATGCCAATTATGGCCCTCCTAAAACAAGAAAGAAAACACCGAAAAACATGCCAGCCCCCACGATTTTGATTTGAGCTACAACATGGGCAGGCGTTCACAAGTGCAGCCATTGGTTTCCTCCTGGCTTCCTAACTGTTCAAAATTCTTGGACTCTTTTCCTAGTTGAGTTAGAAATAGATGGCAATGAGAAGCAAAGTGAATTTATTGGAAGGTTGTCCTAGAACATAAATAGATAATTGAGATCTTCCACGGTAAGACGAGTAGCTGAACCCCCACTTTGATCTTCGCCAAATGCAGATGCAACCATTTTTCTCCTCTCTTCCTGCAAATTGTGGTCACCAGCAAAGAAAATCATCTTTGAAAACCATGGTCAAATTTTCGAATATAAGAACACAGAGAAATGCACATACGAGCAAAAGTATTAGATAATAAATAGATCACACTTCAAGATTACAAGTAATATTCTCTGTCATTTACAAAGGCTGCAGCCTCTGGCACCTTGTAACTGTCATGCCCATCTACCACCCTGGAAGTGCAATTTGTCGCCTTCTTGATAAGTTTAATGAGATTAACGTGGATGTGAGGTAAAGAGTAGCCATTTGAAGATGAAATGTTGAATGGTAATGCTGTTTCCAAATTTAACCCTAAAAGCCGCTTCCGTAGGACCATAATCAACTAGTAACCTTTTTGTTTCAATACTAGCCTTCCACCTTGATGTGATGTACTCATATTTTATTGCAAGTATCATTAATCCTCGATGATGTTTATCTTTAATCACTTCCATTGATATATATAAAGCAAAAGGCTTGGATTTATACTGTGCAAGGCATGACAACCTCAACATGGATAAATTTACAGAATCCCTCCTAACTCCCAGACAGGTTTTCTGGCTTTTCTGGATTGTTGTTGGTTTATGATATTTAGAAGAGATAACAAAATGGGAAGCTAAAGATTCATAATTAGTTGGAAAAAAAACTTCTCTCTTTAACCCTAGCAACATATGATCCAGACTCTCCAGCGACCAAAAGGCAAGAACAAGATTAAACAGTTATCCAAAAACATAAGACGGAATCAATGCTTGTAGAAAGAAACAATACCGGAAGAGCTAATATTCTATCTTCTAGGGTGTCTTTTATGGCAAGTCATGTTACTGTAACAGGACGAATCTGTGCATTTCTATGAGCTCGATCAACAGCCTGGTCCTCAGTGGTTGGATTCCACCAAAGATCCAGAAGGAATTCATGACATGCAGCAACCATGTTCAAACCAAGGTTTCCTGCCTTTAAGGACATCAGCATCACGGTGACCTGCAATAAATTTCAATCATTCAGATGCTGAATGTAATGCAAGGATTAAAGATCAGCAATAATTATCATGCACAACGCCATCAATTTGACAGAGGAGATCAGTATTGCATGTTTTGGCTAGTTATTAAATAGTGTAAATGATACAGTACTCTTTCCATTCATCAGGTAGAGGCCTTGATTATTAACATGTTTTTCATGGAGAACAAATGAAAAAACATCTTCAGGAATTAGGATTGTTTCAAGAATTCATGAGGTAGGGGCCAAACCTTGGGATCAGTGTTGAAAACTTTAACAGTCCTGTCTCTTGAACTCGAAGTCAGTGTCCCGTCAAGCCTCCTGCAATACTGATTCAGTGAAATTTCAACCAAATCCAACATGCTAGTCCACTGGGAGAAAACAATTGCTTTTATTGGTCCTTCAGTTGACGAGTTTGAACATGCCATCGATATAGCACAGGATACTTTAGAACCATTAAATCCTGAAATTGGACTCTCTACCTTACAATGGGATTGAACCTCAAGAACAGCTTTGATTTTTGAGGAACTATACTTATGCTGAAGGACTATTGATGTATCATCATATGTGGAATTTGAGGAGCTAGCATCGAGGTTGTCAGAGATTCTTCTTCTAAGAGTAGCTTCAGAGAAAACAACATCGGAACCAAGTTGTTCTTTCCAGTCAGAAGCAGGGCAAGGATTATCATCTCCTGTCAAGTATTCTGACACACTGATAGCAGAAAACATGGCCACGCATGTTAATGACAGAGTCCTCAAGCAGGTCCTGTAAGAGCAACATACAATAGAAAAAAGATGGGTCTGATGCAAGGTGGTACAGTTTTTGTCTTCACTGATCATATATTGTCAATTTAACTCATTGCAGGTACATACTCGCACTTCAAAAGAGACTCCTCTAACATGGTATAGACAAAGATGTAAGCACTAGAAGTTGACAAGTGTGTAATCACGGGAACGCAGTGCAAACCAAGTTCCACAAAAATTCAATTTTTTTTTTATGTTTTTAAATTGTTTTGATGTACTGATGTCAAAAATAATTTTAAAAAAGCATTATTTTGATACATTTCTAGATGAAAAGCAACCGCTTCCACACTCTCAAACGCCCTCTTAATAGCATGGTACAGGCATGTCCAGAAAAGAACTAGATACTCTAACAAGGTTGGCAAAGAAGCACATCAGTAACAAGAAACTAGGGTTCTCATAGGTGAAAGTTTGAGTTTTCACAGATACTAACAAGATTAAGATAGTATCCAACAAAGAATATCTAAGAGCAGAACCTTGTCTGCCAGCACAGGCATGAAGCTGGACAGTTTCAACAAGCTTATTAAGCACGGTCAGCAGAGGATAATGAAACCAACAAGAACACGTTCAATAGCTTTTTCAGTTGCTTGAAAAATGTAATCTACAGTCAACTGCGTGAAGGAGTTTGGCCCATGGATTAAAACCATTAGCCACAGATTGGCTAAGCATTTCGTAGTGATTGAGAGCATTAAACAGATGCAATAACTCTATAAAGTTGTTCCATGATGAAATATCAGCTCCTTAGAAGCAAGCCTAAACAGGAACGGGTATTAATTTAAACTTTCAACTACCATCATATCAATTTCAACCTTACATGTGTGATCTATAAACATAAGGACCCTTAGTTTGAGTGCTTCTATGGAAACATATCACCAGAGAGAACTAGGGTAGCCTTACATACGTGATCTATAAACATAAGGACCCTTGCTTGCATCCAGGAAACAACTGCTTTTTTTGTAACAAAGTTTACAGCTTCAGACTTGAAAAATGCACAGAGCCTAAATGTTAACTAGTTTACAAAAGCAAAGGAGAACCATAATCTTCTCTAGAACAGAGATACAAGCCCAATATCATAATACTTATAACTTACATACAGGATAATGCATGTCTTTGCTTATTCCCATCTCCATGAGTATTGAATGCAACAATCCTGGCAAGTAGCGAAAGAGAAAAGTTCCCAAACCAACCTGAACAACAACGATCATAAATAAAAATGAACCTTCTTTTGATGGTGAATAAAAAACTGAACGTGAAATGAGAAGTCGATACACACAAGGAATGAGTACACGAAAATTGAAAGCGAGCTCTTTTGACCTTTTGGCAGAAGCTCCATCTCCTGTCAGCAATTCAATTCTTCTATAAATAATAACCTTATACCAATGATGTCAAAAATAGGCTCACAGAACATCAGTGTTGTACAAGAGATCCAATTGAAGTGATTCACACTTTCTTCTACAAATCATTTAGAGTGGCACTAATAATTAGGATACCAATTTGAACTAACAACAAGAAGAAGCATATAACACAAAAAAGAAATGAACATATGAAGGAATAGCTAGAATGTATTAGCGATGCCTATTGGAATGCATTTTGACTCCAAGGATTCATTTACACGTTCAACAAATATTAAGAAAAACAAGGAACAGGGATGGCTAACTGATACGATCACAATTCACAATTTCTAGAACGAGGGCTTTATAACTACACTACCTGAAAAAGAACCACAAGTATTACAAGGTTGATCCCAATCGCCATGGTACTGCTGTAGTAAAACACCAATGACCTGCTCAAAGTGGATGCAACGCTCAGCATAATGACACCCAAGATTAAGAATATCAGACAATACAAGAAAATTACAGAACAATAGCAAAACAAATTGCTAACATAAAAATGAAGTACCATACACCTGACATGTTACTCCTGAAAACAATAGGTTGAACAGAAATGGTAAAACTAACCCTCTTCAATCAACAGCTCAAGGGTTTCTGAGGATACACCAGCTATTCTTATATCTAACAGCTTGCGGTCAAAAGGTGACATGGATCGAACCCACGAACCACCCTTATCAATCTTCTCCCACATTTCCTGCGGACACATCCCTATCGCACAAGACGCGTTCCGGCAAAGAAAATACATCAATGGCTCTTAAATTTCCAGTTCAAACGCTAGTGCCAAATGCCTGGGTAAGAAAAGGCAGTCAAAAGCATTGCCATTTTCGTAAAAGATAAACTCACCTGTGAAAACATACCTTAACATGGGGTCTGCGAAAACTGGAGTTCGAAGGTGAGAGTTTGAGCTTAAAAGAATGGGAAAACTTGTTCAGGTGTTTAAGCCTTGGCAACCCATTGATATAAATTCTTTCACAAAGCACCAAAGTCCCTAGCTTTGAGTTCATAACTCTTAAGCTAGGAGATATTGGCACTTTACTACTCTCACCTACAACTACAAGACCCCGAGAAACTAAAAGTACAAATCTTTTAAAAATATATATTAATAGTTCTGATAATTACTGTATTTAAATATCAAATTTCTTAGACTTTAAGGGAAAAAATTAAGCAAAGAGAGACTAGGGTACCTAAAGAGAGTTGAAGGGGAAGGGAAGGTGGGGCAAATAACTAAATATAGAAAAAGAGGAGAACGGAGAAGATAGAAACGGAGGTCCCATAAGGTTTTGCAGTATCCATTGGCTTCTGAGTTCTGGGTTTGGGGAAAGCAATGAGGATAAGGGTATTTTCACTATTTCAGTGAGTCAAGTTCAAGTTCAAGCTTTTTTCTTTTCTTTGTTTTTTCCCAAGTGGAAGATGATTTAATCATCTGTCCTTGCAAATTATGGGTGGGATTAAGGAAGTACAGTTTCAAAAATAATAAAAGCATTTTGGATATATCAGGGGTTTTGTGATATTTCATAGATGTGGAGGATCTATTAAGCCAACTCATGAATTCAAGTTAATGATGTAAAGATAATTTTATAAAAAAAAAATTAATAATCTATAAAGTTAATTATATTTAAAAAAAAAATATTAATGTATATTAATTTTTTAAATTCATGATTTAAATTATTAAATTGAAAGAATTATACATAAAAGGATCAAGAAAAAAATTAAAAATAAAAAAAACATGAACTATAATGAAGAAAAAAACACACAACAAATTGAGATGGAAAAACAAAGAAGGGTTTTACAAAATGGTTAAGAACAAAAATAAAAATTAAAATATTAAAATTAAAATTAAAATATCAATAACTAAAAGGATAGTTCTAAAATTTTGAATAGTTAATTTAATTTTTAAAGGAGAAAAAAAGAAAGAGAAAAAAGCCTCTTTGACAACAATTCATCTATAATCATCACCGCAAGCTACACCACCAGGAAGAAAATGCCACTCGATTCTAACAACTAGGTAAGATGATTTTTTTATCCACCATAAGATGTTGCATTTCCCTTCAAAAGGTCACGAGTGCCTTCTATTTATTAATGCTTGTATTGCACTTATCAATCACTTTGTTATTTTAATATTTATTAAAATATCAAATTGTTCTTAACCACAACTTAATAATTACAAAAAAAAATTGAAAATAAAAAAAACTTGTGGACATAAGCTATAATTTTTTTTTAAAAAAAAAAAAAGCAATTGAATTATTTTACTGTGCTTAAAAATATAAAAATACTTAAAAGCCCCTAGATGGTAGCTTTATTTTTCTTGCATTTGGTAAATTAGTATTTTTTTTATACATTTAAAAAAAATGATAATTTCATGCCGATTAATTTGATAATAAATAATAAATTTTATGGAAAGATCAAAATACTTGACACTAAAACCATTGAATTTTTTAAAGTAAAAAAATAACAGCACTATTATAATTAATAGTAAAATATGTTTGGGTAAACATTAATCTCCCTTATGTTTTAGTTTTTTTTTTTCAATTTAATAAGAGAATTTTTTTTCTAAGTTCACTTCAAATTGCTAAATAAATTTTCATCTTCTCTTCATAGAAGAAATAGAACACCACCAAAATCCAATTCGGTCAAAATACAAGAGTGAGTGGTTGCAATGGAAGGCGAGATGGAAAGAGGTGCAGACGTCGAGTGGTATACTACCAAGCAGCACAGCATTAACCATTGGTCTGACCTGAAGTACTGAGCTGGAGGTTTGCGCTATCGGACCGGTGCCTACTAATCTCGTAATTTTAAAACCTGCATCACCATAATGTCTCCCCACTCCTCCTCTGCTGCTGCTGCTGCTTGTACCGCCACCATTGCTTCCCAGTCGGATAACCTCCTGCTCCACCTGCAAAAAGATGAAAAAGAAACACAATAGACACACACCATGAGACAATAACAATTCAGATTTACACACTTGCACTATTCATTTCGCTGTTGATTTCTTCTTTTCTCGTAGGCATTCACAATTAATTTCTTTGAGATAAAGAAGGCTACCCTGGAAAAGAAATCGCACAACTTTTGATTTGTGGGTACACTCTAACTTTGTCACTTTGCGAGGGGGACAAATATGACAAGACCCCGTGACCAAGGACTAGCTAGCTACCTGCACTTGCCTGTAAATATACTTTTGACGCTCCAATTTATCATCGTGGTTAGTTAATAACTTGAGATGATGATTCAATTATGCAAACAAATAAATCATTGAAAGGTGAAAGAGTTAATTTCTAATTTAGACCAAAAAATGTATTGAAAGAAGGCTGCACTTCCCTGAAATTACAGGACATAAGCAATGAAAACAACAATTTCAAGAGATAGAAAGGCTTTCCTTTTCTTGCTAAGCAAATCGAAGTTCAGTTCTGTTTTTATTTTTCAATATCATACTATCCACTCACACCCTTTCTATAATAAAAAAAAAAATCAAATTAATGCAAGAATAATTACAAGACCTGACCTGATCTAACGAGTCATCCCGATGACTTATCAAATCAAAGCCTGGTCTAGGCCAAATCAATGAGAAAACTCAGGTTTTGTGAGCTAAGTATCGGGCTGGATCGATTTCTTGGATCAAGTACTATAAGTATGAATGCAACTATGCAAGTACTGTATAAACTTTACCCAAAGAAAATGCAACTATATGAGCAGGATGCCTTATATTTATTTTTTAAAGAAAGAGGGTGTTTGGGAGTGTGGTAATGGTTGCTTTTCAAATAGCTTTTCGTGCCGAAAAGCATGTCAATAATGTTTTTTTATTTTTTAAAAATCATTTTTGATATCAGCACATCAAAACGATCCAGAAAGTACAAACCGCATTCAATTTTAGTAAAAAACAAAAAAAAAATTGAAATTTTATAAAAAACCATTTAAACCGCAGTACCAAACGGACTTAAAATCTTGCTATCAAAGAAAATTTTTTAAGAGTTAAATAATGAGGTGTTTCACAAGTTTAAATTACGTTCTTTTTCTCAAAATCTTAACGAGCTTTTTATATATATATATATATATATATATATATAATGGAACTTTTATTTTTAATAAACAAATGGAGGTGAAGCTTAGCTTGTGGATAAATGTTAGATCTGCAAAACCACATGGGTAGTGTATAATGAGGGAGAGAATGGTCTCATATCCGAATATTATGATTGTTAATATTGATAAATACATAAAATTTATATAATTATTAATTTTAAAATTTATAAAATTAGTTGAGATATATACAAATTAACCCGAATATTTATATTAATAAAAAAAAATTAGAAGAAAATGGGCCCACAAATGTTATTTACGCGTGCTAGAAGAAGTTAAACTCCAGTTCAGCACTATTGTTGTGGTGACTTTTCTGAAGAGATTATAACTTAGTCCCTGTAGTTTAACAAAAATAATTAATTAATACTCATAGTCTTAGGAATTATAAATTTAATATTTATATTTTTAAATTTGCTGATAATTTAGTGATTTTATCTATTTTATGTTCGTTTTAAAATTTAATTTTTTTGGGAAGAAATAGAACAAAGAAAATAGAAATAAGTAAAATGAAAAGGTGTTATTATGAAATAAAGTATTTTTGGAATAAAAACTATTGAATCGAGGATGGTCAAAATTAGTTAAAGGTCTATTTAATTATTTCTCATGCTATAAGAACTAATTAATTTTTTATATATAAACTTTAAGAAATAAATTTTAATTAACTCGATTTTTTATTTAATATTTTTAATTAAATCTGTAAGACTATAGATTTGGGTGATATTAATACAAATAAAACTAGGTTGCCTAAACTAGAACAAAATTTAAAGTATACAGGCCAATTAAGCATTAACCTTTAAACCCTAAGTTATTTGTATTATATAAAAGAAAATTGAACGAGCACAGTGGGAGTCACTTGTGAGATCTATATATTGGTCTTAAGCAAAGCTCATGCAAAGTTCGTATAATGTTTTCTTGATAGGTCGGACGCTAGGTCGCTTACTCAACATTTTTTTTTAAAAAATAAATTTAATTTTTTAATTATATTGGGTATATTTAATTTTTAAAAAGATTACCATGTAATTTTATTATTATTTTATATAAAATATTTAAATTTAGTATTATTAAATTTAGTCTAATCTAATTGAAATTCAGTTTACATCTATATCAGATTTAAAAATATTATGTGAATGTTGACCGGTCAAATCTAATAACTTGATGAGTCAACTCTATTAATATTCAATTTGATTTTTTTAAAAAAAATATTACTTTTAAAATGATATTATTTTTATTTTTATTTTATTTTTAAATAATATTATTTAATTTTTTTCCGAGTAAACTTAACCGACCTATATTAAAGCATTTAACTATTCCGGAAACTTAAGTTAAATTCCGTGTTATACCAATAAATTAATTGGCCTATATGGGCTATAAACTAGCTTATTTAATCACTAGACTTGAAATTAAAAGAATCTCATTTCATATGTCATGTGTAAATCCATGGTTTTGCAAGCAAGCAGGAATCGATGCCAAAGCTGTGGATTGTATGGAAGCAGAAGAACAGGAATCAATTGCACTGCTTGTTTTTTGCAGAAATATATATAGGGGAGGATGGAAGAATGTAATGGATCATAACATAATCTTACTTTTATATATTGTTTATAATGTAATATAGTCATCATAATTCTATTGTTTCATTAAAATATAATTTTAAAAACTAAATATAGAAAAATAGTGATCATTCAAAAGCATGATTCATAATTGTATCCAATAAACATATCATAAGTTCATTTCATTAACACTTTCGCAACCTTTAACTTCATCACTTTTGTCTGAAATAATCCACAATATAATATCACTAGCAAAGGTTGGAGATTCTACCAATGGCCGAACCCAGCAAGATCAACATTTCGAGTCTCTCAATTTTACATTTATGTGTTAGGCATTTTTGCAGATCGAGTTACATTCTGGTATTTTGCTTTGTTTATCCTTCCATATCTATCTGTTTTCATTTTCATCCCATAAATTTTTTACATAGGATTGTATCGTAACTACTCTCTGCAATGTAATTTAATTAATTCATTGAGATCATTTGTTCCTCGACTAATGAAGATGTAGTATAAATGGTATGTGTAGCGTAGACCTTTGCCCAAACTGCTTGGGCCTTTCTGAACTGGAATCAACTCAAGAACATGCCTGAGAGTCTCAGACACCGCATATAGTATGATTTACAGTCATAGGCATTCGATCACATGACTGCCCTCTGACCTTATTAGTGAGACCTAGAGGCCATCGGTGTTCTTCCCGTTGAATATATCGTTCAGCCCGCTTCTTTAGCTCTCATTGTTTCAGGCTCTTCTAATGCCAAAGCCATTAGAAAAACATGAATTTTTGAATTCATTGATACACTCTCGTCTTTCTTGTCATTTACTCATGAATGTAATTTTAGTCCTACTTGATCACCTGCTTGTTGCAAAATGATGTAGAGATTCAACTGCAAGGTCCCAGAAGTTCCTCGTATATCTCTAGAGTATGTTGGAGAACCATGTCAGGGGCTTTCCTTCTAAAATTGATGAAATGCTCTATATGACACCATGTCTGCCATCTGATAAAGTATCATCATCATTGGAAAGCAATTAACATGGTTGCTCGGATTCGTCCGACCATCACAAGTTTCCAAAAACGGGAGCCTAGTGCGCGCGGTAGAGGTGGTACCAATATATGTTTAAAAAATGGAGACTCCCTCTAAGAGCTCCGTCCCCTTTTGCCCTGAACCTTAATGCTTCCTTTGTCTTCTAGTCCACCATCTTTATCATAAAATCTACTGAGAAAACATGCTTATAGTTCAAAAGTTAAAATTAGAAGAAACAATTCAATTTGCAAGATATCTATATAAAAAATAAACTTACAATTTAGAGTGTGTACGGTTAGGCCCTTAAAAGGCTATTTGATTTACGGCAGGGCAATTCATGTTCTTGAACCAAGTTTTCAGATTTCTAAGTTGTGTATGATATTTCTATATGATTAATTTGTTTATTAAAATAGACAAGAGCTAGCTTGATTAAATCGTATTAAAGGAGAAAAGTCAGTTATGCTTTTCCAGTGAATAGATTGGAGCTAATTTCCAAGGACAATAATTCACAAGCCTTCTCCACGGGATCAATGGCTCTCAACTTGTTGGGTTAGGTAACGCTACCCAATCTCCCCCAAAATACTCCTTTCGTAAGACAAAGCCATGAGCTATAGTAAGTTTGAGTCCTCGGAGCACCAGTTATTATAGCCATAATCGGAACTAAATAGTTATGAAGAAGGTTCGTAGAAAAATTATTTCCCTTAAAAAGCAAGCCATCGAGATTGGTAAAAACCCAATCAAGCAAAGTTCTCATCCAATCTAATCCCATTTCTTAACTTCCAATACAACATATGAATTATTGTCAAATGATTCCTGAAGGGTTTTAATGGTACGATGCATGGATTTGAAGGTTATATTTTATTTTATAATTTTATGATTTATGAATGACGATGTTTAGACTAAGATTTTAATTTTGAAAATTGAATTAAAAACAGGACGGGGTCTCTGCTTGGATGGAGAGAATCCTCCATCCGACTTTACCCGATTGGATCAAGGTGGGTGACGGGTTTGGATATTCCAGGTTAGAAGCCGATGGACAAAACACCTGCCCTGACCCAATCTATTGCCAATTATTGCAGCATGATCTTAAGCGGCAGGGAATAATTTTGGCAAAATTTTGGATCCAAGACAAGCACTGCTACAGGAATTTAGTCACCCACCGATCCTAAAATTGGCCCTACGGCATTTTGGCTGCTCTTTAAGGAAGCTTCATGAAAATTACCTACATGCAGTCATGTCAAAATCAAAAGCAGTGATTATCAGAATAAATATATTAGATACACCAACACCACAAGTAGCGAAAAGGTTCTGCACCTTTCCTCTCCTGGAAAAATGATGCTCAGTTGCATTGAGTAAAGATCAGCTACAATATGTCTGTCTCGACAGATGTTTCCAGTACTCCTATTAACTTGTACTGCAACGAAACACCTGGTGTTGCACTTTGCTCCAGCGATGATGATGACATTAGTGAAACCAGTAGCCTTTCATCTACAGATTTCCCAGTTGATATCGATGAGAGCTACATTGATAATATCCTCCTTTCTGAGCTTCATCAAATGCCAGCAACCGAGCTAATAACTCGATTTCTAGAGATTTCACAAGTTGGTTCAGCTCATCAAGATGCACTGAATTGGATGTTAAAGGTTGATGCTAGTCTTTTGAATCCACTCCCCTGTGCAATTCTCCTTTCTTTCTTGCTAATTAAATATCATTTCTGCTTTGCAGGCGCATGCTTCCTACCGGTTTAAGCCTGAAACAGCCTATCTCTCTGTCAGCTATTTTCATTGCTTCATACTATCTCGTCCATTGCAGGTATTGTGTTCTTAACTTAATGATCATTATATATTTCAATCGTAGGATGGTTAATTGCTAACAACATTGGAGCCACATACATTAAAGAACAAATCAATAGGTATCAGAATCATTCTCTACTCTAATATTAGGATGCCCTGCCCAGAAGATTGACAACATTTAGCCTGTCAAATTCTCATTTAATCGTTGTTTCATGCAGCAAGGTAAAGGATGGCCCCTGCAGCTATTAGCAGTAGCATGCCTATCTCTAGCAGCAAAAATGGAGGAAACAAGAGTCCCATCTCTTTTAGACATACAGCTATTGGAGCCCAGATTTTTATTCAAACCAAGCACAGTTCAAAGGATGGAGCTTTTGGTCATGAGCTGTCTCAAATGGCGATTACACATCATTACACCTTTCTCTTTTCTGCATTATTTCGTTGCAAAGCTTCCACATCTCAGCCCCGGAAGTAAAAATTTTATTTTAACTCATTCATCCGATCTTATCATCAGCACATGTAGAGGTAATTAATTCCTAGAGTGATCAGATTTTCCTATCTCTTCTATACAAACAAAAATCACAGCTAGCTTGCATGAATCTTGACAGTGATTAAAATCTTGGCTTATACTCCATCAACAATAGCAGCAGCTGCAGTGCTATGGGTGGCTAATCAAACTATTGATGGTCCCAAATTAGCGTGCTTTCACAGTAGAATGGACAAGGCAAGTCTTAAAACCTTATCTTCATCAAGTCTTTATCAGGGGGTTGTATTAGTTTTGGTGCGCGATAAGCTCATCAAACAAATCACAAAATATTTATCACTAAAAAAATATTAAAGCCCTCACTAAGAGTTTATTTGGATCTGAGGCTATTAGACCATGTAATAGTGATTAAAGTCATTTTGTCCAAACTTTTCTTTGTTTGGTGAATCAATTGTAAGAGTAACAAAATCACCGTTTCATGACAAAAATGGACACAGGAAATGGTGAGAGGATGCTACAACCTTATTAGGCAAAGCATGCCTCAACGGTGTCGTGGCGAGGTACTTGATGCAGCCATGCCGGGGAATTGCCATGCAAAGAGATGCTGCAGGAAGGGTTTCAAGTCAAGCCAGGACATGTCTCCAAACAAGTGTTGAAAATTGATACTGCTGACAATATCTATATATCAAAAGTTTGGCCTCTCTTATATTTAATTGTCTATTCTTTCTCAAACAAATCCTCTTTTGTGAGATAGATTTTTTTTTTTTTTTCATTTTGTATTGCAACGATTGCATTTTCCTTCCACAAAACCAATTGACTGAATATTGCCACTGTCTCAATCTCAATAATATTGTAAACTATTATTGAATTGTTTAAGTTATGATATAATATGATCATGTATATATTAAATTAACTATAAATTAAATTCTTGAAAAAAAAAAGATATTGAGTTTTGAAACTACAAAAAATAACTTTCCACCACCTTCAATTTCTTTTATGTCTAGCATTGCCATGAAGAGTCGTGGCGGTTGGTATATATATTTAAGTTTATATGATTTTCAAACAATTCATTAACTACAATCCAAATTTTATCTGCAATTGGATTCTTCATTTATAATTTTTCCTCTTTTCAAAGCTAAAAGTCTCCTCCTGTCTTTGTTTCTCTTAAGATTTTGTTTAAATCCACCCATTGAATACAACTAAACTAGACATATCATTTTTATTTATTTATTAAAGTATCAAGATAATTGATGGTAAATAAATTGCATCGTAATATCAGCATAGAATTACTTTATCATAATCAATGTAAAATTTAAAATATAATTTATATTATTTTTTAATATATTTTTTTTTAAAAAAAAAAACTCTTCTAATATAAAAAAAACCTATATTATATACCTTGTATTCTTAATTAATTTTAATTATAAAAAAATAAAATTAATAAGATTTAAATTCATAGCAGTTTAACTATTAAGACTATAATATCATATTAAAGAATTATTTTAAATTAATAGCTTAAATTATTAGGTAAATTATAAGATATGATTTATGCTATATATGAGTAAATTCTAAAAATCATTTGAGAGAGAATCTAATCTCGATTGATTGATGTATAAATGGATTAAAAAATGCTGTTTATTATTGATTAAAAGCAGAAGAAGAAGAAAGAAAATAGAAGAGTTGCTTACAAAAACATGGAAACACACGAATTAAAAGAATCGAGGAAGGATCGTAGGCTCTTGCGTGGGGGGCCATCAACTCACGGAAAGCTATCACTCAGCTCTTTTGGTAAGCCCAGAGGACGAGGAGCCCATGATTGATTTGAAAAACGAAATTTCTCTTTGCCAGCTTTGTCAAAATAATTGTCTTGCACGGCTGCTACGTGCATCCCAATTAAAGTTGGAATATTCATGTTATCAAAACAAAAAAATATATAATTAATATGAAAACAAAAAAAGAATTAAACACCATCGTCACTCTCCATCATCCATCAAAATTCTGATTAAAATGGGTTTATGCTAGTTAAGGTTAAAGTAATTAAGCTAACCATACTCCCTTATCAACCCTTCTCAGAAAACGAAAAGAATTTATAACCACTTGGGTTTATGATTTTATTTATTTTTTTGTTATAAAAATATTTTTTAAAAAATTTAAAATTTTTTATTTTATTTGCTCTAAATTTAAAAATTTTTTTATATTTTTATATCATTTTGATGTACTGATATCAAAAATAATTTTAAAAAAATAAAAAATATTATTTTTATATTGAATGAATAACACTTTAAAAAATAACCATCATTATATTCCCAAATAAACTCGTATTTGTTTTTCTTCTGGAATCATAATTAGCTTGATAGTGAGGTTGGTTTTTTTTTAAAAAAAAAAAAAACAGTTTTTACATGCCATATTAAAATATTTTTTACATAGATTTTGATTCTAACCGTACAATTAATATCTTCTTAGAAAAATATTTTTGCAATATGCTAATTAAATTAAATAGTGTTTGATTTCTGTGAATAAAAAAAATGGAAAAACTGTGAAAATAAAATGGATATGCGTGAGGATTAATGCTACCACTAAATTCATCTTATGCACCCTTTTCTTACAAAAAGAAATCATTTTATCCTAATGTGTAGTCTAAGTATGTGGATATGTGTGAGGATAAAATACATAGTCAATATGGTAGATGTTTTTTTTTGGTAAAAATAATTAAATGAGATAGTGATCGTAAGGTCAAGTATAAGAAAAATAGCTTAGCTTTCTTGAGTAGGGAAAGGACAATTAATTCTAAGATTATAAATATGACTTGGGGGTGTTTGCAGCTGCTATATTTTAGTTAATTATAATCAAGGATAAAATATGGTGGATAACTTTGTCCTTCGAAGTTCGAAGGGCACACAAAATCATTTATTAATGTTAGACCAATGTGGTTCCCCCCTGGTTTAGAGTTTGGATTATTAGGTTAACCTATGAGTTATAAGGTTAATTCAAATAATTATTTTGTATATAACAATATTTTTTATGTTTTTTTTAATATTTTTAGAGTGAACTCGGCCGATTTTTATTGTTAAATTTATCAGGTTATAAATTAACTAAAAAAATCACTGGTTTTCATGTAATTAATATCTAATATTGTCACAATCAAAATCTAGATCCCAAAATCAATTTATCAAGCCATATTTTTAGAGTTTGTTTGTCAATATAGTTGTAATTATTTTTTAAATAGTTTTTTGTGTCAAAATACATGCCAATAATATTTTTTATTTTTTAAAAATTATTTTTGACATCAACGCATTAAAATAATTTAAAAACACTAAAAACATATTAATTTAAAATTAATAAAAAAAATAAAAAAATTTAATTTAAAAAAAAACAATTTTAAAACACAAAAATAAACAGGCATATATAACTATTTATTAAAAAAAAAACACCAATTTCCTAGTTTCCCTCTACATGATTGAGTTTGCTTCCGCTTTGTTTCCCTCGACCCAATCTCGTGGTATATTTTCTTATAGTGGCTCGGTGAAGTATCTTGGATTTGTGTTTTCTAAGTCTTCCCGAAGAGTGGATGGATTGGGTTATTATAGCATAGATGGTGTGAAAGATTCGGATTCCACTCTAAAGCTCGAAACAAAGGTTCCCATCGTCCCTTTTACACTACCAATTTTCTGGATAATAATAGTGGAATCTTCTTTAGCTTATTCGATAAAATCAGTCCACGTCCTCTTAAATAAACAAAATCTTAGCCTATACAGACTAGTAAGAAAAAAGAGTTTAATAAGGCCTGCTGGAGACAATAACTATAAACTTTGTGGCTCTTCTGTTGGTCCCTGGATGATGAAGATGAGCTGGGAAAATTATTTTTAATTAAGGTATTTATCTGTCACGGGCAAAAGCAATACCTTGTAAAACCAACCTTCTAAGCTTTTTTTTAGAGTATAAATAAAGGAAAAATTATATATTGTTTTGTTTAATAAAACGTCTATTCATAGGTTAACGAGACTATTGTTAAAAACAACACTTAGTTTTTTAATTAACCTGGATGACTATCAATTAGATTTATTTCTGATCCTAATAGTCGTGTTGTAACCCAACTTAATTATGTCTATAAAATCAAATTTCAAAAGTCAAAGCGTTAAAATAAAAATAAATAATCTTAATGGCAACTTTAATTCCAAATGTTCATATTTGACATTATAAATTATATACAAGACTTAGTGTGTTTGATATTTTTGTATATAGTGTTTTTTAAAAGTATTTTTCACTTGAAAATATATTAAAATAATTATATTTTAATATTTTTTTAATTTTAACATTAACACATCAAAATTATATATAAAAAAAACACACAAAATTAATATTTTTACATGTCTATTGCATTTTTAAAACACAATTTCAAACTCCAAAACAATCATTTTACTATAAAGCTCGTTATCCTTGTCGGACACATATGGCTTTCGAGCTAAAAAGAGGTAGAAAGAAAATCATCACATAGTTTTTAAAGAAGGCTAATAGAGAAAATGATTAAAAAAAATAAAAATAGTTATGTTTTTAAAAAATAAAAATTATTCAAAAATATCATTTCCTAAGAAAACGTTGTCTTGTGTAGCTTTTTGCATATCATTATTCGTTTAGTTATTATATATATATATATATATATATATATATATATATGTCCCTAATATGAAATTGAAATTAACTTGAGAATTAATTAATTTATCATATTTATTTTTTATTTTGGGCCTTCGAAACCAAAACTAGCAAGGTGAGAAGATTGGACTTTAAAGTCTATTTCATTCATTTTTCAGCTAGGACTCTTTGTTAGGCCTTTTGGATTTTAGCATTATCCAGCCTCGGTTTTTTTTTTTTTTAAAAAGAAATGAATAGTGTTTTTTCATCTGCCAATCACTCTAGTGCTGGACTAATAATAGAAATGGAAAAATTAACTTGAAATTGAAATTAACTTGAGAATTAATTAATTTATCATATTTATTTTTTATTTTGGGCCTTCGAAACCAAAACTAGCAAGGTGAGAAGATTGGACTTTAAAGTCTATTTCATTCATTTTTCAGCTAGGACTCTTTGTTAGGCCTTTTGGATTTTAGCATTATCCAGCCTCGGTTTTTTTTTTTTTAAAAAAGAAATGAATAGTGTTTTTTCATCTGCCAATCACTCTAGTGCTGGACTAATAATAGAAATGGAAAAATTATTATAAAACCGAGAAAAAATCTATGTAGTAATCACATCAAATCATGTAAAGCAAATGTTGAATCTCTAAAATTAAAAATCATATTTACTCAAAATAGATCCATTTAGCTACCCGTTAAAATATATGGTTTATTTATTGGCCATGCCCATAATATATGGTTTGGTTTTACGAAGTAAACTCAAGTCATTATGAGAGTTATTGCATTTTATAAAAATTTTAACGAATTTATTATTATAGTATCATAAGAAATTAAATAGTTTATAATTGAATCAGCATAAAAGAAATTTTAAAAAAACCACTTCATTTTGACAATTATAAGTTATAATTGTCACAATCACCGCCTAATTTCAACGTATTACCATCTCAAAGAAGAAAAAAAATCGAAAGGGTACCCGAAAATATCTCCAATGCTTTGTATTTATTTCCATTTCTATTAATATCGTTTCGAATCAGGCAACCGGCGGAACAGAGCCACCGAACCGAAACCAACTTTGGCATCTCCGCATCTCCTCAAAAGCATCTGCTTCCTTCCTCTTTCCGATTCCCTTGAAGGATCCTCCCTCTATAAATTTCTAGCTCTTGATTTATTGTATGGCCTTCGACTTGAGAGCTTGAAAATTCTTTTCTTTTATACGCAAAGAACATCATCATCGTCATCTAGCTATTCAATTTCAGGTACCATCTTCTGCCTTTGCTTTCTTCCTTTCTTGGTTCTTCTCTACCCCGTTCTTATGTATTTCTTCTTTTATTGATTCAATAAAAGACGTTAGCAGCTTAGACTTTCTTGAATTCTTATTCTGTACGATCCCATTTCTTGATTTTGAGGTTTGCCTTGAAAAAATACGGCTTTTGCTATATTAATTAGTTTATTTATTTTGATGGCATGTGTGCATTTGTTTTAACAGAGGATGGATGGTGTAAAACATACGAGTGAGGATTCAGAGCTGATATCTGAAACAATTGAGAAACTCCCAGTAAGTGTTTCAAGGGAAGGGAAAGGGAAGAGATTATGGAAGAAAGTTAAGTACCAGCTTGTAGAGTACAATTCCTTGCCCGCATATTTAAGGGACAATGAGTTCATTTTGGGCCATTACCGTTCTGAATGGCCTTTGAAGCAGGTTCTGCTCAGTGTCTTCACTATCCACAATGAGACATTGAATGTTTGGACGTAAGTTTCCCATCTTATGGCAACAACCCCTCATTTATTATTTTTCATGGAGTTAATTAAAAGCCTCTTGTTTTGGTGTTTGTGCAAAAATCTGCTGTAGATGTTGGCCGTACGTGGATTGTTGTGGTTCTTTACTGTTTAGAGAAAGACTGGTCACTTATGTTTCTTGCTTGATTTTGTACTAAAAGGTTTGCTGTTCCTTTCGATTTCATATTTAGGAAGAAAGTAGTGTGCTGGTTGTCTATGTGACAGTCGCACTTCCATTTGGAATGAGGAAGCGAAGATACGAGGACAGAAATGAAATATGGTTTTTGTTGCTGGCTGATAGCGTACAATATTTATAAAATGAGAAGTTCATACTCAACAAATCTTGTGGTGTGGAATGCTGGTATAGAAATGTTTGAGAAATTGTCTAAAATCTTATGTGGGTGGATTAGATTTACTTTTGAGTCTACAAAGAGGGATGGTATCAAATTTAAATTCCTGAAATTTTAGCCAGTAACTCAGCTTTTGGTTGTTCCAAGATTTGGTCGTTTCAATATGCCAGTCGTATTTTGTTACCCCGACTTGTTTCCAAGATCCATGAACTTGGTGATGCAATATTTGAAGTGCCCTTTTCATAAGTTTTGGTTCAGAAGTCAGATGTTCTATTTCAGGTCTTTAAAATCAGATTATTGATTCACCGCAGGCATTTGATCGGGTTTTTCCTTTTCCTTTCCTTGACCATATATACTGCAATGAAGGTTCCAAAGGTGGTTGATCTTCATTCTCTACAACTACCTGAGGTGTTGAAAGCTGATTTGCACAAATTGCAAGAATGCCTTCCCTCGTTACCCTACATGCCTGATCTTCACAAACTTAGGGAGGAGTTGAAGAGTACGTTTCCTTCAATTGATATGCTTCCATCACTCTCAGGATGGCATGTTATGGACCTCCTATACAATTGTTTGCCTGAGCGGTTCTCACATAGCAACCAGACTGATGTGTGTGTTCTGGTAATGATCTTTTTCCTCAATGCTGATATTACAGTCAATAGATGACACTGGTCTGCCACATTCTTGGTGGTTGGTGATGAAACAGGAATTTATGCCCCTTTCTGTGGTAACATGATATGATGCTGGTTGAAATTAGATGGCTGATTTGTGAGGGAGAATTTAGAATTCACACTTCTGATTAAATTGGATATTCTTGTTCCTTGGTGCATTGAGCATCAAGATATCCTCACATGTTTGTAAGATTTTGGAATACGGAAATTGCAACATTCTATGAAGTTCTCCTTCATCCTTTTGCTTTTGTTGTGGTGTGTTGATTGGTACCGATGCTGTCTTCAGAACCTTACCTCTGAAGGATTGAATTTTGCTTTCTTTTGCGTTTAAAGATTTATTAAATTTATGTTTGTAAATCAGAAATAGGCAACTTGCTAATTGCATAAGCTCTGAATTTCAAAACTTCTCAACTAAGAATCTGAGCAACAGACAGCCTGCAACTGAAATTTGTGCTGTTTACATAGAAGCCATCTGTATTTCAAACTATATTGCGTGTATCAATTACTTGTTTTATAATGAAAGGTGAAAATAGCATATATCCACACTCTTAGAGTGTACTGTTTGACAAGTTACATGTAACATAGAACTAAGTTCTACATTTCCAAAGTTTCAGCAGTTCACCTATTTGATGCTGAAGGTTCACTTTGCTGCATGGGATGTCATATCTCACACTACAACTTTTTGCCATTATTTTAAGCTAGTCACGCCTTATCTTTACACATATTGCTGTGATGTTTCAGTATATTTATAACATATATATTTTAGGAACAAACATTGATTTATTTTTCTGTTTGTATTTAAAAGATTGAATTGTGTTTGTATTGCGATGATTAGAATGGTAGTCCAATCCATCAGTAGTTGCAAGAAGAGAAGGGTTTAAAAGAATATTCTTTATTGATGCTGATATTATTTTCCAGTTGCTGCTTTCTACCGTTTTGTATATTCAGCAACTTGCATGTATAGAATCTCCCATCTAATCTCCTATCGTCATTTGGCTAATGTTCTGATTACTATTTTTCCCTATTAAATCCAGCGTAGCATGAAGGAGGATGTTGCAAACATGATAGCACCCCTGATGCTGAGGCCAATCACACGTTGGCCATTCTTTGCTTTCTTGGGTGGGGCTATGTTTTGCTTGCTAGCTAGCAGCACTTGCCACCTTCTCTCTTGCCACTCCGAGCGCTTAACATACATCATGCTTAGGCTTGACTATGCTGGAATTGCAGCCCTAATTTCCACCTCGTTTTACCCTCCTGTGTACTACTCCTTCATGTGCAATCCTTTTTTCTGTAACCTGTACTTGGGGTTCATAACTCTCTTGGGGGTTGCCACAATATTGGTTTCACTACTGCCAGTGTTTCAAAACCCTGAATTCCGTACCGTTCGTGCATCCCTTTTCCTTGGCATGGGTTTGTCAGGGGTGGCGCCTATTCTGCACAAGCTTATCTTGTTCCGGCATCAGCCTGAGGCCCTTCACACAACTGGCTATGAGGTCCTGATGGGGATTTTCTATGGAATCGGAGCACTGATTTATGCCACAAGGATTCCAGAAAGATGGATGCCTGGGAAATTTGACATTGCAGGGCACAGTCACCAACTCTTCCATGTATTGGTAGTGGCTGGAGCTTATACTCATTATCAGGCAGGGCTGGTTTACCTCAAGTGGCGAGACCTTGAAGGATGTCGAGGAACGTAAATCCTGAATGCTAAGAGTAACTGATTAGTGGATGAGATCTTAGATTAATGTCATTGTGTCACTAAATAAGTAAAGCTGGCCTAGATATGTAAAGGCAGTGGAAAAGCAAAAGACTTCTCTGCTGTTGTTTTTGTGCATTACAACGAATGTCTATGAATAAAATAATTGTATTCTCTAGTACTGTATTCTATTATTCAAATCGCCTATAAGAACATGTGCTGGAACAGAAAATGGTGTTCAGTTTCCACCTCTTGATTTGAAACTGTCAAAATGATGAGGAGAGTTTGGGTCGATAAATTCAGTCCTCAATACAAATGATAGAGTTGTCTTTGGTTTCCATTCCGTAATGGACTTGGATAGCGTGAGGTAGAAGAATACCGAGGGACAATACAACACGGAACAAAAACGGAGATAGAGTTGTCTTTGGTTGCCTGCTTCCACGTTCGTCTTCCTGTGAGCTTCCGAAGAAGAATATATACAAAAAAAGAAATCATCGAAATGCTTTCATTGAGAGTTGAACTCAAGACCTCCCGCTTACTAAACGGGTGCTCTAACCAACTGAGCTATGAAAGCATTCGCTGGCACAGTGTTGGATTTTATATTAATAATGTTTGTATAAGTGCTAAGAGAAGGGTTCCATTGTCAGACAGTGACAGGAGAGACGTAGGACCCAACTGTGATCAGAACGGTCACTGTGTCTGCAGTTGGCTCATCATGTTGTCAGTCTGAATTAAATCGACTCCTCACATGGAGGTAGGGCAAACAGGCTTGCGAGTTTGGATTAACTTTGTTGCTTAGGTTTTTTCCCGTAGTTTAGCCATTAATTTCTTTTTCAAATAATTTGCTGGGGCTCTTAACTGTAGTTGCTAGACCTACTTGAAAATTAATCCGAAAAGGGATCTCAGTCACCAGGTTACTAGTTCATCCATGGATTATCATCGAGTCAACCAAATGAATTGTTTTTATTAGAGCAACATATTTCATTATTTTAAAAGAAATTTTTTAGTACCGATTCGGTATGGTTTATACAATGTTTGTTCAGGTTAAAAAAAATCATTTATTGAATCAATGTTTTTTTTTTTTTTTTTATGTTCAATATTAATAAGCTGTTTGGCGCTGCGGTCCAAACAGCTTTTTGCAAAATTTTAAATTTTTTTTTTTTTTGTTAAAATTGAGTGCGGTTTGTACTTTCTGGATCGTTTTGATGTGCTGATATCAAAAATGATTTTTAAAAAATAAAAAAAATTATTGGCATGTTTTTCGGCACGAAAAGCTATTTGAAAAGCAACAGCTACCACACTCCCAAACACCCTCTAAATCTAACTAGAATCAAATTTCGAGATCTGAATTTCCAAAGTAAATTTATAAAGTCAAGTCGGTTTAACAATTATGCTCCAGACATGATTTGTGAATTCCGATACTAAAATATACCCGGACTGGAGTAGGCTCTGCAAAGATGGATGCAACCTTGAACGGAACAAAAAAATTAAAGCTCTTCTTAGTTCTTACTTCTTCTGAGATAAAAGCTGATTATAGCACAAGAACATGTCATAGATGATCTGATCTCGGAATTGGTGTCTTCACTTGGTGGTCGTTCCGACTTGTGTTCTATATTTGATTTTTGGACTCTTCACTAACAACGGACAACACCATTTTTGTACTCATTGACATAAAAAAGTTGAAGAACCATACGTCCATTATTTTTTCCTGATTTGTTGTTCATGCTTGTTTTGCACTGCAATAATTTCTGATTTTCAAAGTGATTTTAAAATTATTTTTCATTTTAAAAAACATAAAATTAATGTATTTTTAAGTGTTTTTTATTGATTTTAATGTAATAATATCAAAAATAAAAAAAAATATTATTTTGATATATTTTTAATTGAAAAATATTCTATACCAAATTACCTTTTAATATTGATTTTCTTTTCTTTTTTATAGGGGAGTATTGTGATTTAAAAACAAAATTAGCATGTTCTTTTTTTAAATATTGACAAAATAATACAGTTAAAAAAATTTAACGAAATGACATAATATATACATTACATACTATTGAAAAACAAGCTTGTCACTATTTCAAACCGTGATATATTAAAAATAATTGTGAAATGAGGCTGCATATGAGGATATGCATATGAGGATATAGCAGAGAGTTTAAAAAATAAAATAAAAAATTTTGGAGACATATCAAAGTTTTAATTATGATATTATTAATGTTATAAAAAAAATCTTGATAAAATGAATACCAAATATTTGATTAATAACAATGACTCAAATGTGTTATATTTGCTGTACAAAAATAATTATAGTGAATTGAAGTGCTATTTTTGTCCGTTTGGTTTTTCTGTGTTTGACTTGTGTGCTCTTTTAGAATGGGTTTTCAACAATCGATGGCCACGTGACACTATGGCTCCCATTTTCCTCGAGACCTCATTAAACTAGAATAAGGCGTTTGTTCATTTTATTCTACAAATTAAAGTCAGATAAGTGTCCAAACTTCATAATAGCCCATTCTCCCCCTTCAAATTAAGAGGTTTTAAATTTGAGTTCCTCTCCCCAGGCTGTACATAACCAACAATTAAAAATTCAATGCAAACGTTTTTTAATACACACACACACACCATACACAATAAATACGTTTTTCAAGATTAACATGGTGATGAAGGAGAATTACTCTATTTTTTTTAACTTCTTAAATTACAATTTTAAAATTAGTATTTAATAAAATTTATTAAGATCTTTAATGTACTAAATTGACTTAATAATGCATCTTTAAAATTGTTTGGTAAGAGATTATATATATATATATATAATCTCTAAATTACTCTTGAATGATTATATGTGATTTGGAGATTCGGATTCTAGAACTAGGGGGGGTCGTTGTTTTGAAAATAAAATAATTAATTATGTAATACAAGAGCCAAATTCAAGGAGCTCAGGGTATAATAAAATAGAATGGATCCCAATTCTTAAGGCGAGAGGAAGACGACGGTATGGAGGATAATAATTAACTAAAATAAAATAAAACTTAAGACAAAAGTATCATAAATGACGGAACTTATGCCGGAAATGTCCAAAATCAGACCAGAAATTCTGGTTCAACTGGAAAAGTGTCGGTGATAGACTGTCACTTGTAATAATCTACGTGTCACTTCTAAAACCCCACACCTCATCAACACGCGCCCCATTACTGCCGTAGTTCACGCCTTACCTTATCGTTTCATGTCTATAACTCACTCTCACATGTCCCTCTATTTTTACCATTTGCTCAGTAAAATTTTTGACTTTAAATATGATCAAATCAATCCCCCGTTTTTTAGAGATAAAGAAAATATGAGATCCTTCATCAAATAAATTTAATCGAACCGAATAATAATAATAATAATAATAATGGACATAGCTTTACAATTTTTTCAATACTATTTGGATATTCTAATGAAAACCTCATTAGAATGTTTGATAGGTATTCCATGGATGTAATATGGAAAAACCTAAATGGAAGAGTTTGATATTTATGTTTTTTCAGGTATTCATAATTCATGTACTTATAATATAGAATTTAGTACATAATAAATAATATTTAGTATGTATTTTTTACTCAATTAGCAATCTTATTTTATATTTTTTTAATGAACATGGTGTTCTTAAATTGTAGTTAGAGTAATTTATTCCTTTTACAATTTTCTTTTATATTATTTTAATTATGAATATTCAAAATTTGGTTATAGAATAAGCAATATTGTTTTCTTATCAGCAAGATTTTAAGACGAGTAAAGATAAATTCTATGACAACATTTTATTATTATTTTGATATTAAAAATATATGAATAGTGGGATAAAAAAAACCCATCTGCATTTCTTTTCTGTTTTAAAATGACATAAACTAACTCTAAAACTATTATAAATATAAATTTATTTCATATATTTATCTTCATTCCTCTAATCAAACCAGTTTATATATTTTTTTATCCTAAAACACTAATAAAATAAAAACTAGTAGATATGATTTCGAGTTTAGGAAAAAAAAAAAAAACTAGATTGACATATACTCAATTTATAACCATCCCTAGACTCAAATAACAGAGGAAGAGAAATTGATTTCATAAAATTTTAAGTAAAAGCACCTATGTGAACAAAAACAAAAAGCAAGGATCATATTAATAATTATTAGCCCTCAATTAACAAGCCCGGCGCATTTTAGCCTACAAGGCGCCATGACACCGACGCTCTCCACCCTCCAATCACAAACTCATATTGTTGCTCCTAAATACCCCACCAGATTTTTGCAAATTATATGATAAACTCTCTTGCATAAACCCTCTCCTCTTAACTTCCGGCATCAATATTGGTCAATGCATTAAAACCCACCAAGTCCAACACATCTTTCACTCTCACTACTACTAGCCAAAAGAAAATACATTATTACTAGAAAAATCTCATCTAGTTAGCCTCTCTCTTTCTTTCACATACAGTTTAATGTAAAATGATCACACCAGAAGTGCCCCAAAACAAGTCTCAATACTCTCCAATGGCAAAATCAAGTGTTAGAAACAAACCCTTTTCCTGTTTCAGTGACGGGTTTCTCTATCTTGGTGGTGCTCTATTAGCTTTTTTACTAGTCTGGTCATTGTGGTCTTACACAGTTCCGCACAGTTTCGAACCCAAGGGAAAATCCGCCACCAACCACGCCCAAACCCAGCAATGCGTTCCAGAAAATCCTGCTGTCAATTTAGGCTACGACCCACCAGAGCAAACCTTCTATGACGATCAAGAACTGAGTTATTCGATCGAGAGACCGATGAAGAACTGGGACGAGAAGCGAAAAGAGTGGCTCAAACGTCACCCTTCATTTGCCCCTGGCGCTCGTGATCGTGTGGTTCTTGTGACTGGATCACAATCGAAGCCATGCAAGAACCCAATAGGTGATCATTTACTTTTAAGATTCTTCAAGAACAAAGTTGATTACTGTAGAATCCACGGCTACGACATCTTTTACAACAATGTTCTGTTACATCCAAAAATGTCTAGTTATTGGGCCAAACTACCCGTCGTTAAAGCAGCCATGCTAGCTCACCCAGAAGCTGAGTGGATCTGGTGGGTTGACTCGGATGCCATGTTCACCGACATGGAATACAAGCTCCCTTTACGGCGTTATGATTACAGGAACCATAACTTGGTGGTCCACGGCTGGGAAAAGTTGATCTACAAGGAGAAGAGTTGGACGGCTTTAAACGCTGGCGTTTTTCTGATAAGAAATTGTCAGTGGTCTATGGATTTCATGGAGAAATGGAGTAGCATGGGTCCAATGAGTTCTGAATATAAGAAGTGGGGTCCAATCCAACGGTCAGTATTCAAGGACAAGCTGTTCCCTGAATCGGACGATCAGTCGGGCTTGATCTATATGCTTTATCAGGATAAGGGTTTGATGGACAAGATTTACTTAGAAGGGGAGTATTACTTTGAAGGGTATTGGGCAGATATAGTGCCAACGTACGATAACATAACGGAGAAGTACACGGAGTTGGAAAAGGAAGATGGGAAATTGAGGAGACGACATGCAGAGAAAGTGAGTGAGCAATACGGCGTGTTTAGAGAGCCACACTTGAAGGAGGCAGGGAATGGTAAAGGGAGCTGGAGGAGACCCTTCATCACACATTTTACTGGCTGTCAGCCTTGCAGTGGGGATCACAATCAGATTTATCACGGGGAGACTTGCTGGAATGGGATGGTCAAGGCTTTGAATTTTGCTGATAATCAAGTCTTGAGGAAGTATGGTTTTGTGCACCCTGATTTACTGGATTCTGGCACGGTCACCGAGACCCCCTTTGATTACCCCGATGATGGGCCTTGGTGAATGATTCACCGACCAAAATATAGGAAAAAAAGGTAAGTTCTGTTTGATTTTGACAGTGGTTAATTTAGTTGCTCCTCCGTGCATGGTGTTGTATTTTGGTTTGGTTTATACTGTTGTTTTTTTTTTAATAAGTATTTAATCATAGGTTTGTCTGTGTTTTATAAGAGCGTCAAGCATAAATTTTGAGTATTTTTTTTTATACCATATACAATAGTTATTAAACTCAGTAGCTGACCTGAAAACCCATAAAATCCTGATTGAAGCTGAATTTCAAATTAAATTGAAAAAGATATTAATATAATAAAATCTTTTTGACTCATTCACGTTTTCATGAGATTAGCCGAGTTAATTTTAATGAATTTGTTTTTATAATAAAACAATGACTTCTTTTTTTACTGGAGTTAATTCGTGGATTGCTATTTTGACTGAGTTACTCAGATTCTTTTCGAGGTTAGTTTCAAGTCGGGTCTCACAAATATGTTATATACTATGATGATTGGATATTTGTAACGCATGAAATAATTGATTGACCATTTTAATTGTTGAATTGGTGGCCATGTTTTTTTTTTTTTCACTCTTTTTTAAAAAGGAAAAAATAAAAAACACTACGGCCATAATTGAAGGCTTTGTTTGAAAGTACTGAAAAGAGAGAAGCATATAGTGGCACTTTTTTACATGGCTTAAACTAGTGCATGATTGGAGGATAATGTTCCACTTATCGAGGACTTGGTATGATAGAAGAATGATTTTGTTAGGTGGTGGGGTGAATTGAGTTTATGTGCATAAAGAAAAGAATTGTTGGCGTGGCACTTGAGCTTATTTTTGACTAAATCATGGTGCTTTTTGTGCTCGTGATAGGGACTAAGATCTTCGTTTTTCAAAGTGACCAAAAACACCTTCCAGCATCCCTTCAACCATGCCCTAGTGGCTGTTGTGATCAAAAGAGTAGTTATTTCTTTGGATTTTCTTTTCTCTCTTCAAATTTCCAAGTTTGTGTTATGGTGAAACAGTAATTGCCTTGTGGTGGGTTGCTAGCTTGCTACAATGCCTATGTTTTCAATATCAACATTTTATATCGTTTGGTTTGAATAAAATAATATAGTCAATGCTTCAGATGGGAATTGACATGGCCTCGATTCTCAAAACGCAGGCAATCTAGACTCATCCCTACCTTATGAACCCAGTTCCGAAATCCTTTCCGGCAGATCTATCGAGCCTGGAAAAATTTCATTACATAGCTAATATGCTAGTTGTTGATGTTAGTTGTTCCTGAGCAGCTGAGCAGAATGATAAATCATTAAATTATTTAAAGACATAGTGGCCTATCAATTCATTCTAGTTTCATTTTAGATTTACCCTTGTGATTGAGCTGTATTATTTCATCTATTATCTCGGATTTTTTTGTTTTTTTCTGAGTTATTCTGATTTCATCATTCCAATCCCGACGTGTTACATGTATTTTCTGATTTCATGGATTCATCCATGCATCGGGACAGTTTTCTACCTGACTTTGATGTGGGGGAAATGCCTCGTATCTGTAATCTATGACAAGGTTTTTAACCCCGTTGTTTACGAGATTCACGTGGATTATTGTCATAAACACTGCATAAATCGAATTATATACACTTGATTTCTAGCACTCGATGCTCATCCATGTGTTTTGTTGAATGACAGAAAACCTGAACTAGGGTGGTTCAAGCCTTCCATTCCTGTGCACTCATTCGACATGGCTGTATATTTTCTGTTGGCAATTAGGGACGACTGAATCAATATGCAGCAGTTGTCCTCAAGTAGTCTTGCTTAAGGCAGTGGATTATGTGTCATCAGCATGTCTGCATACACGAGACACTCTTGCAAGATTCATGTCTTTCTCTTTCTTCGTAGGTCTATCCTCCCTTTGATAAATGATTGTCTCCATGCTTATAAGGTATATATAGCAGTGATTGCCATGGTTGAATCTATGTTCTTCATCCAGAATAGGATGAATGTCCTGCTTTATTGAAGCAAGTTTTGCTTGCCTTGCATGTGCCCCTGTCTTCTCCTCATGCCTTGATTATGCAGAGAACTTGTGTAATAATTGGCCATTGTATCCTCTCACGCTACTTCACCCAAAAATTGGGATCCATGAGAAGAAAAATAAAATGCAAGTTGTCTGTGTATTCAACGATTCTTTTTTGAAAATCAGAACGGTTTTTAGTCTTAAATAATGCAAAACGTAAAAATATAATTAATTAGCGCCACTTGTCGTTGGTTTTTTATGCCTAGCCTATTATGTTTGATTGCTTTTGATTTATCTCTGAATAATTATAGTTAAGTATTGTTACCAGAATTAATGAAAATACTTTCGGGTGAGAAACTAAAACCTAACCCAGTTTTAGAAAGATATGTGTATTTCTATTAATTTTTGTGAAAATATATATTAGAAGAATATATCGAAGAATAATTTAAAATGAAGAAAATATGAGGAACAATCATATTTGTATGGATATAATGGAGATGAGGGGATAACTTGAGCTAATTCTCTCGAAAAACATGGGAGTTGTCTTATGCTTAATCACTGTTTTTTTTGGAACCAATTCTACATGAAATTGGATCGATTGCAAGAGCAAAATGGAATTCTAAAGTTACCATAAGAAAAATAATAATAACATGAAAATGATCTAGCAACTAAGATCTAGCTGTTGTTGTAAGAACCATGCTGGAATCCCATAAATTTTTGTCCCATGGTTATACCAAAAACATGGGAGGATCAAAGTTCAGATTTGATCGTAGAGTGAGGAAGGGAGGAGATGAAATTGCAGCAATACAGATTTTAAATGGTAATCCTCAACGTCATTATATCAAATCGCAGCTCTTGAGGTGCGATTTGTAACAGTGGACTGTCTGCAAATTGAATTTCAATTTTTTCTGACATGACAGTGCTAAAATTTCTTTGCAAATCCACCCAACTGAAAATCTATCAGAACAGAGGTTGCTTATTTGGTTTTCCTTTCATCTGCAATTTGTATGAGCTAGCAGCGTAGTGTTATATCTGTGTTTCAAGAATCCAAGGAGCCTGAAACAATGCAATCTACAATCAATACACACTATTGAAACAGATAATAAAAGATCACATTGAAAACATCTGAGCTAATAGTAATTAACCAAACACTTGGTTTCTGGTATGTCGACGTAGCAAAAGGGAAATAGATGGATGGGGCATTCCTCAAGTAGATTTCTACTCCATTCTCAAATCTTGAACACAAGTCGCCTGTGCTGGAGACTTAAAAGTTTGGTCTTGAACGGCAGTCTCCACAAGACTTCAACCTTTGATGATGTAGGTGGGTCAGAAAAGTTTGACGGTTCTGAACAACATCTAAATGACTGTGTCCCTCGGGATCCACCACAGGTTGGGTTTGAGTGAGAGCTGCGTGATAGGTACTATCCAGCAGGGTTCGGAGGGCACTTTTTTTCCTCTTTTTTTTTTTTTCAGTCTGAGCTGGTGAATGAAAGTAACTACCTTAACACTAATCCTTTTCACATGTCCATATAAAATTTCAAGTTAAAGAAAAGAAAGCGGATGGGGATGAGAATTTTGAGACAGAACTTTCCAATTCCAACAAAAATAAGCAACACATTTAAGGTAGTATGTATCGAAGGTTTTCTAGCACCAACGTTAGGTTTAATTACCTTTTTTTCCAATTTAGTACGAGGCAGCCTTCTACATGATGACTAAGGATTAAGAAATTTATGAAACAAGCTTCCTTTTGATCAATTGTCAAAAACAAGGATATGAAGGGCACATGTGCCAAAGTTGGACTTTAGCTGAAACAGGTACTGTAAATATATGTTGGCAGACAAGAAATTGAGCAAAATTTGACAAACAAGAGAACAAGAAAGTCTGAAAAGAGAAGATAGAAGGGAACTACCGGCCCCCATCTTCACCTTTTAGAGACAGCGTAGCTTCTGCTTCTGGGATAAACATTAGTCTTAACCTTGACATCCTCTTCATCAAAATCACATGGTTTTTCTTCATCAATCCTTCCAATAGCAACAGTACGACTCCTAGGCATATTGTCTCCTACTCGAGTTGCAGATTTCTTATGACTATATTGTTGTCTTGCAGGAACATCCACATTGATCTTGCTGTTTCTACTTCCTAAATTACTCCTGGTGGAGGCAGCCCTTAAAGGCTCCCTACGATCATCATCCAAGTGGTTTGGTTTTGTTGAGCTGACACTGTAACTTCGAGGCATGTTATTGAAATTGCCTGTAGGGCAACTCATCACACAGACCTGATCTGAGTATTCAGCCATTCCCTTCATGTAGAAGTCCCAGGCCCTGGCCAAAATCCTAAGGGGTGCCTTCAGAATCTTTTTTAGTGTGCTTTCTTTCCTGGACTTCTTATTGATAACCATGTTCTCTAAAGAAGACTGAACAGAGTGATAATAAATACAGGAAAATGGGAGATGAAGAGAGAAAGAAGAAGACTAGAACTTATCCTCGAGGACTCTGGACATGAGTTAATAGATGATGCTCTGCAATTACAGGGGCTGGCAAGGCAAATATATATGGAATGTTGGGGCTAATAGGATTGCAATTACTAGTTTATCAACAGTCGAAAATGATGGGGATGATACCATTTTAATTAAGTGTTTTTTTTTTTTTTTTTATAACCATCGTGTTAAAATAATAGTTATTTTTTTTTATCTTATATTTATGAATTTAATTAATGGGAAAATTAAGATTAGTGTAGAATCTTTCATGCCCATAAACGTTTTCTATACTAATTACAACTTGCCAACAAACCATTATTAAGCTAAAAATTACACCAAGCATATGAAAAAAAAATCATATTTAAAGAACATGGATTTATTGTTAAATATATATATATAAAAGAAAATGACAATTTAATTAATTCTTTGTAACCACTTGATGATGTAGTTATTTTTTATTTGTTTTTATTTTTTAGTTAACTCAACTTTATCAGTCAACAATATTTAAGAGACGACCAATATAGAATCTTTAATGTCTGTATGGGTTTACTCTTTCTGTGGCCATATATCCATTGAATGGAGTGTGGTTTACGGACCAATTGTGGTGCATTTGTCAAGTGATTGAGCCGGATTCATGAGAAACTGCAAACCGGAATAGAAACGACACAAAAAAAATCCAAACATTGTTTTTCTAAAATGAAGAAATATACAAATTCAGAAACCTATATATTATATATTGTACCTGCCGTTTGATTTTTTCCTTACTGATAGTTCAACGTCTATTGTTTTTTTTTTTTTTTCCTGGAACAACCATTTAAAAGGATGATCATAGAAGGGGTTGTCACCCATTATTTCTAGGTCCAGGATCTAGGAAGATGCCACATTTATTATTATATTTTTACATAACTAAACGCATAGTTTAGATACATGTTAATCTTGCGAGATGTTAGACTCATCTCTAGCTTGTGCTTTTTACTCCAAACGAGTCCTGGGCTCTTTGGTAATACCATAAATAAAAGATATTTTGTTTTAAAAAATCAGAAATCTTTTATCATCTCACAAGATAGAAATATTTTACTGATATATGAACTTTTTTTCCTTTCATCAATGAGAAGAGATCCTAGGGGCTATAAAAAGAATCAAAGTAGCCTCTACTAGCTAAATTACTAAAACCAAGAGATTAACAATCTTATCCTAAGTCTTGGCTTGACCTTCAAGCCTATAAAATAAAATTAGATTTCATCAATTAAGTTATTAATAAGAAAATGATCAAAAATTCATCAATTACTTTTTAAAAAGAGAGTCATTATCATTTCTAATTACCATTGGATTTGAATCTTTAAAGTTTTGAAATATTCTCAACAGGTACTAGTGGAAATGTTGGTTCAAATCGTGTAACTTTGGGAGTTAATGCAAACTAAGGGTTTCATTGCCATTATCATTTCTAATTACTATTAGAAAATCTTTAATGGTTATTAACAAATTGACCCCGTTTGTTTGTAGAAAAGTAGTTTTTTTTTTATAAGTAAATTCCGGAAAAGTGAATTATTTTCTTATGTTTGGTAATGTAATGAAAAATAAGTTGAAAAACACTTTCCAATGTTTGGTTATGTCATGGAAAATGAGTTGGAAAATAACTTATTAATGTTTTATTTTTCTCAAGTTTATTAAAATAATGAGGAACAAATCTTACAAATTAAAAAGTTGAATGAGAATGAAATTGAAAAAAAATATAATTTCATAAATTAGTTCAAATAAAATAAATAATAATCAAAATAATAGAGATCAAATCTAAAAAATAAATAAATAAAAAGATGAAGAAATTAAAATAATAATAATTAACATTTCATATATTATTTCAAATAAAATAAGTAACAATCAAAAGAATGAGGATCAAATTTGATAGATAAAAAATTTCAATAAAAAAATGATAAGGGAAAAACAAATAACAATTATAAAAATGAGGATCAAAGTTAATATAAAAATTAAATTTTAAGCGATGAAATTGAAAAATAAATATTCAAAATAATATATATATATATATATATATATATATATATATATATATATATAGCAATCAAAAGTTTGAGGACCAAATTTGATATAATCAGTAAATAATATGACATTTCTAAATTTTTCATAACTTCTGGAAAGTGTTTTCCGCCTAAATTTTTCAAGAAAACACTCTTTTGGAAACCAAGCCAAATTTTTCTTTGACTGGAAAGTATTTTTTGTTGATCAATTTTCTTAATAACAAACAAAAACAGGAAAGTTTGAAAAGTAATTTTCAAAAAATCACTTTTCAAAAAACAAACATGGCCAAAGTGTTGGTTCAATCCGTATAATTTTAAAAGTTATAGCTAACTAAATACTCCTATCAAGTTTGTGGATTTGATAAAGTAGATAATTTCTAATTAAAGAGTTATTTTATTTTCATGCTTGTTATATTCTTCAAAGAAACTATATTTATCTTGGAAGAATCATTTTAATAACTACTCAAAAAACCTTCATCAAAGAAACATCATTCCCTCTCATCTTTAAGACCAATACTGAAAACCATAGTTTTAAGATCTGGCCCGGTCTAAGGCCCAGGTTCCGGGTTTTGACCGGGTCACCGGGTCTTCAGGTCGGCCGGATCAATTTTATTTTTTTTAAAAAAATCAAAACGACGTCGTTTTAGTAAAAAAAAACAAAAAAAAAATAAAAGTCAACGGGTTTAAGGTCGGGTCTTGACTGGGTCTTGCCGGGTTAGCCGGG
This sequence comes from Populus tomentosa, assembly GCA_018804465.1. Classification (NCBI taxonomy): domain Eukaryota; kingdom Viridiplantae; phylum Streptophyta; class Magnoliopsida; order Malpighiales; family Salicaceae; genus Populus; species Populus tomentosa. Next base: position 351,133 of record CM031995.1, read on the forward strand.
TCCCGGGTCTAGCCGGGCCAATTCCCAACAGGGTTTTGGCCTCCACCCAGACCGGTCTCATGCCTGGGTTGGCCGGGTCCCGGATCGACCCGCCTGGCTGGTCCGGGTTTTAAAACTATGCTGAAAACACATATAAGCATTATACTTTACAGGTCACAATCTTTGCTTATATTTTTAATAGATGATATATTATAGATATATTAATAGTAATACATATAACTCCCATTCAATCCTCGATTATAATATATGCCAGGATTCCAAATTTTAACTTATTGTCGTCTGCATTTATTCTCAAAATTTGCCCATGTCTGCCTTCTGATGTCGTAAGAACTTTTTTTAGCTATCTAGAAAGTAAAAATTAAGTGAAAACTGAAATGTATAAAATTAAAAAAAAAAAAGGAAAAAAGAATCTGGTGTTCACGAGTGGAAAACTTGAACATGATAGAGTCAATATTTAATGTAAGTCGCTAGTAGTTTCCGTTTCTACTTTGGCTCGTTCTTTAAGTTATAGTTTTGGATTTGGACTCGAGAGTTATCTGATTCTGACATATTTACTCATTTAACCATCGATCTAAGATTTGACGTCAACTAGATTAGGGAAAACACACAAGTTTTTTTTTTATTTTTTTTATATATATATATAATAATAATATTGATTGAGATTTTTTTATAAAATAATCAAAATTTATGTTGCCTGAGCAGCTCTGATCAGATTCCAAGTTAGATTTTATAATTATGCTCTCAAATTAAAAGTGACATTATAAATTTTATAACATGATAAATCATATAACTAGAATGACAAATCAAAGTTTATCTTTTTATCTAAATAATATTGTTTGAAGTTTTTCTTTTTAAATCAAAATTTATGTTGCCTTGGTTAACTAGGATCTACTCTTAGAGTTGGATCTTATAACAATAATTTCAAATTAGAAGTAACATGATGATTACAAACTATTAATTTTCAAAATAATGGTTTCGATTTTTTTATAAAGTAAAATAACTACTAATTTTTAAAAAATGACAATAACAATAACCGTCCAATAATTGAGGTGAATAAAATTCAAATCAATAACTGGGGTGAAAATTTAAAATTTGGGCAAAAAATTAAATAGAGAAGAAAAAAGATTTAAAAACAGGTGTTGAATATTTAAACACGGTGCAAGTCAATTATTTTGAAAAAGCCTCCTATGCCGGTGACTTTAGGGCAAGGTTAATTGATCATTTATGGGAGCTTCACAGACATCTGAACAAGATCATCAATGCAAGGCATTTATTTTTCATCTATTGCTATATGTATCATAGCCCCCCCAAGGGATATTGAAAAATATTCTCGAGTTCATTCTTGTGTAAATTAATCAAGACTATTACTTAATGATTTTAAAAAAGTATTTTTCATATCGTACAAACATATTAAAAAATACGTTGGATTTATGGTTCAAATAATTTTAAAAATATTTTTACAAAAACATAATGCATGCACAAGAAATATCATGCATAAGATCATGAAAACACACCAGATATGATTAAAATCGATTAGAAATTGGAAAGTAAAAATGTGGACAAGAATATAAAGAAAAGAGGACAAGGAGTAAACGTGGGGGCACAACCCAAGAGTGTCCATTACGGTTGCAAGTCATGTGACGGTGCGAAGTCAAGCCTTTTCGTTTTTGTCAATTTGTTTAAAGTAATTTGGAGCTTTCGCTTGTCATAATTACTCTTGACAACTACTCCTTGAAAGGCAAATAGAAATATCCTGGCAAAAGAACCTGTCAGCTCACCAGTTTGTGTTTAATTAATTTTAGTTTAGATCAAATTAAAATTAAAAAAGATTGATTATGTTGAAAGAAAAAAACGAATCATATATTATGTTAATAAATAATTTAGTTATTAAACCTGTATTGTCAAGCTTTTTTTTTTTTTTTTAATTTTTTCCAGTAGAAAATACTTTTAATTAGATACCATAAATTGATACTGAGATATATATTGACAAACAAGGGAAAGACAGTTTTGAAGTTTTTTTTTTTTTTTTTTATCATTTCAAATCAAGAAAAATAAAGATGATTTTTATTCTTTTTATTCAACTGTCTTCATATCTTTCGTCTTGATATAATACAAAAATATCATGGCATAGTATAGCCTTAATTAAATAATATATTTTTCAAACCCGATTTAAATTTAAAGTTTAAATAACATCTTGATTAGATAGTATCTCCGATTAATTAATAAATTTACATGATCTGCTATATGTTTACCTGTAAATGTTTTGGTTACTTAAGGAAAGTTATTAAGCGAACCAGCAACTTGGGCTTCCTTATCTCTCCGGGCTTTGTTGGGTACTCTGCTAGTGAAGCTGCAAGTTTCCTTCCATAGATATATTGTGGGCTCACCTTGTCGGCTTGTTCATAAGGCCATGCCCTAATTTCCAGGTCTCAATTTCGACATCTACCCGAGAATATATTATTTATTGTCTCGATAAAAATAATAATAAAATGCATATCTAAGATTTAGAACCCAGTCATGGAAAAAGCTTATCACATAAATAAAATATATTTAAAAAGATATTCAACAGAATACTCTCATTGTTGGGCATATCTTAATGACTAATTTAGTCTTTTTCTAACTTAAAAATAGGATAAAGTACTACTAATTAAAATCAAGGGTGGCAATATCCCCACTTCTTTTTATTGTAATTTTAATGGGTTTTGTTGTTATTTTCACTTCATAAGTTTGTGGGAGTGACAAGACTAAGTCTATTTTTATCTTCCTTTTTTCACTCATTTTTTCCATTTATATTATTATTTGATTATTTGCTTTCGTGTATAAAAAAAATTGAAAATTGTTTGTCATCAATTAAAATTTGATATAAAATATAAAAATAATATATATTTACTTAAATACATCCTTAAAATATTTAATTATTTGTTTCTTTTAATGTTACATACCCTTAATGTTATATAAATAATTATATAAAAACATTTCAAATTTATTATTATATATAAAAAAACTCATTGATCCTTAATCTTTTAACTACATCCCTTATTTTCTAATTCTGTATTTTCTCATCTTTTCTTAATATTTAAAGTCTTTTACATTAATTATAGAAACCTCCTCAAATAATATTTAGAGTACTTCTATTTATATTAAATATGTAGTTTGATTTTGAGAGAGAGAGAGAGAGAGAGAGAGAGAGAGAGAGAGAGAGAGAGAGATTCAATGCATTTACCCATACCAGGTATAAATATCATCAATATGTTTTTTTTTTTTTTTTGTAATTAAATTTAGATCAATTTGGTTTTTTTTCATAATTTATTGATAATTCTAAATAAATTATCTAAATGACCCCCAACAATGTGCGGACACATTTGCTAATATATAGCCATAATTAATAGAAGGACGATATGTCATATTAACTTATAGCTTCCAAGGAAAAAGCATGATAGCTGATGTAATTACTAATTAGCCACCCACTTCAAAATATTAATTTTTATGTGTGTGGTTCAACCTTAATATAGTGCTTAGAATCGAACTTCCTGATCATGACTCCAACGGTTAGAAAAACAAAAATCCCAAATCAAGTTCAATATGTCAAGATTAATTTTATGTTTAATTAAAAACAAATAGGCCAAATTAAATATACATTCCATTAGTGGAATTGTATGGCAAATGATTGTTCAATAATCTGCTCTTATTAGCCTTTCCTCTTTGAGATTTCAGATTGAAAGCCATGATTTCACACTTAACAATATTATCCATCGGTATAGCTCTCTGTGTTGTAAACTTAATTAGACACTTTTTTTTTAATTAAAGTGGATGTCCGGGTGCGCATCTTGATTAATTACATATACCCTAAAATTAATAATTATATAAGTTTTCAATAACTTTGAGGTTAATTTGTGAATTATAAACTTAATTAAACATTTTTTTTTTATGTGTGTTAGAAAAAGAAAGATTTGGATCGATAGCATTTGATTTGATGGTTGTTTCAAGCTAGAAGTGATGAAAATAAAAGTAGTGAAGATAATTGAGATAAAAATGTTATATTTGCATTTTGTTATAAATAATAGAAATTTATTTTAAAACTATTAAATAAATAAATTTGTTTTATACTTCTATCTTTGTACCTCCAGCTAAGTTTATTTTTGTTTTTTTATATATGTCATTGTTATTTTAAATTATCAACCAAGCACAATATTTTAAACGCATTATTGAGTCGTGTCGGTTGCATATGAAAATGGCAGCAGGATTACCCATTGAAAATATGTATAAGTGCAGGAAAAAAAAGAAAGGTCATGCATTATTGAGTTTGGTTGAAATCTGAAAACGATGGTACCTGAATATTAATTCAATAAATTACTTTTTTGACGCAATTGCTTACAGCCAGTTTTACGAGATTCTATACAAAATTTAGGACGGCTGCGACTTGGAGAAAGAGACAGACCACTTTAGTTTTAACATCGGTTTAGATCTGAAAACTTGTTGCTTAAAATATTTTCCTCACTATTCTCCCAACTTCCATGGTAAGCAAAGGAAAGCATGATCGTGCACGCATAAATTCAATACATTGATCTTTAGCTTGCTACAATTGGGACTGATGTAGATTCATGGTAACTAAGTGTGTTTTTGGCATTATGATAGTGTTGTGAAAAATATATAACAATTACTTATAAATATTGTATTAAGAGCTAGAAAACTTGAAAGAACATAAGATATCTTAACGTAATTTGATAATTATACCTGTATACATATGAATGAGAAATTTTTATTTTCACTATATTGAAATAAAACTATATAATATGTATTTATAGTAGGCCTTAAACCAACCAAGAAATCCTAATTGTTTACATAAGAATTTTTTCTAATACATCTTTATTGTATCGCTAGAGCGTTGCCTCTTAACACCCTATCCTATTAGTTGTTTCTGACAACAAAACATGGAATGAATCCTTGAGAAACATAAGTTGTCATTTCGCTCCGTTTGGTTTAATATACTCCGTTTTGCTCGGTAGACTTCGCTCCACTCTAATATCTATCTATGAGCCACAAATTACAATTAGGTTTTTTTAAAAATAAATTTACAAAAAATTAGAAATTGTTATTTTTTTTCGTAACCAGGATCTATGTAAAATTATAGTATATATTAATTAACTAGATATTTTCAAAATTACAATTAAGATAAAACACAATTTTAAACGCACCAAACTCCAAAACAAATCCTAAAGGGGTGAGAGTTTAGGCAAAAAAATCAATCTTATTAGTTCATGGATAGTGAAGCAAAATTAAAATACCATCAATTGAATGCTGTGTGAACCTTGCTTGATAGAGAAAAACTTTGACATGCATAATCCTGTAATGTAACAGTTGGACTAACATCAAAGAAAAAAAAAAATTCTTTATAAGGTCATCACTAAGAATTCATAGCGTTCTAAATTAGAATCCGTTGCCAGACATTTTATTGGACATTCCATCCCTTTGAACTTCTTCACACTTACTAGCTACGAGTTCTTTTCTTACTGCCTTGCATTCTACAAATTAAAAGCAGGAAAATTAGCAAACACAAACATATTAATGCTCCCACTTCTCTGTTTCTACTCTAAAAAAAAATGGTTTGAAGACTATTATTATTATGTTTTCTAAAAATAATCTATAGAAATAAATCCCATTCGGCAGCAAACAACAAAAGAAAAACTAGTTTCTTCTTTAAAAAATAAAATCACTGATGAACATAGAAATGAATTCAAGTTCAATGTACTACTTCTCAGTCTCCAATAGTAGCTGGTCGTATATACATAAAAAAAGCGAAAGCGTGTCGGAGTGTCGGAGTAGAGTAATGATTATTTTTTAAAATATTTTTTATTTTAAAATAATATATATTTTTTATTTTTTTTAACTTTGTTTTTGATATTAATATATCAAAATAACCTATAAATATAAAAAATATATTAATTTGAAATAAAAAAAATTAAAAAAAATAAAATTTTTAAAAAACACTTCTAAAATATAATAACAAACATATCCGAAGAAAAAAGGACGCATATTTTCAATAATGCATAAAGTTACTGAGTATTCATATAATTGACTACCTGGGACCAAATATATATAATATATATAATTAACTCACACTTAAAAATAAGTAATAAATAATGAGTTTTTATGTAGAATAAATTTACTATCATAATCATGAGATTTGGATGGATTACACGTATAATAAATAAATAAATTGTTGAGTACTTTAATTTAGTCAAAGATTCTGAACAAATGCCAGGTGAGTGACGTGCTTGATTATGTAAAAGAGTAGAAAATGGGTCCGAGGCGGCTAGCCTCCACCTTAGCAATTTGCGACCTCGTCTCATGTATGTGTTCTTCCATGGCTGGCGAATTATTCGTTTCTCCGAATAATGTTTTCTTCAGCTTCTTGCACAATATGTTGATTAATTAATTACTTTACCTAATTAATTTACATGGTCGGTGGGCATAATTGTTTTTTCAAAATGTAATTATATAGGGTCGGATATGAGTGAGATTAATTAATTCAAGTTTTTGGTGAAAAATGTTGAAAAAACTTGGTTATAATTCAATCATGAATAAATTAATTATTTTATGTTTCATAAGAACAAATAATTAACGAATATCGATTTTTTTTCAAAAAATATTCGAAGGAAGAACGAAGACAATTACGGTGGGAAGTATTTTAATGAATAAAATAAAAAGATTCAAGAATTCAGCATCGGACCATATAGTCGATGTCAGCACTCACATAGGCGCCGGCTATAACATAGATATATAGTTTTATTTATTTGTTTATTAGTTTATTCTTATATGTTTGTTTGTCTACGTGGTAATTATATTTAGATTAAAAATATTTTTTAAAACCAAATACGGTTTAAATAAACGTATAGCTTCAGCAATAAGTAGTTTCCATTTCTTTGTCTCATCCACAGATTTCTCTGTACAAATCTTTATATAAAGTAGACGTCTTCATTTGATCAATTCTCATTCCTCATCTTCTCAAAATTAAAGCCCGCACGAGCACACCAAAAATAGTTCCAACCAAGCTTGTTTCTCACTATGGAAACATATAATTCTTCTTCTTCTTTGACATCATCATCAATGTACTCGAAGCAATTCTCAGAAGAAACAAAGGGCTTGAAAATGCCACAATCTTACCATTCATCACTTCATTCAATCCGGAAAACCCAGATGAAACCATGGAAGAAACCAATAGCACCATTGCCACCAACCCCACCACGAGTTTACAAGGTGGATCCTATAAACTTCCGAGACCTTGTTCAGAAGCTCACCGGTGCACCCAAGAAAGAGCCAGATCCAGAGCCGCAGTCAAGGCTACAAAGCGTGGCACCTCCTCCACTTGATCTCCTTACACCAACATTATTTGGTAGAGAAAGAGAGATCGCAGCAGTACCCTTACATCTCCTTCCTTCGCCTGCACAAACCCCATTGTCTGCCAGCTTGTACCAGGAGTTAATGTATGAATCATTGGATGCAAAACCCGAGAGGATGCAAGAAAGTATAATGTCTGTATCAAGTTCCCTCGAATTGGATCTGTCACCATCTTATCATGCTTGGTGTTCCTATCCTCTTCTGAGCCCAGGAACTCTTTCCAGTCTTGAGCAAGGCACCGTGCTTTAGATGTTACATCCCCATGACATATTTTACTTCTTGTACTGTTAGCACAATTTCTTCTTTCCCTCCTTTCGTTTTTCTTTTAGGGAATCATTTCGTTTTTGCTTAAGCTGCACAGAGATGCTGTTTAAAACCCTAGTTCTTTACGTTGTAATTAATAAAATATATATGGTGTCGGTTGAATCCTAGCCATTCAACTTCTTAAACACCAGAATAATCATCAATCATGGAAGCCCTAGACTATATATAACTAGGTAGTCATTTGTGTATAACTAAGTGAATCAATCAATGTATAAGAATGGTGATTCATTTTAATAATTTTCTGATATTTCATTTCAATGTGCGTGCGTAGCCAATTACATTAGAAAGAAAGTTTATGCACTTGATCAAGTGCTTAATTTGTATGCAAATCATGTAATATATGGTATAATTTCTCCAGTTCATATGCCAGAAAAGCTTTGGCACAGTATGATTACTTGTGTGAACTTAAATGTCTCTACGTACGGCTCAATAAAAGAGAATAAACTGTAGTTTAACTAACGTTGTCCTCTTTTATGATCCTAAGCCAGCGATCTCAAGTTCGATTTTTTTTTTAATAATACAAAATATATGTATTGTGAGAAAAAAAAACAAAAACACAAAGGGACAAGAATATATAGTGATTTTTTTTGGATGAGAGGCTATTACCAAACAAGCTATAAGTGGTTTTGATCTAGATTGAAGTTTGTAATCTTTTCGTAACGTTAATGAATTATGCTTTCATCCATTTGGTCGTGGATGTGTTCCCATCCTTAGGTTTTACCATGTTAAAAATTCTTGTATCCTCTATTTTTATTTCATAATTATTGCTTAATTGTATTATTAGCATAATTGTCTTTCGATAATTGATTCAAGAGCTTAAAAGTGAATCCGAAAAAGTTATTTTATCTAAGGTTGAAGGTCAATGACCCTAGAATTAGTTGAATTCAATCCTAAAATTGGCAAAAAGAAGACATGGTCCAGTGCTAATGGTGAATTAGAACTTCAAAAATTAGAAATATGGCTAAAATAATTAGAGGTTTATTTTAGTGCTAATTAAGCAGTGCGTAGATCTTCAAATAATTACTCCTGTTAGGCTGCCAATTGGTGGTGATGCACTCACATGGTGGGAGGTCTTTTCTACTAGATTAGAAACTAATATTTCACAGAGTCTATTCAAATACGAGAAAAAACCACACAACTACATTATCAAATGAACTTGACCTAATTGGATGCCCCGATGACATAAGAGAAAGATGGAAATATCTGTGCCAAGAATAGGGTCAAATTGTCCAAGAGTATGCTACTGAATCTCAGAGGGAAACTGTCATGTTGGGTGTTGATTTTGTGTGATCCTGGCACCTCGACAAAATACAAAAGTTGGTTTGAACTTTTGATTCTGGGATTTGACGATGCTGGTTTTAAAGCTATGCTCATGGAAAAATAGGATAAAAAACTTTGGATTCTTTTTTTGCATCTCTTCTCTTTCTTGTTTGGAGTTTATGCCGGCCCATTTTGACAATTTTATGTCAAATCCTGTAGCTTTTAACTGTGGTTTTTAAAATACCGCAAGTAAAAACTGCAATATTTTTCTGGTTATGCTATTTTTAAAAATCTTTTTCCCCGTGATATTTTTTAAAAACTTTCCAACACCAGTGTTAGAAGCAAAATGATTCAAAATATTAAGTGTCCTTTGGTAATTTCCTCCATTTAGGTACTCATCAACTTTCGGATCACTATGCAATTGGTCTTGTAAATTATTTCCAAGGAACAATCTTTTCCTTTGGTAATTACTTCTATTTTTTCCTGAATCTTCTTAGGTAAACCTTGAATCATTGTGCAGTTTTTTCTGTGAATATATACCAACAAAAAAATGAAATGGTCACAGTTCAAAGAGCAGAAACAGCTGAATGCTACAAGTGACATACTCCTCTACATGAAGGAAATCACTGAACCATGACCGGAAGTTAGGAACATCCTTCATTGAACTTCATAATAAAAACCTTTGACTACAGCATGAGAGTTGGTCCAGACATAAAGATTCAGCATTTATTATAACCAGAAATTAAGGTCCGAGAATAAAGACGATATGAAGTTTCTGCAGACAAAAGCAGGCTCTGAGAAGTCGAAACTGTAAAATCCATCCATCTAATCATGGAGCAGATATCGATACGATCTTATAGAAAACAATAAGACTTCACTCATGAATATACATATGAAGAATGTTACAGGTCCTCCTTATATTTTGATCAAATCTTTCATTGGCAAAACTGACATGTAACGAGAAGACGGAAAAAAAGGAAAGACGAAAATTTTTTCTAGACTAACATTTGGCTTTTTTTTTTTCTTTTTTTCCGATTACTGATCCCATTAGTTTCTTAGCTGGGACATATGTAGGAGAAGCTCATCTCTGCCCAAACCAATGACAATACTAGTCATGATCCATGCAGGATGTTGCTGATAGTTTTGCCTGATCAACTCCTGAAAGTTCCTGATATTCTCATCAGGCCTTATTCCCTTTCCCCCCTTCATTTTGTCACACTTTGTGAAAACAAAAGTCATTGGTATCTGAAACACATTGGAATGGCAGAGAACAGTGAGCAAACACTGATATAGACTGGTGCAGGCAACCTAGTTATACAAATTAGAAAGTTATCTAAACAGTTTACAGTTGAGGAGAAGCTTACATTGTTGCGTCCAAGCCAGTTAGCACAATCCAAGTCGATCTTTTGAGGCAGGACACTAGCATCAATGAGAAGTAGGACAGCTACCAGAGCTTCTCTGTTCAAAAAGTACCCTTTTGTAAAGGAGGACCAATTCATTGGAGCAGAATCTGGGGCTTTAGCAAACCTGAAAACAGAGTGGGTTATTAAGCACTAATTCAACCACACAGTCAAAAATACTAATTTCCAAGACAGTTGTTGATGAAAACAAACAAGATAGTTAAGGGTAGTCGTTCAATTCTTTGACATTATGATGAAAACATGAACAATTGATTAGCTATCGTTGACTAAAGCAGAGCATCTGCACATGAGTTCAAAAAGAAATGATAGGTTAAGAATGCACAAGCTGGGAAAGCTCCTATAGAACAGTTTGTTGCCTTGCTAAAACTGTGGTTATCTTCTACTACAATCTAACATCCACAGTGGCCCATTACGAGAACATAATTGGATGGCCTTTATCTTTGTCTGGAATTAGTTTTTCTAAGTCCTCATATAAATCATGAAGAGAAACCACCAAAAGAAAAACAACATCTAATGTCCAAAGGGCATGAAGAATAAACAAATGCAGCTTCCACCATTTTGAAAGACAAAAGTAGCATGGAAAAAGAGTAAGACAAGCAGCGCCAACCCAAGTTTCTTTCAGTACCAGCACTTGCCCTATACTGCAAGTAAGACAATGCACAATTGAAGTCAAGAGCAACCTCAAACTGTTAAAAGAAATAACAGGCGAGTAAAAAAAAGCATAATAAATGAGAGTTTAGTACCTATGTTTGAGATGGAAAAAAGAAAGTTAAGGATGCACCCATCAGTCAATGGTTGATAGAAAAATTTATAAATCTATGCTGCCTGTTCATTATCAAAGCCATCAGGGTAGGCAAACTAAGAAATTTGCATATGACCCATCCACTATAAACTCCAAATTTGTAACTCCAGTTCTAGAAATAGACCATCACAAGCATCCAATCAACAATTAACATTGCAAGAGATTATTCGTTCTAATTTATCATCAAGCCATTGAAGCTATACATATCAGACCATTGTTCAGTAATCTTCCCAGAATTAGATTGTGGAAAACGTAATTGGAAACTACATTAAAACTGTCAGTTTTGTCGAACACAAAACTTTCCATCACAAATCATATTGTTTAAAATCTAAAACATAACAACAAAAATATTACTAATTGATATAAAAAGAACAAATATACAAATCAATCTAAATGGCATAGACTGAAAAAACAAAATTGTTCCCTTCACAGAATCACTGCAAAACATAGAAGCACCTCAAAGCTGCGGGCATACACTCGAAATGTCAACATAATTTTTCCTACCTTTCCTCTTTTGGACAAAAAATGGAGAGAACTACCGCTCAACCGAAGAACCTTACCTAAAAGCAAAAACCTTCACTCATCTCCCCGAGCTAGATCAGGTGGCAATCTCACAAAGCAGGGAAATTTTCCCTTAATCTCAAGACAAATCCAGCACACTATTCTACTAATCCCCGACGAAAATCAATAATTAATTGCATATCAAAACAGAACCATAAGCAATTCCATTTATTAAAATAAAGAACATGCAACCTAGCAAGCATTCTTTCACAAAAAAATTAAAACTTCCCAAGCAAAAATCCCTAGCATCAGTTTATTCAACAAAAAATCATTGAAAATAAAATAATAATAATAATAATAATAATAATAATAATAATAAAACAGAGAGAGATATCAGTAACATGAGTTGCTTACCCATAACCAGGCAAATCAACAATGTACCGACTTTAATTCACCAAAAATGATTTATCAATTGAATCTTCCCTGCATTGAATAATATATTTTTTTTAAAATCAAAACCAATAAATAATTCACACTCTAAAACTAAAAATATCTAACATTTAATTTAATTTAAATATAATTAAAGCATGCAACCTGGTTTCTTAGAAGTGAGAGCAACTTCTTTCTTTCTGACAAAAGCATTGATAAGTGAAGACTTCCCCACGTTGGACCGACCCAAAATTGCAAACTCAGGTAGCTCGTCTCTCGGACAGTTCTTAGCCGGCCCCCTACTCTTAACAAACTCAACTTCCTTGATATGGGCATGACCCGCATATGGTCCCACAACAATATTCGAGCCAGGCAAAATCATCACCTCTGTCACTTCATCCGGGTTTGCACCTGGCCGCACAAAGAGAACTGTACGGACAAACCGGGCCAGGCCGGAGAGTGGGGGTGGTTTCGATGTTTTTGAAGCAGATACTTGGTGGGTCGGGCTCGGGTTAGGAAATTCTCGGGTCGAGTAATTGAAAGAGAAGGTTGATGGAAGTGGGTTTCTTGTGGGTTATCACAGAGTGATTAGGCGGTTTCGAAGCAGTAGCATTTCTTTTTGGTGTAGTGTAGCTGCTGCCGTCTCTAACCTGCTTCCACATTATCAGGATGTTTCGCTTATGGAACCTTTGGTCCCTCTATTCTCAATTGTATCTCAATTTGGTCTCTTTACTATTATTTGTCCATAAGTATTGATTCTAGCCCAACCTTCGCCAGGTCTCCTCCAGCCAACCATTCTTTCCTCCTCGGGTGACATTCTATGCTCACGGCAGACACAATCGCTACGTCCCAGCCATGGTTTCCACAATGTCACACCACAAATGAGAGCCCCTTTATCAGCTTCAGGACCACCAATATCCTCGACCATGTTCTGTTTTATACTAGGACAAACCTAATGAATGTGTTAACTGTGTGCACGACCACACTCTTCTCAACATATGTAAAGGGTTCCCTTCTATATTAGGACAAACCCATTCAGGAATTTAAACCATTTCCTTCCTTCTTGTTGACTTGCAATATTCAAAGAACTGCATATATAAATCCTCCTCTCTTTCCATGATATTTTATTTGATTAGTAAAAAGTGGGATGCATCGCGTTTCATTGTTTATATAAACCATAATGAAATAGATATTTAATTTTATATTTTTTAATAATTATTCATATTATTTTTAGACTGATGAAATCAATTAAATTATATTAAATAAATTTTAACATGGTTTATTTAAATTTATTTATCCAATCAAGTTTAGATAGATTACTCTTATTTGAATCACAAGAAGCCCGATTGGGTAAAGTAAATTTAACTAGATGAATATTTTATACCATTTTACTTGAAACTTAACTTCAATTATGCCTTAAATCACAAAATTTTAAATCAACCGGTTTGATTCTAGTGGCGAGGCTTCTGTTGGGATGGCAGAAAACGACGACGGTTAAAAACTTAATGACCGTTGTCTCTGTCAATTGATTAATAAAAATAAAAATTGTTACAGTGAGGTAAGGTATGTCGGTCGTAGCTAAGAAATAAAACACTTACTCTGCTAAAGAGCAAGCTATTCTTTTTGGCTTTCGATTCACTTTTAAAAAAAATGTCATGGCTAGCAAGATCTATAGCTAATTCTCTCAAATTCGAAGACGACGATCAACAACCGGATAAGAACACCACCGCCACCTCAACCTCCGCCCCAACTACCGATAAGGTTAATAATAACAAACATTTATCGAATTCGGACTCGGATCAACAACAATCCGCGACACCTCGTGGCGTCAAAGAAGACCTTACAGATCTCAAAAAAACCCTAACCCGCCAATTATGGGGTGTGGCATCTTTCCTCGCTCCTCCACCTGAACCACCATTGACGGAGAATCGTTCTCATACTTCGGATCCGGATGGATCGAACGATGATGACGATGACGCTGCATTGATTGCCGGAATTAGGAGCGATTTTGCGGAAATTGGGGGCAGATTTAAGTCAGGGATCAACAAGCTGTCCAGTAACAAAACGGTGTCAGAGTTTACTAAGATTGCCTCCAATTTGCTGCAGCTTGGATCCGAGAGTGATGAGATTGGGACTACTGCTTCTGCTGTGGGCGTGACTGAAGAAGTTGTGGGTTTTGCTAGAGATGTCGCCATGCATCCTGAGACTTGGCTCGATTTCCCTCTTCCTGATGTTCAAGGGTTTGAAGGTTTTTTTTTTTCTTCTTAAACCAAAAAAATGAACAAATATTTTTCCATCTCATAGCTCTAAACACATACAAATTATAATTTCAATCTTTAAATGGTGCATTGCTTCCTAGTCATAACCATTCGGTGGCTGTGTTGCCCATCAGATCAAAAAAGCAACCGCAGTATAGGCTATTTATGTAAGGCAATGTTTAGCAATGCGCCTGGGTCCCTTTTGAAAATGTTTCTCAGAGTTCTTTTAGATAGTTTTGAGAACTGTCGAAAAGCTGGTGAAAAAGCATTAAATTTGATGGCTTTTCGGCCCAAATGCCTTTTTTTGCAAAAATACATTTATCGCATTATTAAACACACTCTTAATGTTGTTTATATTGTCTAATCACTCGTGATTAGGTTGATTCAATTGGTCTAGTAATTACCAATCCATGAAATGTGACACTTAAAGGAGTATCATCATCATCATTTTTTTTTTTTTACAATTTAGTTAAAAATTGAAGTTGAAATGAATAATAAGTTACCTGTTCCTTAATCTTCCAGGGTTTTTTTCTTCTTTCAACTTTTCCTAGTTTGATGTGCATGAGCAACGCAAAAAACTACATGCCAATAACCCATTGAAGTGATTGCATTACTCTATTTCCGTGAGATATGCTTCTCTCCACACTCTGCTTGGAAGCAATACGTATAAGTCAAGGATATGTTTGGATCTGATTGTGAGCATGGCGGATTTTAATCGTCTTTTCTTTTGTATATTCTTTTTCAGATTTTGACATGTCAGATGCCCAACAAGAACATGCTTTAGCCGTTGAGCATCTTGCTCCCAGATTAGCTGCTCTGAGGATTGAACTTTGTCCAGGATATATGAGCGAGGGCTGCTTTTGGAAGATTTACTTTGTGCTGTTGCACCCTAGACTCAGTAAACATGATGCTGAACTATTGTCAACTCCCCAAGTATGTTGTTTTTTAGTGGCAGGGCTGAACCATGTTTCACTTTATTTATTTATTTATTATTATTGAGAATTTCAATAGAAACTGCTGTTACATTTCATTGTGGTTCGATAGCAATACACGTGGTTTCATTAGTTCAATCCATATAACATTCCTTGTATATGCACATTATTTTTATTGACATAGAGGACTTGCATTAGTAAGTTTACTTATTTTGAACTTATAGCATAATCCTAATCCTTCCAATATTGCGGAAGTCGTTGTAAATCATATGGTTTTCTATTTTCATAAACATCTTCCTTGTTAATCTGTGCCTAAGTTCTTTATGTATGCATTGCAAAGATGATGAACAGTTCTGTGAAAGAAGCTTTTGATGGTATGATAATTTTGATCCTTGGTCTCTGATACAATAGCTAATGTAAGAAATTGTGATTCGGTATGTGTTGCAAAATTTACGAGAGTATCATTAGTAGATGTTTTGGAATTGATGATAGTGTCCAGCTTGTTTTTCTATTTGGTCTGTGCCTTTTTTCTTGCCTCAGCATATGACCATTGCTCAACAGAAACTTGAACGGCAGTTTAGAACCAGGAAATTGATGATAGTGTCCAGCTTGTTTTTCTATTTGCATCAATCTTGACTTCTATATAAGTTATTTTGTTGATGTTAGAACCAGGAAACTGACACTCTACTATTTAATTTTGGCAGTTATTGGTTATTGTCATTAGTTGATTTCACTTCCATGTGATTTTAACTCATTGTGTACCTTCATTGTGTTGTGAACAATCAACTTGATTATCTGCATTGCTAACTGCTTATGTGTGCTTGCAGATAGTGGAGGCAAGAGTGATGTTGTCGCATGAGTTACAGAACAAAGCCAAGGCAAAATCCACTCCAGATTGGTCTGGAGTTGACACTTCTGATGTAAAAGCTGATTTGCCACATGAAGAGTCTCTGTCTGTGCCATCTCGTGCCAAGTCTGAATCGGTTCCAATCATGACATCTGGCATTGAAGCAGTCTCTCCCACACTTGCAGCCAAGACAGCTGATAATGAAGCAGCCCCTTCCTTTGTTTCTGTTGAATCAGAAACAGAAAAGCATCCAGTTGAAAATGCTCAGATGCAAATTATTGACAAATCTGTGGTCGAGGAAGGAAAAGTTGACCAGACCAAGCATCAACATTCATCGTGTAGTTCGTCCTCTGGGATTCTGGAAGAGAAATTTGACGATGATGGTGATGATTGGTTGAAAGATGATAGTTCAGAAATGATTGGTGTCAGTGGATCCTCGATGCCTCTTGGAAATGACGAGGATGTCTCATTCAGTGATCTTGAAGAGGATGATGGAGATGAACCTGCAAGTTACAAGAAAGTGGCATCAGGCTCTGATTGTGCAACAAAAGGATCACAAGATTGGGTTCAGCTGAGCAGAAGCTCTGCTGACTCAGTCAAGGATATCAAGCCTGTTAGCATAAAAAATGCTGGGTCTGAGAAGGTAAGTGCTCGCAACTCTGAAAACAAGGAATCTAGTGATTGGCTTGATGTTGATGACATTGATGTGATGTGATTTTGCCTTTAAAGCTTTCATGTCGCATGTTGTTCTTGTTATCCTTTTTTTTTATTTCCTTATTGTGAATATCTTGCATATGGTTTCTTCAGACCGAGTTGGGCTGTGGAACTTTATATTCCAATGTAAATAATTCCAAATTCCAATGTAAATTGGATTATCATATTTGTATGAAATATGTATTTATGTAATAATTTAACACATTCTGATGCAACATGCGATCTTGCTTTGATGTGGAGTTAGATGAGTTTGGCAATGTGGTAGCTGAATTCTTAACTGTTACACTGAATAGTAAATTGTATCAAGATAACAGAAAGAAAAGGAGACGTCCCGAAAAAGCACATTCCAATTATATTTTCATAGAATTTGGAATGATTTTCTTTTAGCCAGCATAACAGGTAATGAATTGCTGTCCTAGTTTTTGCAAACTGAAATTAGATGGTCATTTCAAGAATTTGGAATAATTTTGCTTGGAGTTGGCGTGGGAGGTATTAAAATCAGAAGAGTGTTACCTACAGTATGTAGTCTATTCATGCAATTATACAAACGGATGACTTGAATGTCCATGTAACTGTGTTAATCCGGAGAAACCTTTACAAGACAGTGGGTAGATTTGATTTTAATCTTGCGATGGAGAGCGTTCATGTGTGGGGCAATGGCTAAGTTATATTAAAGAGACAAGCTTATTGATTTTATTAAAGAGATTGGGACTAACGTATAATTTACTCTAGAAACAATTGAATTTGAGAAAAATTCTGAGATCATGCAACCAGGAAAATAGAAGTGACGAGATGTTTACAAAGAATAATTCTTTTGATTGCTTGGAGGTAAATGCTATATGCTCATGATCGATCATTACAGTGGATGCTACTGAGCTAGGAAGATAAACTACTCATGATCATATGGAGCTGAAATTGCTTGAAAGCCTCTTGAGCTGTGACCAGAATAGGCTTCCTAGATAGAACCGTGGCTTTTCTTCATCAATGCTGCCGCTGCTATTTCTGCCAATACTACCTACCGAGCGAGTCTTGGAGGTTTTTGGTGTCCAGCCTGGTGATTTGTTAACTACCACTACAGACCCCCCCATCTCTTTTTTTACCTCTTCTATTGCTCGTGGATTTGCTTCATATCCTGATGCATCAGTAACATAGAAGGAACCAACTGCTCTATCACCATTTGTTCCGATCTCAGCCCTTGATATTGACAGCCCATTCTCTCGGAACGCCCGTGTCACATTCGAGAGTAGTCCCACTCGGTTGTTAGTGCAAATGTCCAGCCTCACTCCCTGCAGAACACAATTCACTCGCAAGTTAGTAATGATTGCCTATGCTCGAGAAACTGTACCGATTAGTGGTATTTTGATTATGCGGGTTAACATAGTACAGTTGCTTAAAATTTTTGCTCGAGTCCGGTCTGAGGTTGACCTTTCCGGCCGAGTTCAATAAATGTAAGATAGGCTTTTACGGTACATACATGGGATGCTCTGCGCTCGATGGCAGCAATCAAGCATTGGGTTAGTTCATGCCTTTCGCTCTCTGAGTCCAAAGTGCACCCATCCTGCTGCCGGATGAAGTACTCCTGCAACATCCAAATTCCGAGCAAGCATCAATCGCCAATTGTCAAGCGATTTCAGGAAACAAGAAGTTATGATCTGAAAGAAATGCATGTTGATGTCGTACCTGATCGGCCATGGTGCCCGTAGCGCTAACCGCAGCATGGAACACGACATACTGCATATCAGTTAGAGCGCAGAGTGTATCAAACAAGAGCTTGGACCTGTCTCTACTCCTGACATTCACCACAGAGTACCCCTTCTCCTTACAAGATTCAATAGACACATGAATTTTAGTACAGTTATTTCTATGTGCTAAACCCCCTCCATTGCATCCCTGACATGGTTCGTAGTCCATGTTGGCGTACATCAACTGGTGGAGCCTCCGCCCTGTGTGGGTCTTTTGTCCTGGTGCTGGGGCCGTCAGTCGCACGCTCCTCCTCTCCCCCACCCCATGATGAGCCTCTACAACACTCTCCAACTGCTCTTGCACATGTGCTAGTCTCTTTGGATCTGTGATGGGTCCTCCTTGCAACCCATCTTCCATGTAGATTATGGAAGCTGCTCTATTATTGTGGGTCCATACCACGGAAGCCGAGACATCGCACTCCAACTTGGAAAGCACCGCTGATATTTCGGAGAGCAGACCTGGTCGGTCAGTCCCAGTTATCTCCATGGCCGTGTGATCAGTTGACGCGTATGGTGGCCTCACTTCTCTGTGGAGAGAAGTCTGCGATTCCTTGGATACCCCTCTTCTCCTATTTACACACAGTGCCTATTTTTGTTTATCATTCATTTGTTATTACATAAAAGTAGAGCATCCATAACCATATCAAAAGCATGGCAAAAAACATTCAGGTATAAATATCTATACATGACCAATACGTATACTTGTACGTGTATGGATAAGCATACGTATATGGACGGAGAGAGAGACCTGCTGAATGTAAAGAATGAGGCTATCGTCAGTGAGTTTGCTCCCAAGCTGGTCAGTCACGTGGAACACTGCATACCATATCATGCAATCAAAATAAAAAAAAACCCGCATGAAAAAGGCAAAGGCAAGAACAAGACTAATACACGCACAGAGGAGTGATGCAAGCATGGTGTTTTATTTTGGTTGGTGGGCACTGACCTTCCATGAACCATCCCCCATCAGAGGAAATATATGATTTGGATATAACAAGGTCAAGATCTGTCAAGACTTGGACCATCTCTAATAGAATCCCCTGCTTGTTTGCACTGTCAACCTGCAACACAGAGTAAGCAAAATACATAGCAAGACATATAAATGTATATGTTTCTCAATTTTAATGAAACCTTGGGGTTAACAATTTATGAAAAGATCAATAGAGCAACTTGGGATGACAAGTAGAAAACTGCTTCTCCGACATTAAAGCTCAATGACAGCAGAAGAAGCTTTTCTTTTTCTTTTTGAAATAGCAATTTGAGTTCCAGTGGCTAAACACTTGGTGGGTCAATCGGAGAGAAACCAAAAGGGATCTCCATCTCTTATATACGGAGGGCAAGTGAGATTGATGGCATCTTCTACTCCAACAACTAGGGCCCCATTATAAGTTATCCACGAACTAGAAACTGTTATATATCAGGACAACAAGCTATGTAAACTATGGTTATAAGATCCAATGGGTGAGTTGACTTATGAGTTAATTTGATGAATCAATCTAAAGTGATATTTTTTTTTTAATATTTAGAAATATAAAAAACTAGTCCGAAGTAAAACTCGCAGGGTCAAGCTATGGATCGGTAGGTAAGTCACTTAATTAACATGTCAAGTCGAACCGAGTTTTATAAATATCATGTAAACCAACAATAAAAATATATCAGTTAAGCACATATATGTCTAAAATCAATTGCGATCGCAAATAAAGTGTAAATAATGATAATGGAAGTAATGACCTTAACAAGAGTGCAATCTTGGTATGTTTCATTGTCTACGCAAACTCTGCAACACCAAAACCAGCAAAATCAAACAAACAATATGCAAGAGCATATACATTCAAGAATTCAAAGATATTTTAACTTGTACCTTGGAGGATAAATTCTTTCCATGAGGGATTCAAACTCTGCATCGATATAAGGCTTATAAGCTGTTATCTCCATCTATATATCTTCTTAATCAGCAGCAGTGCTTCAAGGTTTGCTTGGCCTTGGAAATCACCAGAACTATTGTGTACATATCATCCTTTACAATCTATGTATACACATATATTCATAGCACGTGCAAAAGAAATTCAGTAACGCGTTAATACAATACAATAATATATAAATTAATTGCTTGGGGAAGAAGAAGAAGACGGAGATAAGAATGCGGCTGTTAGGCTATCTTGTTTCCTAAGACTTTATAGAAACATGATGATTACAAATTTACAACACATTAACAGCCATATCACCTCATCGAATATTTTCTTTAATATATAAAACGAAAAAAATATGTGTTGGAATCCATCTTTGATTCAGTCATAAATGATGGATCATTGACCTATATATATATATATATATACAAATCAAATTTGAGCTGAAACTAACGCATCATGAAATTTTCATGGGTGAAATTGTTGAGAGAAAGATTGATCTTTAATCAAGGATATATAAATTTCTTGAATATGTATAGAAAGAGGGGGAGGAGGGGGAGGAATAATTAGAAAAAAATATATATTAATTACCTTGTGAAACAGCAAATCATATATGCAAAACACACCTCAATTCAGGAGACGAAAAGCTTTGTGTTGTCTTGTGTGAGAGAGATATGGAAGATGAACCAAGAGGTGGACTGTGGATGGGCTAATTTTAGAGCGTTTTCTTGGTGCCTTGAGAGTTATATATGGCAATAGCGGGCAGCAGGCCAAGCTAATACCTAAGGCCATGGCCAAGGCCAAACTTGGAATGCAAATCCCACTTTTTTATTTTCTTCCTTTTTTTCATTTTCCTAGTTTTCCTTTTCCGGGATTAAATCAGAGCGTGTCTGCATAGGATTAAAAGGTTACCTGGGACGAGCACTGAGACTTTCATTGGGTTTTTGCCACGTATACAGTCACATACAGTTTATTTGAATCCATGCCCATCCATGAATACCACTCACTACAAGAGGTCATCAGTCAAGAAAGAAGCAAGCAAGGAGGAGGAGGAAGAGAGGGTGATTTTATAAAAATATCACAAACAAGACCATATTGTTTAATTTAAGTCAAACAAAGAAAGAAAAATAAAATTATATCAGAACACAGGAAAGTGACAAATCCTTGTTCGTTTGTCAAATCGATGGACTAATGTTTTCATTCCTGATATAATTATGATTATTGACTCGTTTCATCATTAATGTTTTAATTCCATAGTATATTAATTATACATTTTTTTGTCCGATTTGGGTCAAACAAATTATTTTTTTTAATTTATCCCATGATTAAAAACAAATACATGTGTTGAGATATTTTAGTAGGAAGGATCAAGTATTCCTTCCTAGCTAATGCTATTACATTAAATTGCAGGAAAAGTGAAGGTAATGTCATCCAAAATCAGTGAATGT
The DNA here is from genome assembly GCA_018804465.1 of Populus tomentosa. NCBI lineage: Eukaryota > Viridiplantae > Streptophyta > Magnoliopsida > Malpighiales > Salicaceae > Populus > Populus tomentosa. The sequence goes on from CM031995.1 coordinate 373,116, forward strand.
TGAGGGAGCTTGGTCCACATTTTTCCTAGTAGTATAAAAGATTTTAATCCTAGGGGTTGGAGTTGGACCATTTAGTGGGTGTAGGCTGCCGATCTAACTAATTTGGAACCTGAATCAAACAAAACCATTGGATTGAAGTTGCAAAGTCATATATATTTTAACATAAGAACATGATGTAAAGTAGTGTATTCTTTCGTGTCCGATGCAATATGATATAATGCGCTCTGGTAAAGATAGAATATATTACAGTTATTAAATTTAGTGGGGGTTAAAAAGATAATTTGAAACCTAATCTGAGCCAATTTTTACTTGAGTTGTTTTAAGCATTCATTCAGTCAAATTTAAATTATTATATGCGACTTATAAACTAATTGATCTTTTCAGTCTGGTGAACTTTAAAGGATTAAAAATATAATTAAAACAAAACTATTTTTAGACATTTTGACCTTAGTTTTGAAGTCTAAATTCATTGTTTCTTTTAGTTTTTCTAAGTGCATGTATAAATATTAACAATGTGGATATCCTATTATGTATCTAGAATTATCCTTTGAGTAATATAAATATGTGTATTGAAAGTATTGTAATCTAAGTTCAAGTCCATACGAACTTACTTTTGTACAAGAGTAATATGAAAATGAATTGTCTTTCATCATGCTTCCTTCAAATATACTCTCTTTTTAATTATTCATAATAAATTAATATCAAAGCTAATTCGATCTGGTGTGGGGAATTTTAGCAATTAGTTAGAGCATGTATGTTGAAGTAAGCAAAAAATTATGAAAGCAAATGGTTATTGAACCCAAAAAAGAATGACAAATAAGTGACATTCGTAAAACATGAAAGGTGCAAGATGATAGAGCCCAACAAAAAAATTAAGATGTTACATCAAGAGAGAGTCTAAAAGATTACACAAGAGAAAGTGTTGTGCAAAAGAGATTGCACATGAAAAAAAAGAAAAAAGAAAAAAAAAAAAAAAGAGCTCTTTCTAAAAAAAGAAATGAAAAATAACCAATGAGCCATGATAAAAAGAATGCAGCAATATGATGAAAAGTGAACTAAAATAAAGTGGTCACCTAAAGAGTCAAATCTTGAAAGAGTTATCTCTTACTAGAGAAATGTGACAACGGCCATAACAGAAGAGCAATGGCTAAGAATAGTCATGTTAAGATCTTCTATAAAATAGTGACAAATACAATTGCTAAAGAAAAGTATATTGAAAAGATGACAATGAGATGATATTACCTAGCCATAATAGTAATAATAATAAAGAGTGGATAAGACAAAAAAAAAAAATCTTCTCAAGATGAAGATAGATCATCAAAAAAATAGGGGCAAAATAAAAATACAACAAAGATATTCTTAAAATAAAGATAAAAGATCTAAAAAGTAGTGGTAACAATATAACTGTTCTAAAAAAATAAAAACATTAAAGTTTTTATTATCAATAAAAGATGAGAAAGGTTCACCAACCATGACAAAATAATCCTTCAATAATGTGATTATATGATTTTTAAAATTCTCCCTAGACTACAGTAAATACATGTATTGAAAGAGTTGTAGTCCAAGTCCAAGTTAAAAGCAAATTTTAAAGATAAAGCTTGGTTTAAAACTAATGGGGTTGTCTCTAGGGATTTTAAAGATTTTGTTCAGTCGGAATCAAACCAAATTCCCAATAGTTTAAAGCAAATTTCTAAAGTGGCAAGGTCTAATGAGTTTTCAGAAGGATTAGTTGCCCTTACTCAAGCCTTTACTGTGGTAATTTTGCGTGGTTACCATTCCCATGCAAGAATTCATCATGATGCTGGTGCCAATGGGGATAGGAATAACAAAGGAAGTCCAAGTTTCTTGAACAAGGTTTTTGAGAAGCCTGCTTCTCCAACTGGGTCTGGTTTTGTTTCTGTTATCGTTGGAAGCTTTGCTAGGGACTTGGTTCTGGGATTGTATGAAAGTGGTCTGAATTCAATTTCATATTTGAATGCTGCTGCTGATGGCCATGATTCTTTTCAAAAAGTGATGGGAGCGGTTTGTGGTGATAAGGGTAGAAAGCTGATTGTTGATTGTATTCAGTTATTTGTGAGCACAGCAGTTACGGATTACCTTGACAGGACTATGCATATCAACACCTATGATGAATTTTTTGCTGGATTAACCAATCCTAAGCACGAAACCAAAGTGAGAGGGGTGTTGGTATCAATCTGTAATGGTGCAATTGAGACTCTTGTCAAGACATCTCATCAAGTCTTGACAACTGATGATTCTAACTTGAATTCGAGTTCCGATTCACCTTATTTGGCCATTGATCAAGAAGAAAGTGCAATAGAGGATGCGGTATCTGGGAAAGAAGCATTTTTTAGTGAATCTATGACAAGAAAGTCAGTTGATTAAGGAGAACGGTTGGGTTAATAAAGTGTCATCTGCTTTGGCAGTCCCAAGCAACAGGAGGTTTGTTCTCGAAGTAACTGGGAGGGTTACGTTTGAGACTGTTCGGTCTTTCCTGGAGTTTCTGCTGGGGAAGCTATATAATGGAATGCGGAGATGCGTTGATTTTGCTCATGAAGTTGTTGTTGACACTGATATTGAAGTTATGAGATATGTCAAAGCAAAATCCTCTGTTATTGCAACCCTATGCATTTCTTTTTGCTTGCACATACTGGATGCTGCTTGGATTCTGGTTCCAGCTTAAGTGTTTGAATGTTTCGACATCATTTGTTATCGAATTCTCTCAAGTCTTTCATGCGACTTTTTGCGCGAAGAATGCGAGATGTATCTAATTTCTTTGTACAGCTCAGTTCATCTCGCATACCAGAAGAAGAAAAAGGTTGTTTGTTGATTCAATCTGGCTTCTTACTACAGAAGCTTCTTGTGTTTAACCCGTTTTGGAACTGATGCAATACTTCTATTTGTGTAGTAATGTTCAAGAGAATACATGTTTGGTAAAAGAACCTGTAGTTGGTTAATGACACCAGTTCCAATTATCCCTGTACACCCGTAAGATGAAAAGGAATATAGTCTGATAAGTTGACAAAATCCTCTGTTATTGCTTCTGGATGCATTACTCTGTGCTTGCACATATTCGATACTGCTAGTGTTATGTGCCAGTTTGAATTGTTGAATGATTCTGTATCATTTGCCATTAATTTAGTTTAAGATTAAGAGATCATATCTGCAGGTAAAGGAACTTGTTAGTAGTTTGTCGACAATGGTCGCTTCGCATGTATTCTTGGGAGCATGATCGCACAACGTATATAGTTGAAGAAGTTTAAACGCAGGAAACTTGCCTGCAGGCATGCTTTTATCTTGTAAATCTATGAATACCATGCATCTGTAGTGCAATTACATGATTCAATTTTATTTCTATTTCGCACTGGCTTTGTTTGGATTTTACAGTTATTAAAGAAGACTTCATCGATGACAGATTGTGCTTATAGTGGCATCAATTTGAGCATGTTGATTGTAGACCTCCCCGAGTAATGACTATGAATTGCCTGCTCAAAATTTGAGATAAAATTCTTCGGTGACTATGAGGAGCAATGCAGTGCCCGGTGCGGTTGGATTATAAACTTACTGCACTCCAGTGTTGAAGATTACTTTCAACTGCTGGTTAGCATTTTAACATGGTTTAGAGTAGCTTTCTAGATCATGCTCTGATTCTGTTTTGCATGTTGTAACTTTCTGATATATTATTCCTATCTTGTTTGGCTGTTACAAACTTGTACATTAGCTTTAGTTTTTGGTTAATGTTACAGGCTAAAAGTGACGGGGATAGTGGATATAGAAAGGACATGTCTCCATGCATTTTCTGTTTTGAAAGTACAAGAATTTACTCCAAAACTATTATAGAGATTGATTTATTATATGTCTCTATAAGTTTAAGGCAGCCTGTCCAATTTTTGGATTGTATTGATGTCATGAAAGCGAAGATAGTGTCAGAATATCTAGTAGTTGCATGTTTTCTCATGAAATGGGGCAAGGCAGAATGCCCTTTTCTGTTTGAAGATTTCCTTTTTTTGAACATGGTGCAAGTCTCTTGGCAGGATTTTGATAAAGCAATGGCTTTAGTCGTGCAGTTTTGCCACAGGCTGGTGATGTTTGCGGATCCTAAACCATATCACGTATAAATTTTCTTTTAGGATTACATCACTTGGCTTAGATACTTCTGCTCGTAGCCATCTGGGTTCTTAACCCTTTAGATTTTCAAGTTCTTCTTCAGGAATTATCTACCTAGTACTGACGTTTTTTGGGCCTCAAATTATAAATTGTTTTATAGATTCGTTTGAGTTATGATTTGTAATTAAGTGGGACTTAAAATGATTAGTTGTGAATTGGGATAACGATTTTTTCTCTCACTCTCTCCCTCCATGAATTAAACTAAAGATTGGCGGAACAAAATTCATAACAAAGGGATCTACGTCCAAGTTAGGGTCAGTATAGAATGCCTGAGCTGTCTTCTCCACACAAAGTTAGTTGATTGATCTGGCACAATTGAAGCTTCTTCTCAGAGAAGTTCAATAACATGGTAAACTTCACCGATTATGGCCTCGCAAGGAGAACAAAGTTCAGTAACATTCATTATTGGGTGGTGCAGCTCTAAGCCTGTTACGAGGTAAAGGTTACTTGAGCTTTTCTCCTTTGACCAGAAACAGTGTTTAACTTATCCTCTTACAGATGTAGCTGGGAGCCCATCTTATCTAAAATACAGTATCATGTACCCAGATTCTACATTTTATCAATTGAAAACAGTATCATGAACACATAATAAGCCTCTACAGTGTTGGAAAATTGATTTCTCTGCTCTTCTTATGAAGGAATTATACATGAAGAAATTCCAAGCGCTATCTGCTAGGTTGAGCTTGTGTCAGTCCCCTTTGTAGATGCCTCTTCCACAAGCTTCTTTTTCCAGTACTCATCAAGTTGGGGTCCAAATATTGCCTTCCCTGAAACAACTCCAATGCTGCAAAAGCCATACAAAGTCATTCCCTAAGCAGAAAAGACATGTTACTATAAAATCAAATGAAACCATAAGAAAATTTTGATTTGAAGCTTAATAGTTGACAGGTCATATTTACACAACATTGAGGTCATGAAAAAGCTGTATCGTTTTATCATCTATGGCAAAAGTAGTTTCAGATAAGATTATGTACAATTTCGCCATAACATTTCAGCAAAAATCAGCAAACCACTGACCAGACAAGCTCAAGGTTCTCCAGAATAGCTTAACCAGGTAAACTCAGAAGCAATTGAGCTCTATTAAATTCTGGTAAGAAGCCAAAAGGCAGAGCAAGGATTGCATTCTGGCTTCTGTCAGCAAATCATAAGGTGCGTGCAATCAGTCAAGATGCAGTGGAAGCTCGTTCCCTTGGTGACTGCCAATATCCACATTCTCTAAAACATCTATGAAAATCAGTTCAGACAATTGGGCTGTTTCAAGAACCAATCTACTAACAAGTCTTCAGACCTCGAAGTTTCTTTGAGATCAGCATCAAGATGAATTCTAGCTAAAAAGAAAAACATATCAACTCTCCAAAATTTTCCAATAATAGTTAAGACTTCTAATTTAGCTAAATTAACTCCATCTGTCTGTATAAAGAGGTAATGGGTCCTAAAACATGTGTTCTAAAGGGCTGAATTTAGAACACAAGCTTGGTTGTATGACCAAAAGACAGACAGCAAATCCAAGAAACATAAACCGGAAGAATGTGGAAGAGGAAACATGATGAAAACGTACACAACAGCTCCAATCACCAGAGGAAATGAGAGAAACCTGCTTCTGAAGAACATAATTTAAAAAAAAAATTTTAAAAAAATGGATTCGAAGATATTAAAGACATTGTTTTTCTTGCACTTGGACGCCGCTCTTCGATTTCAGGGTTGACCTTCCTGCATCTCTGCCTTTCAAGTGTTGAAGCTTTTAGTCATTTTTATTTTTTTTTGATCAAAGTAAAGATGGATAAAAAATTAATTTAATTTTCTTAGTCAAATCTTCTCAATGTTTAACATTGAATTTTTTTAATAATCAATTTAAGATTGGATTAAAAATTAATTAAATTTTGGTATATGAAAGCTATCTTAAAAAAAAAAAGTCATTTCAATATATATATATGAAATGCCTACTACAGCAGCCGACATGAAATATAAAAGAAGTTTAAACATGAAGAGGAGATTGTCAAATTTTGAAGATGTTGTTGAGATGATTAAATAATACCCATTTCATTGTCATATGCCTTTTGGTCGTGGGATTCAGCTAAAAAATTATTTTCATATTCTAAATTGTTCTGACAACTCTGAGCAAATTCTGGGTTTACAAGGAAAGTCCAACTCTAAAACCATGTGTGTGTATAGATATTAGCATCAAGGTTGCTAGCAGTTGCAAGTTGCAAATACTATTATATATATGTTCATAGTTGCAGCTTGAGAGATTACAATTGGCTTGAGACCATTTTATTCACCAGGAAGATATATTAAAGATTAATCATCTAGGTGGTGGCTCAGTGGTAAGAGCTTAAGACCAAGAGGTTTGCTCCCTCTATGGTCTCAGGTTCGAGTCCTGGGTTGCTCATATGATGACCACTAGAGGCTTACATGGTCGTTAACTTCAGAGCCCGTGGGATTAGTCGAGGTGCGCGCAAGCTGGCCCGGACACCCACGTTAATCTAAAAAAAAAAATTACGGTTTACGGGCATTCAAAGGGTTTCTTTTTTTCTTTTTCTTTTTTATTAATTAGAATATCCGTATCAATTTGCACACATCTCGATTAATTATACGGGTTCCAAACTTAACGACAATATAAACCTCCAGTGACTCAAAAATTTATAAAACTCGAACTTGTAACCTCGGTAAAACAAACTCAGAGCCTGATCAACACCCCTTAGGATTCATTCGAAGGCCTTCTTTCTTTCATTTACCATTGACATTCATGCAATCAATCAATGCTAGCTAGTTTACCATGATATAACTTCAATTTAACATTCTGAATCTTGTAATATCAAGAATCTAGTCTAGATTAGATTTCAAATTAACTCAAGCAAAACTTGATGTGATTAATTTGATTAAAATCTAATTTGTTTGACTTTATTTTAAAAACAAATCTTAAAATGAAATTATTTTGAAGTGACCGATGAATTCATTCAACCCATAAATCAACCTTTAAAAGGTCATTTGATAACACCTCCTCCATTGTTAAATCAAGTCTTTATCACCTGTGTTTATCTCTTGTGGGTTTTCTTTGAAGCATAAACATAGGTGCTTATCAACAATCAATCACATATGGCTAGCTAGACGTGGTCAAGGTAGCCAACTAGTCACGCCACATATAGTTATAGATAAGCTAGCAAAAAATGGGAGAGGAGGGCCATTAAAGACCATGTGTTCACAGCTTTGTCAAAAGGTATGGAGGATCATTTACTTATTTATGGTCCATATAAATGGGGAGAGGACGGACCACCACATTGATAATTCATGATAGATCCTTGCATCTCCAATTCTCCTCTTCTAGATGGTAATTGACATTTCTTCCCTGTACATTAATTAAGTCAAACAAAATTATTCCTCGTGGACCAAACTACGATCCCGAATCCATGGCTAATCTGTACAAAATCCCTATAAACTAATGTCTGTTTTTAAATAACACCCCTTAAAAGATTTTTGCCTTTTATTTTAATGAGTTAGCTATTGCATGTTTAGATTTATTTAATAGGTTTGGTTAATAAATTCGTTACATGCATGTGAAAATCACATGCATAACAGGCAAAAAAAAAAAACCTCCTTAATTAAACTATTGTCCATTTTGATTATTATACCCTCGAAGTTTTTTTTTTTTAGTAATTGAATTATTGTATGTTTGTATTTGTATTATCTTTCTTAAGTTCTATTAATAAATATATTAAAAAAATACGTGGAAATCACGTGTGTAACAAAAAACAATCCAAAATAATTGATAAATAAAAAATAAAACATGAAATAATATTAAAAGTAAATGGAGGTTGATAATTCTTTTACTTTTATTACTCAAGGGTTTTATTCCGATTATTTATTCCTATCCTTCAAGATTTAATTATTAAATCTTCAAGAGATTATAAATCAAAATAAACAATAATTCAAAAGATCTTTATACAAACTTACCCAAATTCATCAAATAGAAATTTAAAAGCGAATTTCTTAATAAATAATATATAATGGTGTTCTACGGATATCATTCACAGGTCTTCATTGAACTTTCTAATCAAATAATTCTTCTTTCATGATTTCAATAGAATAATCGATGCTATAGTTACCCAAAGATTATACGCTACACACTTACCAGAGCCGATAAACCTACCCATCTATCAAACCTTAAAAAATAAGGAATCTAAAGGTTTACAGTGACTATGTATTTACATGTTGTTTGTTTTCATAGCTGAAAGTGTTTTTAAAAAAATTAATTTTTTTTTATTTTTAGATTATTTTAATGTATTTATATTAATAAAAATAAATATTTTAAAAAATATATTGTTTTAATATATTTTTAAACAAAAAACTATTTAAAAAATAATTGTTATCATAGTGAAGCATTATCTTTGTCTTGTGTCAAAATTGCTTACCTATGTTTTATGGTGGCTTGATAAAAGAAAATGATATGCATGCATACAAATTATTCTAATTAAAATTCAAACGTATGTAAAAGTGATAAATGATGAGTAATTAATCCTATAAATCATGAAAAAGATTATGATTTGATGGAATATAAAATAGAATGGTTATTCTGTACCTCTATCTCTCCCGTCTTGTTTTTTATTTTTGTTTTGTTTTTTCTTTGTGAAGGTTTATTCAATGAAACTTGGTTTATGGAGATTTATTTGATAAATTAATGATAGTAGAGCCACTGATAGCCATGAAGTTATGTTTGCTCTGATTATTTATTCTATCTTTGATAAAAATTTATTATTTTATTACTAGTTCTTAAAGTGATAAATTTCTTAACTATTGGCACAAAGTCTGTTAATACAATAGACCTGAAGAATTAAACGACCTTTAAAATTATTATTATTATTATTATTATTATATATTTATGTTCACATGCAAAATAAGTGTGCTGTAATTACTTTCGGTTGCCTTTTTTGAATAAACAGTTTCAAGTTGAATGTCTTTATGATCTAAATACAGCGGAGAAAAAAGAGTCATGCTAAGAAATTATGTCCAAAAAAAATCAAAGAATACACATGAGTTATTATTTGATCATAATATTAAAATGAAATCCATTCATGAGCTCTATTAATTTAATGACTTGCATGTGATGATCCACTTGGAAAAAAAAAAAAACAGCCTGGAAATTTATTTGGGCCTCTACCCAGCACCACAAAAAAATTCTTAGCTTTTTCAAGTTACAATGAATTAGAATATGGCGCTGCAGACCACTCATGTACACATTATTTTTTATTATTATTTATTAACATATTTTCTAATATATTCTCTACCATTTTTACATAAAGTTATCAATATTTTTTCTAGCTAACAATCAAGGGTGCAAGCACACACCACATTCTATCTAACCAGGTATTTTATTTTCTCAACCAATTATTATTTATAACCAATGCATTGTATTATCCATTTCTCCAGCAATGAAGAGCCAAAAACTATAATTAATAGCAGGCACTAATATTTTTATCATTCAATTATCAATAAAATAAAATAAATTTACGAGATTCAGGTTTATAAATATCTTAAATCATCTTGTAAATAAAAAAAAATTTAGATTTAATAATTTTTATTTTATAATAAATAATTACATATTTTTCTTATATATATTATATATTACTTTTCTTGTAAAATCGTTAATTTAATTATTAAAGAATCTCTCATTTCATAATAAACTTGATTTTTAAAGAATAAAAAAATTTATAACTAAATTCAGATATTAAGTTCATAATTAAACAGGCATGTCTTGACTAAAATAACAATATGTGAAAAACTCAATTTATATTTAAAGTTTTATTCAAGATTTCATCAACTTGTATTTTTATTTTTATAATTTTTTTTATGTGTAACATTAAAATAAGAAAGGAATTAACTTATCCTCGAGAATTATTGAAAAGAGAAAAGAAAACCCTTGCACCAAGCAGTAGGTGGGATATCTTGATAATTGTGCCTATGGTTTTAGGGATTGATTAGGATGTCCTTGAAATCACTTTTGTTTCCTCAAAATAAGAGAGGTTCCTGTGATGAGATAATAAGACAGCTTCCTTCGAATGGAGGTGCTAGGATATTAATGTGTGTATTGAATATGATGGACTTGCCACTTGTCCTTGGTTAGCCGTGGACCGTCGATCACACATGCATTAATCCGAATGGTTGTTGTTAATTTATGTACCTAAACTCTTTGATTGGCAGATTAATACCAACATCAGAATCTAGCAAGGGCTTCACGACTCTTCCAGATATCCTAAGCACTGATCCTACTACATAGTAATTATTATAAATATAAATTATAATATAATAATATCAGTAGCCTGGCGTGGACCGGTGGAAAAATAGCTAGCTGACCAGCAGTGGTGAAATGTACACGGATTTAATGGAAGTTGTCGGATCAGTCAAAGAATTAATTGAGGAAATTGCAATGACTCGATTGAGAAAAGAATCATTGGCCGTCAAATCAGAGACAATGGCATCTTCCTTTCCCTTACACGCAAATTCAGTACATAATTAGTTGGTAAGCCTGAATCATTGAAGCCTCGAAGCAACTTTTTTAGCTGTAATTGCACAAGAAGGATCGTATGGGATTTTTTTACGTTTTTTTTCCCCTTGCAAAATGGTTTCTGTTTTTTCCTGTATATATATATATTTTTTAAAAAAGAACAGCTTAATCCAAAGGTTGGAATATACAAGGAAATAATTATGGAAAAACCCGACCCTATATAGCTTTCCAATAAGTCTCTGAATAAAATGGAACGATAAGAAGAAAAAAGAGAGAGCGGTAAGGCCTTGCTTCCTAACTAGCTAGCATGAAGTAAATGAGAGAACTTAGGATATTAGGTTATGTTTTGTATAAAATATATACATAAAATAAATCTATTTTTAATACAATATGAACTTTTGTAATTTTAAAACAGAAACATATCTTATATATCTTTATCTCGTACATCTCTAACATTTTGATCTCTTTTATGATCAAACGCTAATATTTTTTTTATTGTATACACCTACTGGGTGGAAAGCATACAAGTGACTATGAGAACTGGGAAAGGCAGGGGAAACCTAGGAAATTAATCCTCAAGTTATTATTCTAGCATAGAATCCATGCCCAGGTTATAATAAGTTACCATTTATAATACACCAACGCTACAAATATATATATATATATATATATATATATATATATATATATAGATAGACAAGTTACCTTTGAACAAATATTTATTATCATTTAAGCCAAGGAAACATCATACTATATGATGTCAAACAAAAGTATAAATATATTTCTCTTGACACAATATCCATACATATATAAGACCATTGTAGCAGTACTTCATGGTTTGTTCTTCTGGGTATAGATGTAATCGGTGTGAGCAGCAAGTGTCCTTCTCATCAAGCACTCTTCCTCACCAAGCCCTTCACAGCTGATCTCTTCCATCACCTCTGCATGCTCGGCCTCAACAACCTAAACGAATACACAGAACCCACTTATCAATCGAAATCTTCTGCATATGAAATCAACCATGTTTAACTACAAAAATTTAAAAAGTTTCAAATTCAACAAACCTTATGTTGGTTCTTTGCCAAAGAACCATCAGGAAAGCCTGGCTCAGGGCGGGCGGCATAGGTTACTGTGGAGCAGAGGAGGAGGGCTACCAAGAAGAGTGTGGCAACCTTAACAGCACTGGCCATCTCTTTCTTCCTGTGTTTAAAAGAAAATTATTATACGGGAATGGATATAAGATGTTGATAAGATTCTGAGACTCAGAGACAAGACAAGACAGATGCGTGGTTCTGTATTTATAGATGGGGAGGGAGGAGACTGATGGTAATGGTGATGGTGTGAACTTGTGGTGGTGGGAGAGACTTCTAATATAGCAGCTCATTAACTACAGCACATTAAAAAGAAAGTGAAACTTGTATATTTTTAGCTAGAGACTTCTTCCAGAAAGGAATTTAAAAAAAGAAAAGGAGGAGATAATCAAAAGCAGACCACAGGAATTGATACTAAAAAATAAAGGTTTGAAAATCATCGGTGATATCACCACAGATTTGTTTGCATGTTATTATAGAATGACTTGGCCGTCTTGGACTTGGGACGTTTGGCATATAGAGCAGGAAAAAGGTTGGTTGTTGGCTTGAAATGGTTGCTGAAGAGTAAACGGAAGAAGGGAAAAAGAAAAAAGAAAAAAAAAACAAAATTCAAATTTCACTAATGATGTGCCGGAGTGATTGTTAATTAGTTCAGGGAATAATTACTGTGATAATTATTTTTAACTATCATAAATTATTATGGATCCATAGTTTAAGGGATTATTGCGGATTAATTATGATAAAATCGAATGTTTTAGTTTTTTAAATCATTCACTTATATACTATATCTCATTCTTATTTCTTTACTTTACTTTTATTTTTATTTTTATTTGCATTATCATTAATTTTATCTCTTAAATAAGTTTTTTGAATAAAATTAGAATAATGAATTTATCATTATCATTATCGTTATTAACCAATCTCTATGGAGTCAAAACTCTATTTTATCATTATTATTACTTGTTTTATTCTGTACATTTATAAAAAATCATATAAGCATCTATAAAAATCTTCTCACATTCATATCGGCCTCTAATTATACCAGAGATAATTCTTAATTCTCCATAACTGTCCTAATTGGAAATGAATCTCCATTAGAGATCACATTATTTTCTTATGATCAATTTTTAAAATAATTTTACATTTATCAAGTACGTGAATTTAATTGACGCAATCATAGGGGGAAAATACAAAAAGTATTTCAAATATATATTGACAAATCATAGATATAGTAAATTATAAATGTATGTATAAAGGTCTATAAAAGCTAAGGATACCACACCTTCCTAGTTAAAAAAAAACAAAGAGTATTCATCTCCATCTCTATATAGGCAGAATTTCTCATATATAACCACCACCATTCAAGTAAATTAATGGGATCGTACCTCTAAATCTCATGGATGCAATTATCATCCCCAGTCAAAAATCATTATCAAGTGAGTCCTGCTAGCAATTATTTATATTCCGTACATTGTGGCAGCAAAATTAACTAAGTATCATAATTATATGGAATAAAAAGTTCCGAAGAATATCCTCTGCTAGATCTTCAGTAGACGTAGCTTGTTCTACAAATATTTTTCTTCCTTAGATTAGTAAATGACATCTTATATTCTTTTTTTTAATTATTAATTTGATATTATTGACTTACGAAAAAAAAATTGCCCACAAAAAACTACGCAAAGGAACAAAACCGCTGAATTATCGTCTAATACGTGGATCAAAATTAATTTTGTCACTATGTCACGATCAGAAATATTTTGCAAGTACAAGCTGGTGATATAAAAAATCCAATGAACCAACAATATTTATATATTTATAGAGATTATTCAAAGATCCATGACAATATTCTAACAGTATATATGCAATATAATTCACGTTACAGCATGTATACGTTAATATGGAGCTCGTGATTATGCCTTCTAGATGTGGATCTATTGTATTTGTTGAAACTTTATAAGATAACTAAAGAAATAAAAATAAATCATATCAAAATAAATTAATGGATCAATGAGTGGGAAACGAGTAGGTGTCAGCTACCAGCTGGTAAGGTAAGAACATGATCTTGCTTTAGTGTACAAAGGTTGACTAAAAAACAAGGGGAAAAAAAAACGAATAAATTGGAGAAAAATAAAAAAGAAAATAATGAATAAAGGGGAGAATCTCCTTTGAAAATGCTGCAAGGAATCGTGGGTGTTGTAGTGAAAGAGATCAGCTGGTTGAACCGAAAGCCAGAGCCAATGGTTGAAGGTGTCAAAAGCATTTCTAAATGAAATGCTTTCGGTAGGCAAATTAATTACATATATTCCTTGATCAAAATTCCAATTAACTCCTATTTATGACTAATTAGTGTTAATTAGCTATAGGGGTTTGTGTTGTTCTTTCTCAGCATGATTGGATTCCTTGATTCTAATATTTATGGTCAAGTCTTAGACAATATAATTATTATATTTATAGCACTTGGTTCGTTGGTTTCATATTGGATTAGGCTCCTTCACACCCAATCTTTAAAAGTCAAATCCTTATGAAAAGGAGTTTGATTTGTGTGTGGATATTTTGTTGCTGAATGGTTTGTTGTTGTGCTCTCTTTAATTTTTAGATTTATGGTATGGTATGGCATGGCATGGCATGGCATGGCTGCCTCTTTTCCTTAAAAGAAAAATAAAAATAAATAACTCCTATAAATGATTAGTAATAATAAGATTTTGATGGATATAAAATGACAGGGAAAAATCAAAATCAAAATTAAATACAAGTATAAATATCTTACTTTTCACCACGAGCATGATATATGTTTTGATTGTTTTTTAAAAGAATATATCTTAATTGTTTTTTTTTTTAACGAAAATGATATTTTCAAATTAATTTCCATGCATGAAATCTCTCTGGATCGAACTTTAAACAGATTATTCATAATTATACGATTATCTATAACCGGATTAGTGTAATTAATGACACAAAACCATGTTAAAATTGGGTAGCAAGGAGGCTGATCAAAAACGTTTTGACATGTTTAGAAATAAAACAGAACAACACGCTAGAAAATTTAGCATCACTGCCTGCAAATATGATCAGTTTTAAACGATTAAAGAAATTGCCTCTCTAATTCGCCAACTTAGCAATCCTTATCCTTTAGACAAAGTGATCATCTGTGGTCTTTTTTTATCATTGTGATAATGCATCAACAATCTTTTCATACTTTATTAAAGAAGTTGTAAAAGTTGAATGGTAGGGTATATAGTAGAGGACTTGCTTCAATAATGAAATTAATTTGACTAATTTTTCCATGTTATTAATCATGCTTAGCTCAGCGGGTTTACTTGGTAATTAATCCAATCTTTAATTGAGATTAAATTTTAAATTAAATTGAATGAAAAGTTAGGACATAACATTCAATAAATTAATCAATATATGATCTAGTTAACCTAATTAAGACACAATTTTTTTTTTTAAATAATATTGTTTTTTAAAAAACAATCTTCAAACTCATGAAGTGAACTTTGAACCGACTCATAGAACAAGTCGTCGGGTTTATTAACTTTCATTGCTCCCATGAAAATGAATAATACAGGGACTTAATTCCATATATATCACGGGTAAAACTGCCAGAGCAGTGGGCTCCATGATAGAAATTCTATGCTCGATCTAAAGATATATGTTTGAACCTCACTCAGGCATGTAAGACTTCCTTTTACATGAAACCAAAACAGGATTTGACTACACCATGTAAATACAAGCACAAGGGCTGCAAAGTCTACCATGGATAGTGTGCATTAAAAAGTGAAGGCTTTATGTCCTCATTCTATACGTCATTTCTTGCTATGAGCAAAACCCATGTTTTCTATATGTATAGTTGCATGTGTTTTTACCTTCTTTCACATGTCTTTCAAGGTTGAAATTGTCGGTGGAAAGATGGACGAGGAGTTGCAATCAAACAGGAGTGTACGAGAACCATATCTCTTGAGTGGCCAAAACACTGTCCATCAAATGACAGGGTAGTCAAGAAGCTGTTCAAGGCAAACAGGCAATCACCATACAATAATTTGTTGGAGCGTGTTACATGATTGAGGTTTGGACAAGAGATTCGTGCCTAACTCTTACAAAAAATATGGTCAAAAGGGCCCAGATAAATGAGTGAGAAAAGGGGCATCAAATTGAGCCAAGAAAAATATGGTTCTTTAATGTTGAATCATAATGGCGAAAAAGGCTTTCCAATAGCATCAAAGAAGAGATCGTTCGTGTTGATTAAATATTGTGACGTGGAATTCTTGGCGAGAGCTTCCCACCACATTTACAAACCGGCTCTCTTAAATGCTACAGATTTATCATCAAAGTCTTAGGTACCTTGAATGGAAGGGCTCTCGATGTCGGGACAATTAGCCAGGTGTGAAGCCAGGCTTATGCAGGCCATGATGTCATGGATGGATGGATAAAATATCAAGCCAAATACCGATTCTCTTTTTTTTAAAAAAAAAAAAAAAAAAAAAAAAAAACGGTGTCAACTAAAGCTGTCCTCCTAGTCTTGTCCTGGGGCCTAATTGAAGGCAGACTTTTCTTATTCTTTCTGGACCCTGCAAACTTGGAGAAGTAGTAGGATTAACAGTAATCATAGCATGGGCTATCCTCATGTCGGCCCATTTGATCATGGATGGAGGGATAAGATATCGAGCCGGATACTGACTCTCATAAAAAAACATGGTGTCGACTACGTTGTCTTCGTTGTCTTGTCCTGGGGCCTAAAGGCGAAACGCATTGGGGAGCAGGCAGACTTTTCTCATTCTTTCGACACCCTGCAAACTTGGAGGAGAAGGAGTCGAGTTTACTGTAATAATAGCATCCGAGTATGTTATCCTCACGTTTGCGTTGGCCCATTTGATCATGGTTGCGTGGTGGATACGATGGAAACTCAAGGGGATTAGATAGGTTAAGGAAAACTTTTGATGTTTTTCTTGCTGTTTATTAACACTTCAATATATCTCTGTGCTATTTATAATATTTTAATCACTCTTTGTGAGTGCGGCCCATGTAGAGATGGGTGAAAGTTTAATTTTTTTTTATTTTGAAATAATTTTTTATATTCTTAAATTGTTTTGATGTATTATATCAAAAATAAATTTATTTTTAAAATAATATTATTTTAATATATTTCTAAATAAAAAGTACTATAAAAAATAATTTCTATCATATTTTTTAGTAGAGCTTAACTAGAATTCTAATAAAAAAAAATTGCAACAACTAATAATAATAATCCTAATCTAAGACATAATCTAAGACAGAACTCTTTTAAATTCAGAATTCTTCAAGTCATAGACCTAGCAAGCAACACATCACCTGGTTCTTTCTTTTTTTTCTTTTTAAGTACATTTTTTTAAAAAAGTTAGTCTAATCTGTAGCATAGTGCTGAAAGTAAATTAGTAAATTGAGTAAAAAAAACCCTATTAAAAGAATGTCAAAAGTAAAAGGATGAAATTTATGATTAACCGAACATTAAATAGGCGTAAAGGATTTAAAATTGTCTTTGGTCTTCCAAGTAAAATGTTGTTATTAGTACAAATAAGAATAAAATGGCTAAATTAGTATAAATTCAAAAATAAAAGGATGAATATAAGTTTTCAAATAAATCCTCCTTAATTTATTTCCGAGTTCTTTTAATAACCCAATGCATGTTGACTGCATTGATCCATCGATCAGTTGACATGAACACTTGTATTTAACAATTTGTGTCCAAATTTCATTCATGAATACTATTTTTTTTCTTTTTGGTTCCAAATTAATGGGGCCTAAAGGCCCAGAGCATACCATATCCAAAAGCACAAAGCAAAGTCTAATCACATTAATCAGAACACATCCAGAACAACACATTCTCATTTATTACAAAATATTGCCACCTGTCATGACCATTTAACCTTCTTTCGACAATATTACTCTTAAGTTCTTACACATCTTTCCATCTCAAACAAAGTTTGAAAAAAGAAGAATTAGAAACTGATATTTTACCAAACTAGTTGAATTTTTAAGAAGTTGACAAAAAAAGAACAAAGAAAAAGAATGTTTTTTTTTTAAATGTATATGGGAAATGAACATTTAACGACCATGATTTTTTTTTTACTACTTATATTTTCTTGGAAAACAACAAAAAATAAATAAATAAGAGAATATAACTGAATAAATGAAAGAAAGAAAGAACAGATGATAATGTTTCACCTTATGCATCTCATGCGTCTCTTCTTTACAGGGAAAAAAATGCAATCTTCAAAGTATGAACTACCAGCAATGTTATAAAAACTAATAATTGAGTATCTAATATTTCATTTTGAACAACAATTCTTCTCATTCTTTTTAAAACCGCATGATTAAATAAGAGACTAGCTGTCCAAATTTGTTTGGTATGTTGGACACGAAATAAAAAATTAAAAAAAAATGATATTTAAAGTATCCTAAGATAGAAATGATATCATAATAAAAAATACAGCGACAATTAAGATAGAAATGATATTTTTATTTTTATTTTTTAATTTGAAATGATATATAAAGATAGAGAGATTATTTGTTTAGTTATTTTAGTTTCCTCACCAAAAATACAGTGACAGTGTTTTTAGTTAGTGTCTTCTAGAAAAGACAAATATAATAAAATGGATAAATTAAAACATAATCTGGTGAGGAAACTAATTAAAATAAAAAATAAAAATAAACTAAAATAATTTAAATGATATATAGTTAGTGTCTTCTACATTTTTTATTTTTTATTTTAGTTTCCTCACCAAATCATGTTTTTATCCATTTTATATTTGTCTTTTCAAGAAGGCACTAACTAAACACAACCTTAAAAAACACTGTATGATGTCCATGTGAATTGAACTTAATGAAATCTTTATCTGAACTCAAATTTTTTTAGTACTTTTAACCTGTTAAATGACGTCGATGATTAAAGTGATTACCGGGCAAGGAATAGATTCAAAACTTTGAATCATCATCAAATCGGTGACAAGAGATTCTAGCTTAAATTCTTTAGAGTGCCTAGGTGACCAAGGATATATTTATTTTCTGATTCTTCTCAGGTCTGTTTACGCTGATCACCAGCTCCACTGCAAACTAGAAGAAAATCCCTCAAGGGGTTACTTAAGATAGAATCTGTAACAGCGGCAGGGGACCCTTCGAGTTTCCCAGAAGTCAATTAAAATAGGCAATGCCTCGTCTCCAAAATGCAAATTGTGAGCTTCAAGTTTTCTGATTGAATGGAATCATCTTTCTTATAAAGAAAAATATAACATAGAATACCTATAATTAATGATGGTA
This sequence comes from Populus tomentosa, assembly GCA_018804465.1. NCBI lineage: Eukaryota > Viridiplantae > Streptophyta > Magnoliopsida > Malpighiales > Salicaceae > Populus > Populus tomentosa. The sequence goes on from CM031995.1 coordinate 392,166, forward strand.
GGACCTATGATTAAAAACCCCAGCACACGAAATGCATCTCAACTAACCCACACAAAAAACAATTCTTCAGCTAGAAAAATATCAATTATTCTGTCCCATTACCCTAACTTTTTCGTCAAAGTATCCTCCAACTCTAGGCTAGAATTATACTATATTTCCACTTGGGTTTTTGAATGTCCAAAAGGGCATATATGGCATCTACCTTCTACAACATCACAACACTGTTTTTGTGTACAAGCCTCCAGAGACAAGCGTGTTTAGCCTGCAGTTAAACCCTTTAAGAACCCGTCAACCTCTCGAGCTAGACAATTTTGAAAATCCTCTTGAATGGATAATACTTTTATTTCTAGAAGCTGCACAAATTGGTGCTGCTGTGAAGGAGGGAGACGCGTCGTCGATCCCAAGGTCCAGCCACCAGCGAATCCCAACTCACGTGTTCCTGCCTGTAGAATGATCGATGGAGTTGCAGCATGGCTAAACAATGGTGTTGCCACAATCTTTTTCACCTCTCTAGAGCGGTGTTCTTGCATCTACATTGACACAAAAGATGATTCTGAAGATTCTAGTCACTTGCCTTTGATACACTATGAAGGATATGGCAACGAGGCTAAGGGCATGAAAGGAAATGGAGTTGAGAAGAACGAAGATGGACAAAAAGATTGATGATTGATATAGGTGTTCTACATATATAGGAAATGCATACATCATCATAAATACAGTTCCCTCTATATATATATATATTACAATTTATTTGTTTTATTTGTTCATTAATTATACAGGACTTTGTATATATCATATAGTTCATGTAAAAGAATCAATATTCTTGGATTGTTAAAAAAATACGTTCTATCTGTTTATATACTAAGATAACGTATATAATTAAAACTAACAACACGCAATTCAGAGATAAATATAAAATTAGTTCTTTATTTTATTTCTAGCATTAATTTGTGGTTATAGGTATTTGTTTTTCATAAAAAAAAATATATTTTACATATTTATATGAAAAACAATTTAAGTGATAAGGTGCGGGTGCGGGTGCGCGAGTGCAGGGTGATTGTGGTGCGATGTGACAATGGTGATAATTACATTGATAGGAATTATACATGAGTGAATTATTGTATATAGAATTTGATGAGTTAAAAATATTTTTTAAAAAATAAAATTAATTTTAAAATTAATTGTAAAATATTTTATATGGAAAATTTATTAAAAAAAAAGAGAGAGGGAAGAATAAGGTATGAATGTGACGATTGGGAAAGAACAATGAGTTAAGAATTTTAATATAATTATGCACAATATTGAATGTAGTCATACCGGGTAGTTTGTGATAGTACCTTCTTAAGAGTCACGAAGGATCTGAATTAAAAAAAATTGAAAGTAAAAAACATGTCTAGGCAGTAGAAAACTCTTTCAATTACATTGTTATTACGAGTTAATTTTAGAATTTTTTAATCTGATTTTTTATCTTGTTTGGATTTTAAATAAAATTGTATAAAAATTATTTTAAAGTAGCTCAATTAACTTGATGAATTCAAAAATATTATGGATAACCAGTAAAAATATGATATGATTTTGAAACTTATATTTTTTTTAATATCGAGACAGTAATATATTATTGACTCAGGCTTCATGATTTAACCCACTAATTCCGTTATCAAATAATCATCTCAATTTAAAAGCTTAAATTATTAGGTCAGATCTTAAAATATAATTTATATTATTTTATAATACATCCTCTTAAATGAAAGTTTTTTTAACTTGCAACTTGTACAAATCTACCACTATCTTGTATTTAATTTTATCAAATAGGATGAGGTAATGAGATTCACACTCTTCATTTAGTCAACAAGATTATGATATCATATTAAAAAATTATCTCAATTCAAAAATTTAAGTTGTTAAATAAGACATCATATATGATTTATGTTATTATTTAGCATCCATGATATATTCTAGTCATAAATTTTATTGAATTTAATATATTTATTTTTGTTTGTTTTCTATAAAGTTATAACAGTTTCAAACAACTTAACATCTTTGTATTTTATCATGTTTAATTTTACACTTATATATTTTAAAATAAAAAAAATATTAAAAAAAAAATCAAAGAAAAAAAAACCTGCTTCATTATTTATTTGAACAGTGCAAGCAAGTGATTTGAGTTCGTTTTTAGGATAGGAATACAGTGGAGAATATAGATTGCGACACGGGCACTACGATCCAGTTGTAGCTAAAGGTGAGTTGCCTCATGGGCACTGCAAAAGAGTGTTGAAATATAGAGGTAAAGCACGGCAAGAAGTGTTTAAAACTAAAACATTTTGACTACCTTTCACACATATAATTTAAAAATATACAGATATTTACTGAATTTCTAGTACATGCACAATCCTTGCAATTACATGCTAATAACACCTGGTATATGTATTATATTAATGGAAATAGTAGACATATGATTAATGTATGAACTATTTAAGCATATACATGGACTTTAATATTATATTCTAGAAACAAGTTTAATTATTTGTCAGCATTCCTCATCAAGCCTGTTTATAGAGTAACGTTTGTTATTATTATACTGGAACAAAAGAAATAAAGAGTTGAAGAGACAAGATTGAAAAGAAAATAAAAATAAAATTGTGTTTGATAATAATGAATAAGATAAAGTGGTTATTTTTATTTTTTTTTAATTATGATGGATAAGGTGGGTGTGTGTGTCTATATATATATATATAAAGGTCTATTTTACCCGTATTAATGTTGTCAAACTTGTGTATTTTAAAAAGTAGATATTATATTTTTATTTTAGTTTATATTGAATGTTAAAATTAATAATATTATAATAACTTTAATTAAAAAACCAAGTTTAACTTCACGAATTAACTTGAGGCATAAATTGATTCAAGTTTAAGAAAAATAAAGAAATGATTGAGTTGACCTGGCCTCATTAAAAACTCAAGTTAACTCGAGATAAAATGAGAATGAAAAACTTGTTGACTTTTTTGAAAGAAAAATGGTTAAAAAAAAAAAGTTGTTTTGATTATTTAAAAAAAAAATGGATTAGTTAGGTTGACCCTCCCAACCTATAACTTAAACTTTGTCTCAGGTCATTTCTCGAGTCGAGTTTTAAAACTATGATAATAACTAGTTTTGTTTTATATTGATCCTGGTTGACCCTCCCAGCATGTGACTTGGGCCTTATCTCAAGTTGACCCTCAATTCGGGTTTTAAAATTATGATAATAATCATTTTGTTATTATTACCTTGGGTTAATCTCACTCGTGATCCAGGTCTTGCTCCAAGGTGATCTCTGAACGGTCTTTACCCTTAATTGACTCCTGAGTTGAATTTTAAAACTATGATAATAATTATTATTATCATTACATGTCTTAGCTAATAATTTTGAAATTGAGAGTTTTTTATAAGAATATATTATAAATAAAAAATAAAAAATATTATCTTTAGAGACATGTTTTCTCCGTTGCTCCTGTTTTGAAAGTACAGAAATTTATTTTAAAATTATCCTAAATGTAATTTTATTTTTATATCTTTGTCTCTATTTTTTCAATCAAACACATTTTTATTTTCATTGTCTTTATATTTTATCTTTAGTAAAAATTATACCTCTTTCTTACTTATGCACTCTATAATTAGATATAATATAATTTAATATTTGTAGACTTATTTCTCTCATGAAAAACTTCTCTTTTTTTTCAAATCAATTACATATTTATATCAACAACAATCTATATGCTTTCTTATATATTGAAGCATGTATATTGTCTTCAAAATTCTTCTTCCACACAACAACAAACATGCATGAAGCTGATCATGTCTCTCGTAATTAAGTAGAAAAAAAGGTCACAATTATTTTTCCTTTTAACTTCATACAAAAATTAAATAGTATCTCCCATGAAAATAAGAAATCAATGGTACTCTTGTTATCATCAATTATCTAGATTTCATAGTTATTGTCACTATAACCAACCAAGTTGAACTTAGTCGAAGAAGAATTAATAGAATAAATCATAAAAAAAAAAAAAAAATTCCTCTAATGTATCGAATCTGCTCTATTACCAATGAATGTATTACAGTAAGTCAAGAATCATAAATTGCTAATTAATCTGCCTTCCAAACAGTTCTGTTGGATACATCTTCTCCATTTTCTGACAACTTTACACCAAATTGAGGAATCTTTTTACATAGCTCTCTTAAGAAATAAAAATGCTTCCTTCAACTTGCCTTAATTAATTATCTTAATCATGCATGAGCTTAATTATAATACATGAGCCGGCAAACTACTTGAACAAGCTAAACAAAGAAATTATAATTAGTGCTATAGAGGTGGAACCATTATTTTTATAAGTAGGAATTTAGCATTGCAACATGTTAATTTGTAGCATAAAACAAAGAAATTTAGAAGCAGGCAGCATGTCTTGTCCTTGCTAAATAATCATTTAAATTCTTCACTGCTAAGATATTGATGGTATAAAAGGTAAGTTCAAAAAAAAAAAGGGGGGGTGGGGATTATTTTGCCCATGTTTTATGATTTTAGCGTATCTTGCTTTTAAAATGTCGGGCTTATGCTTATCATTTATTCAGCAACAATAAATTATCAGTTCATGCTTTATTCCTTTCTTTCCTTGAGTTTCTTTTCAGCTACTCCAATGATGATTCTTGTAACCTAAAGATTCTTTTCCCTTATTTGGTCCTCAATCTTTTCTAATATTGTAGATTCGTGACCCAAAAAAATTTGAGCGGATAACAATTTAGTGCTTGAGTTTTTAGTACTATAATAATTTATTATTTTTTGTTTCTGATTAACTCGATCCATTGACTGTCTTGGAATATTGTTAAACTTTTTAAAAGTTTCAGTGGTCTTTTCTAGAAAATAACCAAACTACTCTTAAATTAAAAGGGTGTTTTGGAAAAAAAAAATTCTTAAACTAATAACAGCTCAACACTTTATCAACAAACATTTAACCAAATAAATTAAATTATAAACGAAAATATTAAAAACATAGGCATATGGATATAGATAAACTTAAGACCCAGAATATATTTATTAGTATTGTATAAATATGTAAGATATTTATAATATTTTCATTAGTATAATATACACATACCTTAATATTAACATTATACATCTACATATCAATAATATTTATAATTTTATCATTTAATATATAGATATATGCATGCATATTTTATATTGAATAATAAATAATACTTCAATGAATATCCAAAACCCAATAAATTATGTGTAAATATTTATTTTTTTTACTCGGTAATGAATATAATATAAATATTTTTATTTAAACATAAATATGAGAATAAATGTACTAAAAATCCAAACCGTTGATACATGTTTGATAGTCGATGTCATCCCTGTGGGTAGCCCCTCAACTTGCATATTCCCTTTTTCGTACTTTCGGCGAAGACAGCAGATTGACAAGGTCATTTTTACAGTGCCTCCAAGCTATTGAAATTGGAATTATTGAGGAAGGTATTAATCATAAGTTGGCAAGTCGCTCTCTTCCAATTAATCATCTTCAAATGTCAAAATAATTCGGCAATTTATAAGGACTTTGCTAGAGACAGTATTCAGCACTGATGTAACAATTCTGAAAGGGATGTGATAATTGTGAGGAAAAAAAAAAAACTTAAGATTATGATTTTTCTCTCTATAAGTTATAAGTAATCCCAATGGCCAATCAGCTCCCCAAAACGCAGCTTCATCTTGAGGTCATATTGAGTTGATGGTAACTCATAAGCGATTAGCCTTGCAGTAGATTTTGGCACGCCTTTGATTAATTGAGATCTTTTACAATTATTAAAAAATAAGGATATATATAAAAAATTATAGTGCTTATAGAGTAACAAATAGCATACTATTAATTATTTTCTCGATCCATTTAAAAATATATATATATATATACATAAAATTATAATCTCTTTTATTACGTTTTCAATGTTATTTCTTCAATTATTAGGCTTTATTCTTTATTCTTTAAATATTATTTACAAAATTTTAAAAATTAAAATTAGAAACAACTAAGAGAAACAATAAATAAATGGACAAGTCAATAAAAACACAAAAGTTGAGACCTACAAAGCGTAATAATAACAAAGATGCAAATAAATGTTTCAAAAAAAAAAACAAGACGTTTTTCAAATAAATATATCATCTAGAAATTGCATTGTTTTGAGTGAATTAAGACAAAAATAAAAAATAAAAATAAAAAGAATAAGAAGAAGAAGAAGATGCTCCTTCGAGATTCGAATCCTCTCCCATCCAAAACATGGAGAGAGAAAAAATAGGACTAAACAACCACTAATATTTTATGCTCATAATTAATTCAGAAAGCAGAAAGCAAATGTGATATCACAAGAGAAAGACATAATCTTAAATTATAATTAGTGAGCCACTCTTCTGTAATAAATAATAATAAATCACCTTAATGCCTTTGATGATTTGGTCAGCCATGACATACATGCATGCGGCCCAGTTTCTCTCATGGCTTGGGCTTGGCTAGCTTCGGCTAGAGAACCAAGCCACACACGTGTCTTCACGCCAGTAACCTCCCCAATTATTTGCTCCCCACACGCTCATGCAATCATGATTCGACACGCTTCACTTAATTTTTTTGTTCCTTCATGGCTAAGCTTAATCAAGCCCAATAATTCTGCGGGCCCCATCAGCTCATGTCACTTTAGTTTGCCTTTTGAAAAAGACATCATGGTGCCCACTGACTAGAAAGCCAATCCCTGTACACATACGGTTTGTGTACATAAGACATACGATATTGGACGAATATACCCTTGAGGAGGCATTTTTCACGCCAACTGGGTGGGTCCTACCAACACCATGAATTTTGCCCATAAATACGAACCTCCTATGATGCAATTCTTCCCTTTCCTCCACCTCCCCTCCTCCCCTGTCTATTTAGCAATTTCTATAGCCATGTTGTCCACGGTTTCGGCCATTTTCCCATCGGTTGAACCGATGGCCAGCAACCCATTTCAGTCCTTCGAGAACGGCTTTACGCCTTGGGACTGTTTCGACCCCTTTTCAAGCTCTCCCCAATCACCAAAACCTGTTGGTTCGAGTTCCGGTTCGGATAAATCCAACCAGGCAGACCAAAACCCTGACAACTCGAACTCAAACTCTGGCTCCGACGACCCAAACCCTCAAGTTTCAGTCATAGATGAGAGGAAACGCAGGCGGATGGTGTCAAACCGGGAGTCGGCAAGGCGGTCACGGATGCGAAAGCAGAAGCACGTAGAAAACCTGAGGAACCAGGTGAACCGGCTTAGGATTGAGAACAGGGAACTGACGAACCGGTTGCGCTTTGTTCTGTACCATTCCCATGGTGTGCGGACAGACTACGACCGACTCCGGTCTGAGTATAGTACGCTCCGAAAAAAGCTGTCGGACATACGCCAAATTTTGATGATGAGGCAACTCCAAGAATTGACGTCCGCGTGGCCATGCAATAATATGATTACCACCGAACAAATAGCTCCATCATTAATCACTTCATAAACTATAAAATAAACTCAATAAATCATGAAACTGAAAGTTAAAACAGGAAGAAAACGAGGCTTTATTTGTAGAGTCTTCTGATCAGCACTCTTTGTAGAGTCTTATATATGTGTGTGTGTAAATGATAAAGCTGCTATGAAGCAAAACTTAAATGGTGGGGTTTACGGTGATTCTTGGTAAAGGGTGCTTTTAGGGCAAAATGATTGGCGGTTTTGGTGAGCCTTGGTTCATTATTGTCATGTAAAAAGAGTAGTTGACTCGTCCTCGGTTATTTAAAGCTATATTATCTATCTTGTTTTCCTATTGTTTAATTTCAGTTTACAGCCACACCACTTCTTATGCTCGATATATCCGCTTATAATTAGAATATGGATGGAATCATGTATATATATAATTAACTATAGATTAGAACAAAAATCAAGATAAGATAAGATTTAATTTGATTTTTTAAATTTAAAATAATATTATTTTAAATTAACCTAAAACTTAAATTAAATCATTGAACGATCCGGACGAAATTTCATAACTATGGTACAGGGCATGGATAATGATGCCACGGCATCATCCTGACGCACTCACAATTAACTTTTGATAACGAAAGAGAACGATCCAAATAGATGAGTGGGCTGAGATTATCAAACGCCATGAGAGTAGAGGAAATTGTGTACGGCAAGAGCCTGTATAAAGCCCAAATTGTCCTTTATTTATCAGTGCTTTTTACTAATTTACATCAGTTTTTCCTTCCTTGATTTGTTTTTTCACTTTCCAGGCCTAGCAGAAATATTGGCATTCGATTTGTTAATTATTTCATTATTTTCATCAACCAGTTTTGATGACTCCTGTTATAGCTAATACTTGCATTACGTTTTTTTAATGTTTTTTTTTTCCTAATGGAAGAACAATATCAGTATGATAAAGCATATGTCAAAATAATTAATAACTAAGTTATGTGGCGAGGATACATGAAAAAAATTAAAATACAATATACATGTTTCCATAAATATCTATATAAATATTTAAAAATTTATATTAAATATTTTATAATTTAGATATTTATGAGATATTTATATTAAATATCTTAAGTATTTTTTAAGATATTTATTTTTAAAAAATCTATATTAAATCATCTTCATCTTTCTAAATAGAACGTCTGATATGGCTCATCTCTCTATATTCTATCTCTCTAGATATTATATGTTTGATACAAAATTTAAATAAGATTTAAAAAAATATTTAAGTTTAAAGAATATTTATTATCCCATGAACTGAACAAACACTATATTAACTTATGTTTTAAAAGGTATTTTCTGTAAGTGTCCTCAGCTTTACCAAATTCTCCCCATCTAGTTTTATCTATTCATTGAAAATGCTATCAAGCTTTCTACAATGAATTTTTTTTGCCTCATCATGTGCGGCATGAAACATTTATTAATTTAAATCTTAATTTAATTGTATTCACAACAAGAACAAAAAAAATACAGTTCAATTAATCTGTAATTCATTTTGATTCATGAATTTTAAAAAACTGTAATCAAATTTTAGCATCTAATCTAAAAACCCAAACCGAGCCTTTTTTATCCTTTTTTTTTCTTCTGGCCTTCAAAGGTCTAAAAACAGTGTTCAAATACTTTTTGTTGTGTCAACTTTTAAATCATAATCAAACCGTGTAAAATATCAAAACATGCCAAGCATCGACATCCTCACGCCTGCTTGCAAACATTTGGCACAACGTTGAATGAGTGCAGCTACTTTTATAATCATTAAAGTTTTAATTATGGTAGTAGAGTAGAATGGACTGTCGCGAAATCTAACTAATATGATATTTAGATCAGTCTAGCTAGAATGATTTGTTGAATCGAGCCTAGCCCGGTTTTAAATTAATTTTTAATCAGTTAAATTTATTTTAAGTTTTTTTTTATTAAAATAATATTATTTTGATTTTAAAAAAAAATAGATGTGAACCATTATCAACTCTCCCTTCCTGAAATTTAGTTCTTATCTTGAATCGAATTTTATAAGTATGATTTTAATTCAAAGAACTCCTCCATTTGCAAGAAGCCAAGAATTGAACCCATAATTATGTTGTGTTTTGACTAAACATTTCAAACTGGTAATTCTTATGACGCATTTAATTAGATTCCCTTTGGGCCGGCCATGAATATCAAGAGGCACCTTGCTTTTTCCTTGCCTACCAAAGGTATATTTGGCCCCATCATGCTTATAATTCAACAACTTTTTCAACTAACAATTGAGAGATAGATAGAGATGGAAATAAAATTTACACGATTTGGATAAACCTTTCAATTTTTATTGGTTGACTTACACATTTCTTGTCAATATTCATGGGCTTTTATATTTATAAAAAGATTACACCTCTAATTATCATAATCTAACTATAAATAATTATCTAATTAAACAGAGATTTTAATAAACTAATTTAACATAAATTCATTTTTAATAAAGAATTTCTATATACACTAGAATTTTTGTAGCATAATCTGATACAAGCTCGTACGCTTTACTAATTAAGATGCCTAAATTAACATACTTATATATGTATATAGTAGTGAACACATTAATAGAGCTCCCATCCTAGACGTGGTGTGATAACAATTTCAAGTGGGTTCTGCTCCGGTAAGGCAATGCTTGGGCCTTCAACCATCTCCACAGGCAAGCCTGCACCAGTAAATTTTCGCAAGTCAATTACCACCTGAACACTAGCACAAATGGCAAGATATATAAAATTAGTTGAAATATATATAAGTTGTTCTAAAAATTTATATTAATTAAAAAAAAATACTAAAGGCTTACAACTGGAAAACGTCCCAAAGTTGTTGCCTTGATGACAACATCACGGCGAACAGCTAGAGATCTGATCAGCACCTTCAGCAGGGTTAGATATCATCACGTCCATGAAGTCGCTCTCACGATCGCTTCCCAATTCGCCATCTATTTTTTTTCTTAAGATGTTCTTCCAGCCAATTTCCTATCACGGCAGCAAGTTCCTTGGCAGTCCTCTTCATAGCACTTACATGCCCCTGATAATCAAGCCATGGAATCGCATCGGACATTACAAAAACCAGAGGATTACCTTAAAGAATAGGATGCGTTGTTAAAGAATATCTTTAGAATATTGTTTTTAATATCGGTTACAATAGAAATTACTGCAGCAATCAAGAGAAGATTTGTTTTTTTTATTTTTTTAGCAATTAAATTCCATTTAAAATTCAAATCAATTCTCTTACGAAATTGATTTAATTCTTGGAAACTTGTGTCCAAGTTTTCACACTTCTCCTTCGTCTCTGTTCTAGATTTTACGTGAAAAGGAAGGTTTTCTTACAAAGCAAAAAACATTGTTGGTAAATAGGTTACCAAGCAAATTGAAGTCTAGAAGGGTGGTCATGTGCCGAGCAAAGCAACTGACTGAATTTGTCCCTTGTATTTGGCAAATGTAGTTCAAATTGACCTGGACGGCAGGCCCAGCTGGTCTCACAGCTCCATCAGAACTCTCTATTTCGATGCAATGCCAGGTCTCACAGCTAATATCCTAACTGATAATATCTTGATCTTCTTTTACATGTTTGGATACAGCTATGTTCATGTTCGAGCAGTAGTGACATCGCAAGGGGCCCTAATATTGGTCCGATCTCAACAACCATCGGTCCCATCCTTTGAAAAAATCTATGCTTGATGTCAAGAAAAGGTCAGGCTAGGACCAATTGTTCAACTAGAGTCGGTGTCTAGGCCAGACTAGGTTTCTGGGCCATTTAAGTGAGAAAAAGCAGTTGAGGGGTCTGCCTGGTGGCAGGGCACAGGAGTTGCTCCTGTCTGGAGTCGAGGGAACTCGATCTCTCAATCTTCAATGGTAATTTCTATTATGTACTTATCTTGGAAGCAACCTACCCACTGGAATCAATGGGGCAAGAAAGGACGTCACACCCTGGCCACCAAAGAATCAATGATCAATATGTATTTTGGAAGTTATATGCTGCATCATTCCCGTAGTTCCCTTTTCATTATTTTTGTATTTTTAAAAAAAATTAATTTTTTTTATTTACTTTATATTAATATATTTTTAATATTTTTAAATAATTTTAATATATTTCAGCATGAAATTTTTTTTAAAAAAACAATCCAGTATAAATTGAAGCATGCATGTCCTGACCCAATCTGATAATGCATTGCGCTCCAGTATCAATGATGGGGTTATATTTCACAGAGATGATGCAGCAAATTTCGAAGTTGAGCCGTGAGAAATAAGACATTAACCTCAAACAAAGCAGAAACAAAATCACTTCAATTCACACATTAAAGATCACTAAAGATCCATATGTGCAAGAATGGCCGATACCTATCATTTGGAATCAGCCATGCCTTATATTCTAAATTGAGAAAAATGAACATGCAACAAAGAGAACACGGCCTGCAGGAATTTATCAGATAAATAGACACTCCAAGCTTCTTCACATTTCCTTGACAGGTTTCATCCTTACAGTTCGCTTGATTACAGGGATGGAATAGGTGATGAACTTACAATTATCGAACCACTCATGTCCTCATACAGACTAGCAGTGTCATTGTTTTTCTTGCTCTCAGCTCTTGGGCTGCTCCCAGAACTGCTATTGGAAAGGGAACAGAAAGTTGATTTCTGCAAGACTCCTGTTGGAGAAGATCCCAACTGTGGGCTGCCATCGCAAGCTTCTCTCAAAAGGCCAAGGGCTGATGAGCTCTTGCAGGAATCCGCATGGCTAGTGCTGGTGGTCAAGACCTCCCCTAAAGGACCACCAATTGAAGTTCCCCAAGAGATAGGTATCCAGTTGGTTTGCTTTTGGCTTGATTCATTATGGTCAATGCTCACCCTTAAACCCATTTGTACAGGGTCAAACTCGCAAGATAAACTCAATGGTGAGAGGGCAAGTTTCTCTTGTGTGGGTGAGGATGATGATGAGAAATCTGATGCGGCCATTGGGATTGACATGGAGAGCTGGGTCCAGTCAGATTTCAACTCTTCTGGCCAGCTAATGACAGAACAATTAGATTGATCCTTCGGCCACTCATCGATGAATTGACGAAGGGGATGCTGATCTTGGCTTTCTTCGTCATTAAAGTTTAGAAAAGACTCGTAGGGTTTAGAGTTAATGTAAGAGCTCTTCTGCGATGGGTTGAGGAGAGAATCAGAGGAAACAAATCCAAACTCTGTTTGAGAGCACTGCTCCATTAAGATATCTTGTTTAGGAACAGAGAAAGAGGACTCGTCAGATTTCCGGTTGATGGTGGAAGACATCATAGAAATGCTCTGTGAATCTTGTGCTCTGTCAAAGACCAAAAGTAAGACTATAATATAGTAATTTGGTAAACAATATGATACAAACAGGATCCATAACTCCACAAATACATTTTTTCAACAAAAAAGGCTTCAATCCAAGTGTACAGGGCAATCAAAAAAGAGAAGTTATGGTGAAACCCATTTGAAAAAGGAATCCTAAGTTTCAACTACCAGGACTAGCACTGTCACCAAAGTAAAGATGGAATTAATGGGGTCAACTTTACTGTAAAGTAAAAGGACGAGAGCATGAGTATACCTATTGTTAGAGGGAAATACCGTCTTATAAAACTGGAAAGAGATAACAGAAGGCAAATAAAACAAACAAACAAAAGGAAGCTCAAATACACATTATTTTTACCTGTTGACATCAACATCTGCAGAAGTGTTGGCAGCAGCCGGCTGCAAAATTTTGAACTGTTGTTGTGTGGTTATCGCAATGCTGTTGGAGGCACTGACATTGGTTATAACCAATTTTGACATCGAGTTAGACATTGGCACCACCTTTGAACTGGCAGTCCCAGTGGCAGCATGGCCAGTCTGGCCTTCCACAGGCTTTCTTGAACGATGGCGGCCTCTGTTAATGTGCCTTTCACAATATTTTTGGTCAGCTACAGCATCCCTTGAGCACCGCCATTTCTTTCCATCAGTCCGACGACACCTTCCAGGCTCAGGATCAGTGTTGTTGCCAGGGTAACCAAGATGGAAAGCGCTCCATCCCACTATGTAGATTGGGAAAGAGGAAGGAAAAGGAGAAAAAAAACAACAGATAAAGGGAACAGATCAGCCAGGTGGGGGTGATTGGGGGGCAAAAGAAGAAAATATTAATTAAAGTGTTACTGTATAGCTACAAAAACAACTTTCATACAGGTTTGATAATATTTTAAAAAATCATAATAAATTGAAAAAAGCAGGATATTATTTTCAGTACCAAACAAGAAAAATAAATCTCAAACACACAAACAAACATAAATACAGAAATTAAAAGAAAATTATCAATTGGAAATGCATTGTTCTTCAGTGTATTTCAGAGGGATGTAAATAGGTTACATGAATTGTGTGGGAAGGATCCAGTAGAGGAGCCAGGTAAGCCATAAGGGTAGACAGACTTCTTGAGAGGAATGATCAAATTAGAAGGCACAGGCACACGAGCAGTGATGTATTTGTAGATCAAGGCCTGATGTTCAAGCTCCATCCACTGAGATGGAGTAAATGGTCCTCTAACCCCAGTAAAAGGCCCGTGCATGCCTGCATTCAAGCCTCCGGTGTCATAACCTGCAACAAAAGAAAACATTTCTTGCCTGTAACATTTATAGAAGCTATATGTATCCTTAACTATTTTCCTACTTTGACTTAGGAGAAAAAAAAAATACGGGAACAGGCGGTAAACTAAACTATTGCTTAAGTTTATATCTGTGTAACTATTGATTTTCCTAAAATTTCTTGCTCCTTTTCCTCTTTTGTGTCTAACATTCTCTAGCACAGAAAAATTAACCAAACCCAAAGCAGAAATATCAGGCTCATAAGAGTGGGGAAAATCAACTTTACCCTTTGACAAGACTCGAAATGTAAAATTTCTACTAAATGCCCATGAAAAGACCATCACCAGTACATGAAAATAAAGGCAAAGTCCACCTTTTGGACAAGAATGTATCTAAAATCTGTCATTTCCAGGAAACCCTTCACTCAAAATCAAACACCAAACGAAATCCATGTACCAAATTTAACCAAAAAAAACAAAAACTTTAACCCCAACAAGAGAACACTTGAAGAGCTTATATACTTACCTGCACTTCTAATATAAGAAGACGCTGTGTTCTGATGGTAGGGAAAGCTTAAGGCAGTGTGGTTTTGTGTGCTTCTCTCCACTAACCCACCATCTTTGCTTAGAAATGGAGTCGTTTCTGGTCTTAGAGAAGAGAAGCTCATCATGTGCTCTTGTTGGCGAGAATCATCAGAAAGCGTATAATTAGATCTCAGTAAAGAAGTGGGTTGGTGCAATGACATTGTTTTGGTGACAGAAAAATCATCATTTTTTGGCATCTTTGAAGTCCTCCAGTAATCATCTTGAGCAGACGAAGCTGATCTTTCTCGCTTACTTAACACAGATCCAAGAATCTTTGGTTTGGTCTCAGGAGGTGAGACATGAGAAGGAGCTTCACTACTAGTTTCAGGACCCACAAGACCCTCCAAACCAAGAACCCCAAA
Organism: Populus tomentosa; assembly: GCA_018804465.1. NCBI lineage: Eukaryota > Viridiplantae > Streptophyta > Magnoliopsida > Malpighiales > Salicaceae > Populus > Populus tomentosa. The sequence goes on from CM031995.1 coordinate 407,243, forward strand.
GTCCATGGCAATCTACAAAGACTGTAGGATTAAAGCAATAGTTCATTGCAAGGAAGTGAAAGTGGAAGAAGAAGCTCTCATGCCTTGAAACGAAGGGGAAGAGAAGGAGGGGTGCATCTCAAGGTTGGGTTTTGTACTTTTAAGAGAAAGACTTGATTTTTTCTGTAAAAGATTAAAAAATATTTGAGCTTTGAGAAGGAAAATTAATAATTGGGGGGAGAGAGAGAGAGTTGAGCTTGAAAGTTACCTTGAAAGTTATAGTATGTATGTTTTAGTAATTTATTTAAAAAATAATAATTTTTATTTTATTTTAAATTAATTTTTTTATATTTTTAAATTATTTTAATATATTATATTAAAAATAAAAAATATTATTTTAATATATTTATAAATAAAAATATTTTAAAAAACAATCAATATTATAATAAAAAAAGTCTATTGAGGAGCGGATAAGGGTGCAAGTCCAAGCACGCACTCTTCACTAGGGGTGAGCATTTCCGGTTCGGTCCGGTTTTTCTCTAAAAAACTAACCAAAATTAAATTTTAAAAAGCTTAAAAATTCAAACCGGAGCCGAACCGGATCCGGTTCAAACCGGATGGTTTCGGTTCGGTTCGGTTCGGTTTTTTTAACAGAAAAACCTGTATTATTGTTTTTTTGGGCTTTTTAAGGCTTTTTTGGGCTTTTAAGGCCTTTTTGAGCTTTCTAATGGGTTTATAATTAATGTCAATATTTTCTATTTTTGTTACAAAATTCTATAATAATATATTTAATATTTTTGTCACTAAATTTTCATTTATATTAAATTATTAGTGTTAATATTGTGTTTAATATGTTGCAAGTCTTTCTAATATTTATGTTTTAGAGTTTGGACTCCTCATGCATCAAAGTTTAAATAATACACACACCAAATTAAAATTAAAATTACAAAGCATTGCCTTCAAAAGGGCTTAAAAAAAACAACAAATAACATTGTCATAAAAAATAAAATACTTCATGCAAAAAATATAAATCTTCAGTGTGCACATCATCTCAATCAAAAAGCACATCAAGATGACAAGAACATTGCACTTTGATTCCGTAATACCATTGACATCAAAACCTGAAAATCAAGATCTAAAATTATAACATGATAAAATAAATTAGAATATGTAAAAATACAAAAGTAGTATTTTACCATCAAAGTAACTTTTGAATTAATTATCATCTGTTACTAAATGTAACTTTCCACTAAATTCTACAAAATAAAAAATTAGACATGTTAGATGATTGCAAACAATTTAATTAATAAATAACAAAATAAAAGGTGTAAGTTTCTAAAATAAATTACCTGACTCAAGGTTTTCGTAGGTTTCAAGATCATTTATCAAGCTTCTAATATCAGTTGGAATTTATCCATGATGCAACCAATTTTGACAACAAATGAGTGCTTGAACAGTTGCTGGAGATAAGGAACTTCGAAAGTGATCAAGTACACGACCACCTGTACTAAATGCTGATTCAGAAGCCACTGTGGATATAGGAATAGCCAGAACATGTTGTGCAACCTTTGAAAGTGTCTTATATTTCAAAGCATTACTTTTCCACCAACCTAAAATATCTAACTTATCATCATTAGGATCCTCACAACCTTCAATCAAATACCTCTCAACCTCATTTTTATTTTCCATACTATCCACCTCCAACAAATGTCTTTTGAATCGAGCCAAAGTGTTAACATCTACCTCCACATCATCAATAGCATTAACATCCTGTTTATGCCTATTATTATCCACCACTTCATTAATTTTCAAATAAAACTCATACAAGCTCACCAAAGTATCTTTCACCTTATTTGTTAGCAATTGTGCTTTGTCATAATCATACAAATCACCAAAGCAAAATTTCACATATTTCAACTTCAAACGTGGATCTAAGACATTAGCCACATATAACAAAAAATTCTGATTTACTTCACAACCCCAATACTTCTCAAATTTAAACATCATATTCATCGCCATTCCACTTAAAATACTATCTTTACTTTTACACAATTGCAACAAGTTCGTATGCATGTAAATCAATTCATTAAAGAAAGAATTTGATGTGACATGCAATGAGCCAGAAAATCTCAATGTAACCATATAAAAGATCTTTAAGAACTTAACCAAAGTTCTTGCATTTTCCCAATCCTCCAAACGAGGTGGCCCTATGTTTTTTTTATTCCCCTTTGAATCAACCTCCAAAAAGTAACTCATATACCTAGGTTCTTTTTCACCTAACCTCATAAATACCTTTTCAAACTTTTCAGCAGCTTCTAGCATAAGATAAGTTGAATTCCATCGAGTTGCAACATCTAAACACAATGATTTCTTACACTCTATATGCAACTTTTCAGCCCACTTCTTAAATGTAAGATGCCTTGAAGGTGAAGATCTCAAAAACCTAATGGCATTTCGAATCTTAACAACTGAAACATTAATCTCTTTCAAGCCATCACACACAATGAGGTTTACAATGTGTGCACAACATCTAACATGCAAGTGCTCATTTGACAATATATTAGTTGGCCAATCTTTCATCACATTCTTTAAATATGAAATGGTCACATTATTAGAGCTTGCATTGTCTAATGTAATGGTCAACAGTTTATCAATCCCCCACTCCAACAAACAATTCTCAATAACTTGGCCAATTGTCTCACCCATATGATTGGAAACTTGACAAAAATTAAGAATTCTTTTATGTAAATTCCAGTCATTATCAATCCAATGAGCTGTTAAACACATATAGTTAATATTTTGGATTGATGTCCATGTATCTGTTGTCAAGCACAATCGTTGACCCTTAAGAGCTATCCTCAATCTATCCTTCTCTTCAACATAAAGTTTCAAACAATCTCTCATAATTGTAAAACGAGAAGGAATGTCAAATCTAGGTTGTATGGTCCTAACAAACAATTTAAATCCCCGACCCTCCACAAAATTAAAAGGCAACTCATCAATTATAACCATCTTTGTTAGTACTTGTCTACACTCATCATAATTATAACCTATTGCCTTAAGACTTCCCACATTTTGTTCTCCCAATTCACCCTTCTCTATCTTAGGTTCTAATACCAAAACCTTTTGTTTCTTATCAACCACAAAAGGGAACTTCTTGCACACTTTTAAATGACTCCACATGTTACTTGTGCCATTAATAATAGTATGAGATGCATAATGTTTTCCACAATAATTACATTCAGCTCTAGGGGCTTTAGGATCAACATCAAGTTTTGTAAAGTGATCCCAAATTTGTGACTTTTTTTTATCATCAGCATTTCTTTTCCTAGATGCAAGAACTTGAGGTTGTTTACCTTTTGTATCTATTAGGGGTGAGCAAAAAAACCGAAAAACCGAATAAACCGAAAAAACCGAGAAAAAAAAACCCGAAAAAACCGAACTGAAAAAAAAACCGGATTAAACCGATTAATTTTTTTCCAAAAATATTCGGTTCGGTTCGGTTTCGGTTTCAGAAACCAGAACCGGAAAAACCCCAACCGAACTGAACCGGTTCGGTTTGAGGGGTACTATAAATACAAAAAAAATCGCGTCAGTTTTTTTAACCCTAGCATCTATACTTGATACTTCAGCCGCCCTTGTTCTTCTCCTTCTCCTGAGCCGCTCCCAGCTCCCTAACTCACAGTCTCACAAATTCACCACAATTTCAAATTGAAATTAATCCATCTCCATCTACTGGACCACAATCAGATCAGCCCCCACCATTTTTGATTCTCCATCTCCATCCATCTCCAGCTACACAGTAAAAGGTTGAGTAGAATTTTTTTTTTTTTTTTTACTTTTGTTCTTATTTTAATATGTTCTCCGATTGATAATTTGATACGAGTCCTTCCATAAGAAAAAAATACTTGAAAACGAAATTGGACCCCCCCCCTTTGATTTGAATCACTCGTAGTCTTGGTACCCAAATGTAGCAATCTCTGTAATCAAATATCAAATGGTTAGTTTGCTTTCGGTTGATGTTTATATTTATTTATTTATTTATTTATTTATTTATTTATGCTGCTATTATATATTTATTTATTTATTTATGCTGCTATTATATATTTATATATATATCCTGAGATTATATTATATAACTAGCCATAATATATATATATATATATATATATATATATATATATATATATATATATATATACATGCTGCTATTATATAATTATATATACATGCTGAGTTTATATATATTAAGTTTTTATATATATATAATATATGTTGAGTTTGTAATTATATATATATATATATATATGTTGTGCTGCTATTATATAATTATATATATATATATATGCTGAGTTTGTAATTATATATATATATATATATATATGCTGGGTTTGTATATATAATATATGCTGAGTTTGTAATTATATATATATATATATATATATATATATATATATATATGTGCTGTGTTGCTATTATATAATTATTACATGCTGCTATTATATAATTATATATACATGCTGAGTTTATATATATTAAGTTTTTATATATATATATAATATATGTTGAGTTTGTAATTATATATATATATATATATATAATTACAAACTCAGCATATATATATATATATAATTATATAATAGCAGCACAACATATATATATATATATATATATATATACAAACCCAGCATATATATATATAATTATATAATAGTAGCATATATATATATATATAATTACAAACTCAGCATATATATATATATATAATTATATAATAGCAGCACAACATATATATATATATATATTACAAACTCAGCATATATATATATATATATATATATAATTATATAATAGCAGCACACTCAGCATATATATATATATATAATTATATAATAGCAGCACAACATATATATATATATATATATGTTGTGCTGCTATTATATAATTATATATATATATATATGCTGAGTGTGCTGCTATTATATAATTATATATATATATATATATATGCTGAGTTTGTAATATATATATATATATATGTTGTGCTGCTATTATATAATTATATATATATATATATGCTGAGTTTGTAATTATATATATATATATATGCTACTATTATATAATTATATATATATATGCTGGGTTTGTATATATAATATATGCTGGGTTTGTAATTATATATATATATATATATATATATATATGCTGCTATTATATAATTATATATATATATATGCTGGGTTTGTATATATATATATGCTGGGTTTGTAATTATATATATATATATATATATATGTTATATATATATATATATATATATGCTGCTATTATATAATTATATATATATATATGCTAAAATTGTATTATGCTGTAATGCGTGTAACATGTTTTCATTATGTAATAACAGATGGAAACTACTCAAATTCAAAATGCTTCATCCACGGGCACTACACCAACATCTACCATGTCTCCAACTTCAAAACCTAACACAGAATCAACCAATGCAGGATCCATAGATACAAAAGGTAAACAACCTCAAGTTCTTGCATCTAGGAAAAGAAATGCTGATGATAAAAAAAAGTCACAAATTTGGGATCACTTTACAAAACTTGATGTTGATCCTAAAGCCCCTAGAGCTGAATGTAATTATTGTGGAAAACATTATGCATCTCATACTATTATTAATGGCACAAGTAACATGTGGAGTCATTTAAAAGTGTGCAAGAAGTTCCCTTTTGTGGTTGATAAGAAACAAAAGGTTTTGGTATTAGAACCTAAGATAGAGAAGGGTGAATTGGGAGAACAAAATGTGGGAAGTCTTAAGGCAATAGGTTATAATTATGATGAGTGTAGACAAGTACTAACAAAGATGGTTATAATTGATGAGTTGCCTTTTAATTTTGTGGAGGGTCGGGGATTTAAATTGTTTGTTAGGACCATACAACCTAGATTTGACATTCCTTCTCGTTTTACAATTATGAGAGATTGTTTGAAACTTTATGTTGAAGAGAAGGATAGATTGAGGATAGCTCTTAAGGGTCAACGATTGTGCTTGACAACAGATACATGGACATCAATCCAAAATATTAACTATATGTGTTTAACAGCTCATTGGATTGATAATGACTGGAATTTACATAAAAGAATTCTTAATTTTTGTCAAGTTTCCAATCATATGGGTGAGACAATTGGCCAAGTTATTGAGAATTGTTTGTTGGAGTGGGGGATTGATAAACTGTTGACCATTACATTAGACAATGCAAGCTCTAATAATGTGACCATTTCATATTTAAAGAATGTGATGAAAGATTGGCCAACTAATATATTGTCAAATGAGCACTTGCATGTTAGATGTTGTGCACACATTGTAAACCTCATTGTGTGTGATGGCTTGAAAGAGATTAATGTTTCAGTTGTTAAGATTCGAAATGCCATTAGGTTTTTGAGATCTTCACCTTCAAGGCATCTTACATTTAAGAAGTGGGCTGAAAAGTTGCATATAGAGTGTAAGAAATCATTGTGTTTAGATGTTGCAACTCGATGGAATTCAACTTATCTTATGCTAGAAGCTGCTGAAAAGTTTGAAAAGGTATTTATGAGGTTAGGTGAAAAAGAACCTAGGTATATGAGTTACTTTTTGGAGGTTGATTCAAAGGGGAATAAAAAAAACATAGGGCCACCTCGTTTGGAGGATTGGGAAAATGCAAGAACTTTGGTTAAGTTCTTAAAGATCTTTTATATGGTTACATTGAGATTTTCTGGCTCATTGCATGTCACATCAAATTCTTTCTTTAATGAATTGATTTACATGCATACGAACTTGTTGCAATTGTGTAAAAGTAAAGATAGTATTTTAAGTGGAATGGCGATGAATATGATGTTTAAATTTGAGAAGTATTGGGGTTGTGAAGTAAATCAGAATTTTTTGTTATATGTGGCTAATGTCTTAGATCCACGTTTGAAGTTGAAATATGTGAAATTTTGCTTTGGTGATTTGTATGATTATGACAAAGCACAATTGCTAACAAATAAGGTGAAAGATACTTTGGTGAGCTTGTATGAGTTTTATTTGAAAATTAATGAAGTGGTGGATAATAATAGGCATAAACAGGATGTTAATGCTATTGATGATGTGGAGGTAGATGTTAACACTTTGGCTCGATTCAAAAGACATTTGTTGGAGGTGGATAGTATGGAAAATAAAAATGAGGTTGAGAGGTATTTGATTGAAGGTTGTGAGGATCCTAATGATGATAAGTTAGATATTTTAGGTTGGTGGAAAAGTAATGCTTTGAAATATAAGACACTTTCAAAGGTTGCACAACATGTTCTGGCTATTCCTATATCCACAGTGGCTTCTGAATCAGCATTTAGTACAGGTGGTCGTGTACTTGATCACTTTCGAAGTTCCTTATCTCCAGCAACTGTTCAAGCACTCATTTGTTGTCAAAATTGGTTGCATCATGGATAAATTCCAACTGATATTAGAAGCTTGATAAATGATCTTGAAACCTACGAAAACCTTGAGTCAGGTAATTTATTTTAGAAACTTGCACCTTTTATTTTGTTATTTATTAATTAAATTGTTTGCAATCATCTAACATGTCTAATTTTTTATTTTGTAGAATTTAGTGGAAAGTTACATTTAGTAACAGATGATAATTAATTCAAAAGTTACTTTGATGGTAAAATACTACTTTTGTATTTTTACATATTCTAATTTATTTTATCATGTTATAATTTTAGATCTTGATTTTCAGGTTTTGATGTCAATGGTATTACGGAATCAAAGTGCAATGTTCTTGTCATCTTGATGTGCTTTTTGATTGAGATGATGTGCACACTGAAGATTTATATTTTTTGCATGAAGTATTTTATTTTTTATGACAATGTTATTTGTTGTTTTTTTTAAGCCCTTTTGAAGGCAATGCTTTGTAATTTTAATTTTAATTTGGTGTGTGTATTATTTAAACTTTGATGCATGAGGAGTCCAAACTCTAAAACATAAATATTAGAAAGACTTGCAACATATTAAACACAATATTAACACTAATAATTTAATATAAATGAAAATTTAGTGACAAAAATATTAAATATATTATTATAGAATTTTGTAACAAAAATAGAAAATATTGACATTAATTATAAACCCATTAGAAAGCTCAAAAAGGCCTTAAAAGCCCAAAAAAGCCTTAAAAAGCCCAAAAAAACAATAATACAGGTTTTTCGGTTTTTCTGTTAAAAAAACCGAACCGAACCGAACCGAAACCATCCGGTTTGAACCGGATCCGGTTCGGCTCCGGTTTGAATTTTTAAGCTTTTTAAAATTTAATTTTGGTTAGTTTTTTAGAGAAAAACCGGACCGAACCGGAAATGCTCACCCCTAGTATCTATGGATCCTGCATTGGTTGATTCTGTGTTAGGTTTTGAAGTTGGAGACATGGTAGATGTTGGTGTAGTGCCCGTGAATGAAGCATTTTGAATTTGAGTAGTTTCCATCTGTTATTACATAATGAAAACATGTTACACGCATTACAGCATAATACAATTTTAGCATATATATATATATAATTATATAATAGCAGCATATATATATATATATATATATATATATAAATAATTACAAACTCAGCATATATTATATATACAAACCCAGCATATATATATATATATATATAATTATATAATAGCAACACAACATATATATATATATATATATATAATTACAAACCCAGCATATATATATATACAAACCCAGCATATATATATATATAATTATATAATAGCAGCATATATATATATATATATATATATAATTACAAACCCAGCATATATTATATATACAAACCCAGCATATATATATATAATTATATAATAGTAGCATATATATATATATATAATTACAAACTCAGCATATATATATATATATATAAAAACTTAATATATATAAACTCAGCATGTATATATAATTATATAATAGCAGCATGTAATAATTATATAATAGCAACACAGCACATATATATATATATATATATATATATATATATATATATAATTATATAATAGTAGCATATATATATATATATATATATAATTACAAACTCAGCATATATATATATATATAATTATATAATAGCAGCACAACATATATATATATATATATATATATATATATAATTACAAACTCAACATATATTATATATATATATAAAAACTTAATATATATAAACTCAGCATGTATATATAATTATATAATAGCAGCATGTATATATAATTATATATATATATATATATATATATATATATATATATATATTATGGCTAGTTATATAATATAATCTCAGGATATATATATAAATATATAATAGCAGCATAAATAAATAAATAAATATATAATAGCAGCATAAATAAATAAATAAATAAATAAATAAATATAAACATCAATCGAAAGCAAACTAACCATTTGATATTTGATTACAGAGATTGCTACATTTGGGTACCAAGACTACGAGTGATTCAAATCAAAGGGGGGGGGTCCAATTTCGTTTTCAAGTATTTTTTTCTTATGGAAGGACTCGTATCAAATTGTCAATCGGAGAACATATTAAAATAAGAACAAAAGTAAAAAAAAAAAAAAAAAATTCTACTCAACCTTTTACTGTGTAGCTGGAGATGGATGGAGATGGAGAATCAAAAATGGTGGGGGCTGATCTGATTGTGGTCCAGTAGATGGAGATGGATTAATTTCAATTTGAAATTGTGGTGAATTTGTGAGACTGTGAGTTAGGGAGCTGGGAGCGGCTCAGGAGAAGGAGAAGAACAAGGGCGGCTGAAGTATCAAGTATAGATGCTAGGGTTAAAAAAACTGACGCGATTTTTTTTGTATTTATAGTACCCCTCAAACCGAACCGGTTCGGTTCGGTTGGGGTTTTTCCGGTTCTGGTTTCTGAAACCGAAACCGAACCGAACCGAATATTTTTGGAAAAAAATTAATCGGTTTAATCCGGTTTTTTTTTCAGTTCGGTTTTTTCGGGTTTTTTTTTCTCGGTTTTTTCGGTTTATTCGGTTTTTCGGTTTTTTTGCTCACCCCTACTCTTCACTTCTCCGGCATGGTACCACATGTTTATCCATGATTCTATAGGTGAAAAACAATATATTTTTGGTCATTTGAGGGACACATCAAGCTACAAAAATATTCTTGCAAACATAGTATTAGATTTGAAAAATAAAGATATGATGAAGGTTTTTCATGTCCTTCTATTTTGACATTATGTGCTAGCAAATCATTGGCAATTTAGAGGTTACATTTGGGAGCTCGGTTGCAATTTCGGTACAAACTATTTTCTATTTGAAAATTGTGTTATTAAGATATGTTTGAAAATATGATATAAATTGTTTTTTAAGGTATTTTTAAAATGTATTAAAATTTAATTTTTAAATTATTTTTTGTTTGAAAATGTATTAAAATAATTTTTTTATTTTTTAAAATTTATTTTTAACATTATCACATCAAAATAATAATAAAATATTAAAAATATAATTTAAAAAAAATAATCAAATTTGATAAAAAGTTAGTTCAACTGCATCTCTAAATATAGCCTTAATCGGATTTAAATTTAAATATGTGTTTGAAAATGTGGTATTGTTGAACATGGTAGCTTTTTTTTATGTATAACTCATTTAATGTATAAAAAATCATAATCAAAAACAAATTTTACATATTTTTTATTGCTTTTTATGTGGATTACATGATTAAAAAAAAAACTATCATACCCAACCATGACATCCTCTCAAACAAATCCTAAACAATCCAGTAGCATAAGTTAAAAAGATCCAAACAATGACTTTAATTTAGTAAGAAGTTCATGATACTTCTAATTACTGTTTGTATTTGAAATAGACAAGTTTTTTTTATTTCTATTTTGATCCCAAAGTCATTAATTTCTTTGTTTATGTCCTTTTGATTTATCAATTACTTTCTAAAAAAAAAAGAAGAGCAATCCTCTAAATATTATTTGTATTTAAAATAGACTAGAGCTTTTTAGAAATTTCAATTTTGTTTCTCAAGTCACAATTTTATTTTATTTTTGTTTTTAGTCCATTTGATTCATCAACTACTTTCTCTCATTTTTTTAACAATAACCACATTCTCAAACTAGCTTTAACTAGCTAATTGACCCTTGCTTTGCCGCGAATCGGATAATTTTTATTTTTTTTCTCAATATAATAACATTTTCTACATAAAAAAAATCTTAATCACAGATAAATAAAAAAGTTATTGTACATATTTAATTACATAAACCAATAACTATTCATGCAACTGAAAAAATAAAAAACTCAATTCATAACCAACCGAAATTAACTAGTTAAACTCATGACTTGGGTTATGGACTTAACTAAGCTAAACAATTTTTTTAATCTAAAATAGATACCAATAAAATTGAAAACCAACTAAATATCAAGGTAATTGGATGATAATATAAACCAAAACAAATTACATTGCTAAATTAATAATCAATAAAAATATTAATTGATGAAATAAAAAAAATAAGCAAGAAAAAAAATATAATTGTGATGGGTGAAATTTAGGGCGGAGAATAAGATAAAGACATAGGTGTTCGAGCCTAGTTGGCCAATAGTGCATGGCTCTCAAGAAAAATGCTTGAGTATGCTAGCCTTGAGCAACCAATGCACTTGAATCTTATTTATTTCTTAAGATTTCTTTTTAAGTGGCAAATGACTTATTGTATATTTCTTAAATTTTTTAATAAAAAAAAGAAAGGAAACGGATCACTTGTTTTATTGAAGTAGACAATATGTCGCCAACCATGCCTTTGGTTGTTGAAAAATTGAGTTGTGATGTTTCAGAAAAACAATTTTCAACTATATTTTGATCATAAAAAAATAAAAACAAAAATCTAAACACTTTATAAATATATTCATAATCTAAAAAAAATAATACCTGAAAATCTACAATCAATCTAAAACTTTGTGGCCTCAAATCTATCATATAAAGCAAATTCAAAGGAAGGAAAACACTGGTGACAAACTCTTCTCATTAAAAGGATATTATTAACATCAAAATAACCCTTTTTATGGCTTTAATTGGTGTAAATGATACTTTCTCTCTTTGTTGTACAATACAACAACTTTTCCTCTCCTATCTCAAATAAGAAATAAGATATAAATAAAAATAAAATTTGAGACCAAAATCAATTTTATTCTTGATTTTTAAAAATTGAAAGGACCATGTATTTATAGTTGCAAAAGTTTAGGGACTAAAATGCATATTTTGCACAAACTTTGTTAAAGCCACTTATTCCCTCCATATTTTTCACTCTAGTCCCTTCTCTTTTAATCTCACACTTTATCAAAAAATTAACCCAAATTGAAATTCAATTTGGCAATTTAACAGTGAAATTTTAAAAAAGATTAGTTTATAGTGTAACTGCGAGAGAGGCTATGGTCCGTTGTGGAAAAGTAATTCCCCATGCCTTTTAGTTTATAGTGTAATGTAATAATACACTTAAGTCCTCTTTTTTTTCTTGCAGATTTTAAACAAAGTCATCTATATCTAGGCTAACGGCGTAGGTTACTAAAAACAAAACTACAATAAAGTTAATTTGTATAGAAAATAAAAACAATAAATAAATTAGAAACATATAAAGAAAGATAAATCATAAAGCTATTATAAATTTATAAAATAAATTGTAATAAACTTGATTTAAAATTGTGTATCAGACAAATTAAAAAATTATAACGAGATATGTTATCTCAATACTAATTTCAAAATATAACTTCTATCTAACAGAATAGAAAAATAACCAATCTAGGAGTTTTTCTTACTAAATAAAATCTTAACTCATGTAATGAATTAAAATCCATCCTACACAGTGAATCAAATAACCTAGAGTCAAAATGGTTTTCAATACCTTACAAATACTAAAAAGAAAAAAAATTCATAACATAAACTTTCATAATACTCACCCATCGAGTCCTTTCAAAACCACTAAACTTCCCTTTAACATAAATCATTATTAAATCTACTATTAACCAAGCCAGTTGTATAATAAATGTACAAGATTGTGGTAATTTTTGTTTTTAAATATATTTTATTTGAAAAAAATATTAAATTAATAATTTAATATTTTTTAATGATTTTTATGTATTAATATAAAAAATAAAAAAATTCTGAAATTTTTTATTTTAATATATTTTAAAGTTAAAAACACTTTTAAATGTGTATTTAATATTGTTTTTAGGAGTGTTTTTCATTTAAAAATGTATTAAAAAAATATATTTTTTATTTTTTATATTAGTACATCAAAATCATTTAAAAACACTAAAATAATATCAATTTAATATTTTTTTAAGCTAAACATAATTTAAAACATACTCAAATATAATTTTAAATATAATACCACTAAAAAATACTATACGCTGTATTTCTAAACAGATATATAAACTGCACACAATTCTTCAATTTCCTTGATGATATCACCTGTCTCTTTACTAACAAACCAACTATCAACTTTCATCTATTCAAATGTTTACTGTATATTTTGGATATCAACAATAATCCAATGTTATATTATTGGATCTCAAGAGAAAATTAAATAAAATCGATGTGATACCTAAAAATTTGAAGTTGATGACACAATTATTAATCTCACATTGATTCTCATGCCTTCGCTATAAATTTAGTTTGAAAAAGTTTAAACTACCATCTTTATCTTTAAATTTATTAATAATTATTTGAAAGTGTGGTTTTGGTTATTTTTTAATGTGTTTTTCATGCTGAAAGATATTAAAATAATATTTTTTATTTTTAAAAAATTATTTTTAAGATCAACGCATCAAAAACAATTTAAAATACTGTATAAAAATTAATTCTTTTAAAAAAAAAATTAAAATTTTTACGCGATTTACACCCTACTTATCTGTCATCTTCTTTGTGCAAAATCTCGAACTCCAAATCTCTTCCAATCATCTTTTAAAACAACCCTTTAAAAATAGCTGCTTCATCTTCAACCACCCTAGTTTCCTTGAAACAATGCCTCATAAACACGATTGAACTTCAGCCAAACGCTTATTTCAATATTTTTAGAATATATTTGAGAGTGTAATAGATTTAAATAATTTTAAAAAATTAAATTAAATTTAAATTTTTTAAAAAGTGTAGTTCAACCATATTTTCAAATACACTTTTAAACTACATTTATTAACATTATTTATGTGGTTTAAATTGCAGTTAACTTGAAAAAAATATAAAAGTTTACTGCATTTTGAAACATGACATTAGCACATTGATAGACATGCATTTACTAAATTAATGGAGGTATTTTGTCCTCATCAATGTAAAGTTTTAAACTCTTGCAAGCCTTTAGTTTCATTTCCAATGAAGACCGACCAAGTACCATTATTGAATGTTAGTTTTTGGACAAAAAGATAAAGATGGAATTAAATATTGGCCAAGCTAGAAGAAAAATTCAAGAAGTCATGGCATAACCTTGGTATTTACAAACTGCTTCTAGCCACCAAGTTTAACATCATATCAAACATACCAGAGTTTGGGAGCAACATTTATGTCCTGATCGAAGTTTAGCAACGTGTTTGTCTACATGATTGCTACCAACCTTTTAGATCCAGGGGTAATCTTTAGAGCCAACCCCCATGGTTTAGAGGTGGAAACAGATGATTGATACTGAAAAGGTCGTCTGAAGGTTTGAAATCCGGTCGAGCATATAATGCCCATATGAAAGTTGAGATGAAGAATACCTTGAATTTCTAAATGAGAACATGTTGCTGGAGTAATGTTTCCTGGCTTGAGGTCACGTTCAACCAGTGGCTCTGGCTTGGTCTGATGGAGATAGAGCAGACCAGTGGCTATCTCAGCCGCGATTTGGAACCTTTTATTACATAGAGCACCATCAAGTTTCATAAATAATAGCTAGTAATCTATCCAGTCTCCAAGTACTCCTAACGAATCAAGTTCCATGAAAAAGCCTCAGAAGTTCTTCTACATACAATTGATCTACCATGCAAGAACAACCTGCCACGGACATGTCAGCACCATCAGCAAGCTCATAGTCTCACAACCACCTTAGTTTCTTAACCAGGAGCCCCATCAGTAACTCCAAGCAAGAAGCAAATAAACAATCAAAATCAAATAGGAAAAAGAAAAACTTGGAAAGATAAAAGACCAAAAGAGTGCAGATGCTGCTAGGAAAGTGGAAAAAACCTCATCAACATCAAAAAAAAAAAAAAGTTAAGACAAATCAATTGTGGTTATGCAAAAGAAGTAAAAAACTCATCTCTCAAAAACTTCCAGAAGCATAAACAAAGGGATGGAGATACATGGGAAAAAGAACAGCTTATCAGAAAGAAAAAAAAAGACTAAATTACTTAAAAACTTGATAAAATAGTCAATTATAAAAGATAAAACTATGGTTATAAAACTACTAAATACTAATTAATTATCATAAATACCTCTAGCTTTTGGGGTTCCATTTCCATATACCTAAACCAGGTACTTTGCGATGGTTTCTTGGAGGCGAGCTAAAAATGAGAGATTGAATCTAAGCTGTTGATATAAAACCATGAGAAAAATCCAATGGTGGATAAGAAGTCCAAGTCATCTGTCCATGTCAAAATTATTTCCCTCTCATACCAAAACCAACAATTTGGCACCATTTTACAGCTGTCATAACTGAAATTTCCTTCTTGTCACAAGTTAAGTTTGATTCGAGGGGGAGGAAAGAATTGCACTGGACACTAGGTTGTTTTCAAATCAAATGAACCTTAGACAATATGACCATTAGGATTTAGTTATAGCTATACGCGCATTTTATTAGTCAGGGTTTGTTAAGAAAAGATGCCACGTGTGGCCAGTAGCGAAAATATAGGAAGTTATCTTCATATATAAGATCTGTAACAGAATTGGAGAAGGATAATAATGAACATAATGAATGAATGTTGAGCTGAATGCGTGGAATTCTACTTCTATCTCTCTCTTCTTTTTCTATTTGCTTACTAACTTGTAAACACCATGAATGGAACTTGGCTACCAGCCATTCCCATCACTAAGGCACCTCTGGATGTTATCCAGATTGGTTCCCAGTCAATCAGACACGCACATTTGTCATTTTATTTTCTTTCTTAAAATCTCTAAGCAGTTAGGAGGAGGAGTAGCCGAGTCTACTAATGGGTTTGCTACTACCACTGCTGCTTCACTTGTTCGTGTAAAAGATGATAGTGGTGTTGTTAACTGGTATTTACTTGCGGCCCCCCCCTCCCCGTTTTACTTTTTTTTTTGGGGGGTTTTCTTATTTTGTGCTATTAATTTGAGTTTGAAGATTTTCAAGAAATGTAGCTATGATTTGTTTGATTTTTTTTTAAAAAATGGGTTTTTCTATTTTTGTGTTCTTGAATTGATTTTAGGGTTTAAAATTATGGGTTCTTTGATTTTTGTACAGAAATTGAGTAACCCGGTTGATTTTTGAACAAACTCTGTTTCTGGGTGTTTCTAGTTTTGTGTTCTCGACTTGATTTTGGGGTTTTCAATCATGGTTCTTTGAATTTTTTAAGAAAGAGGGAACCCGATTGCAGAAATTAATTAAGGAATCAATGAAGTAATTCATGTCTTTTGTTTTTTTGAATTGATACATGCAGTGAAGAGTGCAAGAAGGATATGCCAATGGCTTTATAAGTTTCCAAGGCCGTAGTCTTGATGCTAAAATCAAGATTGATTCTGGTTAGTTCAGTTCCATAAGGTGTAGTCTTGATGCTAAGAGGCACTAATTTTGTTTTTTTATCTGATTAACTGATTGTTTGTCATGATTTGGGGATTGTGAATTAGTGATTTGGTTTGTAGGAAGACAGCAAACTTGACAGAGCCGAAAGCGAAGAAAAAGGAGAAGGGCAATGATCAAAATGCACTGAAACGACCTCCCATTACTTTCTTTCTCCTCATGTAATAATGCCCTTTGTTGCTTGTTTGTTCAAGTTGATATACTAATAATTATAAGGGGTGATTTTAGGAAAAAGTATAGTAATGCTAATGCTGCATTTGATGAAATTCAGGTTGCAAAGGAAGGTGGTGAGAGAGGGAAATCAATGACGAAGTGAATGTTGGTTTATCTCTTTTTTTTTGATAAATCATTGGTGGACATTTATAAGCTATTGAATGATGAGAGTGGTATGTAACTGTTATGTTTTGATTTCGATTTGTTTCAGGAGAAGAAGCCTTATGTGGATAAGGCTGCTGAGCTTAAGGCAGGGCATGATGAAAATAAGAATGTGAGTTCAGAATATGTCCTCAATTTATTGATTTAATGAGAATGTTGTTATGAGATTTAGAACCTTCAAGTTTAATCCTTTAATGAGTTTCGGGATTGTGCTAATTGAGCGTCCTATTCATCTGGGACTGGTTTCCTAGGGCCTTGTCATTCCATTTTCTCTGTGGGTTGGTAGCTAGGTATGGTCTTCATGCAGCCAGGTTTGGTAAATCCTTATTTTCAGTTTTATTTGATTTTCTTTTTTATTTATTTCTTGCACCCCTTTACTACTCCATTTCACTTCGTTTTAGGATGGGCTGCCATGTTTGCTTTGGCTATCATAGCTGCCCTGATTAGATTCTTTCCCTTCATGTCAAGTTGTCTAATTTTTTTATTTAAGAGAGTAACGGATGGTTAGTTGTTTTTTCCCCCCTGAAAAGCGTGGTTGTGTGCTCTCTCGGTTTCTTTCTTGCATTTGTTTTTTGGTTATTTTCTCTATGTTGTTCTTGGCTTCGGTTCTTTTTTCTTTTTTTTTTTTTTCTCTTGGCAACATCTGTTCATTGTTAATTTTTTATTTCAATTGTGAGGATGGTTGTGAAAATTGGTTTTGCTAATCTTTGTTGAATGTTTTTGGGCGGTGGCTGAATCAGTTGTTTTGATCTATTTGCTCTGCATCCATTTGGGCTTTTGGTTAGTTTTTGCTCTTGCAATCCCTATTTGGTTTTTTTTTTCTTTGGGTTTTTTTATTGTTTTGATAGGTTAACCAGAAGATTTGGCATCTTATACGTTAGTTTTTTTGGTTTTGGGTTTTGTTTGCTATGTGGGGCCTCTTCTCCTGCGTTTCCAGCTTTGTTGGGTGAGCTTATGTGGTTTTGTTTTGCTGGTAAGGCCAACCATTGAGGTCCCTTTCAGCTCTTTTTTCTCTCCTTGAAAGATTAGTGCATTCATGAGTTGTTTTGTGTTGTTTTATGATGTTGTTCCTTTGTGGATGTTCTAGACTTCAAGTTTGTTGCTCTTGGTTGTGGCTGGCTGGGTGCTGAAAAAATTTCCTTCTTTGGTTGTTTTTGTGTTCATAAGTAGCTTCACATTGCGTGTTAATGCATGTTTAAAGATTCAATCTTTTTTTTACTATAATCATGGCTACTTGAATGCTAATGAGGTTTCCTAGAAAATTTTGATTATGCTTTAAAGATGATTCACTAGATGTTTCAACACTTCCAAGGCTATATGTTTCATAAAGGATGATGCACAAAGGAGTTAAAAGAATTCATTGGTTGCTAAATGTTAGGATTTGGTTTTTTTAAACATAGTTGTGCTGACTTTTCTTTAGTATAGTGTTGTTTTCTTTTCTTTTGTTCTACTCTTCTTTCCTCTTCCCTTACCTTTGTTTTCTAATTTTTATTGTGGAACATCTATCACTTGCCTTACTGTTTTGCTGTCAACTCTGCTAGGATTACGCCCATTCTCTCCTCAGTCAGCTTCTTGGTCTTCTTTCAAGAATCTGACGGTACATCTCACTTTTTTTCTTTCACTTATACGTGTTCTTAGTTTCTCATAGCTGTTACTTTAAGTACCCCCCCCTCTTTAATCAATCCTTATCCATCTTTTTTTAAAGTTTGCTTCTACACGGTTGTTATGTTCCCAACCTTCATTTTTACTCGGGAAGCAGTTCCTTTTGTGTTTTTTTTTTTTCCTGCTGCAGTTGTTTTCTCTTATACATTGTGCTTGCACTTTTTTACCCTTTTTTTGTTTTTTGTCCAACATTTCGTTTCATTTCGCTGGCTCAGCACCCAATTCATCACTAGATTTATGACTTTGCAAGGTGTTGTTTATGTTGGTCTCTGTTAGCGATCTCAACCCTATAATCAGGTTTTTTAAGAGGCCTTTATTCTTCTTGGTCTCAAGGAATGCGTCTAATGTATGGAAGATTAATATTCTAAAATATTTTTTTTAGTTTGTGTTAATCTACTCAACACGTGGATAATTGCCTACTTAGCTACAAAATGAAATAATCTTAATAAGTATCTATAAAGATATATAATGTACAAAAATTGAAGCTAGCTATAGAGAAGGACTCATAGAATTATATATATGTTGAATGCCACTTAGGATACATGTGGACCGTATTCAAATTCAAAGTTATACTAAAATTGCTAAATTATACTCATCTGCAGAAAGATTGTTAAAGGAAAAAAAAGATATATGCACAACATGATGGGAAATTAAGAGACTTATTGAATGTGTGTATTTTACTTTTGTTATATAATAATTAATTATTATATAAAAAAAGACCTATAATGATTTTGTATCAAATAAACGAAAGAAAAATCGTGAATCTCCCAGCACTGAGACAATGATAGACATAGTTTGTTGTAATTGGACAAGCACAAGTTAATTTTCTTTACTTCTACTGTTCTCCTCCATTTTTAAGTTAAATTCCAAAACCACCAACACAAAGGCAAAGAAACATGAAGAGATAAAGAAGGGAGATAGAGTACTAATTTATATATCATACAATCCTACCAATGTGAAAGAAAGAAGAGAAGATACAGGAAACTTACCGATTACAATATATTCGTCAGCTAAAGAACATAATTCCAGAACTTTTAATTATGATCTTCAGCCATTATATATATGAATACAACCTTATTAGCATATATCTGTTAGCGATCTCGTTTCATTTTTTTTTATAGTTTTTGGTACTTCATTTTTATGTTAGCAATTTGTTTTGCTATTTTTCTGCAATTTTCTTGTATCGTCTGATATTATTAATCTCGGGTGTCATTATGCTGAGCGGTTGCATCCACTCCACTTTGAGGCTTTGAGCATGTCTTTGGTATTTTACCACAGCAGTACCATGACGATGGGGATCATCCTTGTAATACTTGTGGTTCTTTTTCAGGTAGTATAGTTAGCAATCTCAATAATAATCTTATTGGTTGTTATTAAATGAAATTAGCTAAGTTAAAATTGGTTAGGCAGGAAATGATTAGGTAATTTTTTTAAAAAGTAAAAGTTTAATAACATTTTAAATTATTGACTTCATGGTTATAATTTTTCAATTTTAACAAATAATCATTAAATTCATATGTATATAAAGTATTTAATTTTAAGATTTAGTGGTTTGTTTTAAGAATCATAATTCTATATAAGTTGATGATTTTAAAATAAATAATATTGCATAGACAATGCAATAAATATAAGTTAAATTATGTTGTAAGAATGATATTAGAGTAATGATTGAAAGAATGCTGGATGACTATTGATTTTTATCATTGATAAGTATATATTTTGATACATAGTAAAATTAAGCAAATTAATAATGGCATGTGATAGTGTCCACAGAAATAATGAGTGATGGTTATTGATATTATTATTGATCACAAGTTTAAATTTGATTAACATAATAATAAAAAATAATTAGATATTATTCTCTAATAATTGCTTTTGATTATGATAGAATGTTAGGATATGAGAAACAAACCATTTTAAAAAGAATGAAGTCTTATTAATGCTTTCATTAATTTGAATACTTTAATTGGTTCTCTCTCCTCTGCATACTACAAAGTAACAAAATAATTTAAACCCCACTTACCTGTGCATGTGCACCCTCTATGCTATATGCTCAGAGCCATTCTCCTTTCTATAATTTTCTAATAGATGCGGACATCCCCAAATCGACAAATGCTTTAATTTGGAGAGGCGTTGAATGGCTGTTAAACTTGGCAGATACTTTGAGATTCTTGCAATGCGAGATCCTAAGAGATTGAAGAGGAAAGGTTGGCCAACCATTCTGGCAATGCTTCCTCAAATCCCTCACCGTTGAAATTAATTATCCACAATATCTCGAGGGCAGTGAGGTGTTGACGTTGGTGGGGTACACTCTTCAGTTTATCCCATCCATATATCTCTAGGGATTTGAGGGACCCAGTCAAGTTGAGGTGTTGGATTGAGTTTAAAACTCCTTCAGGAAAAGCCTCCATCTCCTCTGAGAAACCACCAATGCTCAAAGACTCCAGTTGCGTGAGGCCGCCTAACCGGTCCTCCTCTGGGAAATCACTCAAACTGGGACACGTGGTGATTGCTAATTG
Source organism: Populus tomentosa (assembly GCA_018804465.1). NCBI lineage: Eukaryota > Viridiplantae > Streptophyta > Magnoliopsida > Malpighiales > Salicaceae > Populus > Populus tomentosa. The sequence continues at coordinate 428,589 of CM031995.1, forward strand.
AACAAGAGAAGGCAATTGTCGTAAACCATGCAAATCAATACTGATGAGCTTATCACAACCTCTAATCCATAATAGTCGTAGCGAAGACAATTCTTGTAAATCACTGATATGGATAAGCTCACTCCAATCAATTATGTACAATTGCTCTAGAGAGGCGCAACATTGTAGTCCGCTTGGAAGAGCTCCCAATTTACACCCATAAACAACCAATACCTTCAAAGAATATTTCAATTCTCGAAAATCACCAGGAATTGAGATCAACTCACCGCAGCCCTGTATACTCAATTCCACCAGAGCTGTGCAGTGATGTACACTTGGAATGGATGCCAGCTTTGAACAACTACTAATTTTAAATTCTACAAGAGATGAAAGACGACATATCGGAATGCTTTTCAACTTTCCACACTCCTCAATGCTCAACTCTTCAAGACAAGGAAATACTTGATAACTTTCTCCACCTGGTACCATCCATTCTTCAAGACCATCCATCCTGGATAGAGTGAGTTCTTTTAGTGCTGGAAACAGTACACCTGCGCTGTCTCTGCTGCTATAGAACTCATTGCCTATACATTTCACATTAGGCATTCCACTCATCTCTAGAATCTTAAGGCGAGGAAGACATCCAAGTGTTGGGAGTTGCCTCAACTTGCTGCAGCCATTCAATCTCAGCACCGTCAGATTATCGAGTTGCAAAATCCATGATGAGAAATCTTCACCCCTGTAACCTTTAATTTCCAAGCTTCTTATGTCTGGGTGAGGCTGCAGGCCTTCCAGCACATCCTCGCTATTGACACTGCTGTTACCTTCATCGTCACTCCATTCAAACACCAATTTGTTCATTCTTTTTCCACTCAGTTCTGCCTTCTCAGCTTCTTCTTTGTCTCTCACTTGCTCAAGCTTGCATATCTTTAATGCTCCGCTTAGTTCTTTCAAACATCCCAGCTCTTCAACCATATGATCTGGACCCACAACAAAAAAAGGCAGAGTTTGAAGGCGTGTTAAGAGTCTCACCTCAGCTGGCACTAGCTTTGGATCATCAAAATGAAGATGTCTCAAGCTCACTAAATTCCTCATTTTCTTGGGAAGCTTTTGTAGTGACTAATTATCAATGTCTTCAAAGAATACAATTCTCGAAAATCACCAGGAATTGAGATCAACTCAGGGCAGAGTTGTATATTCAATTCCACCAAAGCTGTGCAGTGTTGTACGCTTGGAATGGATGCCAGCTTTGAACAACAACTTATCCTTAAAGCTCGAAGAGACGTGAAGCCATGAAATTCACCAGACAAATATCTCAGCTCATCACAACTGTCAATTTCAAATTCTACAATAGATGAAAGACCACATATCGTAATGCTTTTCAACTTTCCACACTTCCAAATGGTCAACTTTTCAAGACAAGGAAATACTTGACCACCTTCTCCACCTGGTACCATCCATTCTTCAAGACCATCCATATCCCTCAAAGTGAGTTCTTTTAGTGCTGGAAACAGTTTTGGTGCGCTGTCACTGCTGCCACTATAGAACTCATTGCCTATACATTTCACATTAGGCATTCCACGTATCTCTAGAATCTTAAGGCGAGGAAGACATCCAAGTGTTGGGAGTTGTCTGCACTTGCTGCAGCCATTCAATCTCAGCACCGTCAGATTATTGAGTTGTAATATCCATGATGGGAAATATTCACCACCGTAACCCTCAATTGTCAAGCTTCTTATGTCTGGGTGAGGTTGCAGGCCTTCTAGCACATACTCGTTGTTAACATTGTTGTTACCTTCAAGGCTCCATTCAAACACCAATTTGTTCATTCTTTTTTCACGCAGTTTTGCCTTCTCAGCTTCTTCTATGTCTCTAACTTGCTCAAGCTTGCATATCTGCAATTCTCCTCTTAGTTCATTCAAACATCCCAGCTCTTCAACCATATGATTTGGACCCACAACAAATAAAGGCAGAGTTTGAAGGCGTGTTAAGAGTCTCACATCAGCTGGCACTAGTTTTGGATCATCAAAATGGAGATGTCTCAAGCTGACCAAATTCCTCATTTTCTTGGGAAGCTTCTCTAGTGACTTGCAATCAGTGAATCTTAATGTTTCCAAATGGTAGAGCTTGGTGATGGATTCCGGCAATGCTCTGATAGTAGTATCCGAGACATCAAGATATCTCAAATATCTCAGCTTGCAAATTGAATCTGGTAACGCTGTGATATCAGACCGTCGCAATTTGAGAGTTCTCCAGCTTTTGAATTTCCAAGACCCATTGAATACATCAACCATTGAGAAAACAGTCCGCAATTTTCTAGCATCAACCGCTGTTAATGCTGCCTCAACATCCCTACAAGATATGAGATTTAGATGACGAATATGAGATGAGCCATCAACGGCCAAATCCGCCTCCAGATTTAACACTTCTGATTTTGAGACCTGCAATGCAAGATCATGCACAAGATCATGCATCTTGCAACTTGTTATGATCTCATACCGATTCCTTTTAACATCTTGGAAAAAGGAATTTGCAAGCAAGTCATTGAAACACTTGTTGCCTTCGTCTTCCATCCTGCCATTTGATGGCCTGAGAAAACCTTCAGCCATCCAAAGTTGAATTAGCTCTTCCCTTTCAATTTCAAAATCTTTAGGAAAAATGGAACAGTATGCAAAACATTTTTTCAATGTTGGCGATGACAAGTAATCAAAACTTAATCTCAATATGCGCAAAGCTTTATTTCCATCCTGAGAATCCCAAATTCTACTGTTTAGAATTGACTGCCACTCCTGTGCCTGCTTTCCGTGAAGAGTTCCTCCCAAAACTTTAGCAAGCAATGGAATCCCTCCACATTTCTTTGCAATCTGTTTTCCAATAGACTCCAAGTCTGAAGGTATTGTTTCTCGTCCACCCCTGCTCACCTTTTGCTTGATAATGGACCAACATTGATCATCTGATAGTCTCCCTGGCTCGTGCTGAATCCCAGGAGAAGTCTCCATCATGTCTGCTACTTTCTTACTGCGGGTTGTAACAACAACAGCATTCCCATTCTTGCTGTTAATTTTTAACAGTTGCTCCTTCAAATCATCCCATTTACCATGGTCTTCATTCCACACGTCATCAAGAACAAGAAAAAATGTCTTCTTTTCCAGCTCTTTCTTAAGGTTTTGAAGAATTGCATCAAGACTGTTCAACCCACCCGTAGTTTTGTCAATCATTTGCAACATTGCTCCTAAAATCTTCACTTGATTAAAATCATTAGAAACACAAACCCAAATTGTTAAATCAAAGTGTTTTCTCTCCCTCACTACTGCACAAACCTTTTTTGCTACAGTAGTCTTTCCAAGGCCAGCCATCCCCACTATAGGGACAACCGAAAGGACATGTTGGTGTTTGGTCAAGCTAGTCAGCATATCCATAACTATAGAAACATCATCCTCCCTTCCTACAATTTCTGAGCTGTCAAGGAAGGAATCTGTCTGTCGATCTTGATCCCAGCTAACTTCTTGAGCTCTATCTACATGTAGAGATGTGAATTGAAATACAGCTGCATCTTTTCGAATTTCATCCAGTGCTCCATTGATCTCCTTAACTTTTTGACCCATATTCAGACGGAATGCGACAGGGTTGTGGAGTGAAAAGCAGTCACGTACCTTTCCCTTCTTTTGGTCTTTTCGGAGAATCTCATAAGCAAACTCGTCTAGAACATCTTCAGCATCGTAAGCTACATCTTGTAGTTTCTCCAGCCAACCCTTCACAGAATCGTCTGTGACTGACCTTCTTGCTGCATCTTGGAGCACATCTCTGATCATGATCAAGGACTGCTTGAGCTTTCGCAGCTGTCCCTCCAATCCCCAAGCAAGTCTGATCCCTTCAGCAGCTATGGAACTGACCCTTGTCAAAGTCGCCTCCATGGAAAACGTAAGAAAAAGCTCTGCTGCCATATTCTCTTGTTTGCTTTGGGAAATCAAAGAAGAAAGAGTGAGGAAAAAAGAGATAAGAATGGTCTGAAAGTTGTGAAGTAGGGATGAAATGAAGTGTGTTTTGGAATGGGGAGATGCATTCAACTTGAAACCAGAGGGTCCCTCCTCACAGTATTAATTGATTGATTGCAGCTGGCAGCATATTCCACGAACCACTACGGTCAAACTTGGCACGCTGAAGCCAAGATTAGAATAATTTATAAGTCTTCTTCCAGTCTTTCTTGCGTTCTTTCTTTCTTCTTTTTTATGCAGCGAGTTGGTGAGGACAAACCTTACATACAGTCTTCTGCAAAGTCTTTCTTTATATAAACATATATTTGAGTTAAAAAGTATTCTAATGGCCTCTACTTTTTCAATCAATGTGATGAGATTTGTCATATGACTTGGTATTACTGCAGTATATAGATTTTTTTGAAAAGTATACATTCACTCCTTGTTCAAGGCCCTCAATTATACTTCTCAAATGGGACAAAAAAAATTGGCAGACAAAAGAGCTTGCGACCTGCGCATCCGATGTGATCATCCCCTAACACATTAAATGTCAATAATCAGATTAATTATTATTGATCCATGTTTATTTGAACTTATTTGATATCATATTTGTATTTGATTTCATATATAAAAAAACACTCAAGGTGACTGCGTTTTCCAGAATCACATGAACTAACACCTGTTTTTAGCTAATTGACTTTTCTTCTAGTGGTGTGCTAATACATAGGTAGCATCGCACCCTGATGTGCCTGACCATATTAATTATTTCGTTTTGCTGTCTTTAGAACAGAGTGTTGTGTTTCATTCTCCTTTCCTATGCACTATCCATTTCCATGCGTTAAAGAGACTATTTGTTTCAGTATTTTAAAAATATTTTTAAAAAATTAAATTTTTTTATTTTTTTATTAATTTTAAATTAATATATTTTTATGTTTTTAGTATTTTTAAATTATTTTGATGTGCTGATATCAAAAATAATTTTTAAAAAATCAAAAAATATCATTATTATATATTTTAATACGAAAAATTATTTAAAAAATAATCATAATTATATTATCAAACAAGTTATTAGTTTGCTTTGTGATACTGCGAGATGCCCCATTGCTTTCTGCTGCAATTCTTTTTTTTTTTTTGTGTGTGTGTGTGGCTAAACGATGAATATTCATGAACATCATTAGAAAACTAAAATAATTACTGAATAATCACAGTTAATTGTGTGTGTGTCTATATATATATATATATGAGTTGACGTATTGTGATGAAAGTAAGCAGTTGGCCGGTCAGTTGCTTTCTAGGAATTTTATTCTTACGGTGAAGAAAATAATAGAGATTTAGGGTAGGATCCCAATCCCAATTCACCAAATATCTTATATTACCCAACATAATATTATATTATATTATAATATTTATAAATTATTTTGTAATGAATTTTATTGTTAAAAAATTCTTTTATATAATACAAATATATAAAATATATGATGTTAATAAAAAAAATTATTTCCATCAACTTTAATATAATAATATTAAAATTATAATTTTTCTAAATACTATTGCAATTATCTCAATTCATCAAAAATCTGGAATCAAGATACTGAAAAGTAACAACCGGAAATACTTACCTTTAGACTTATCTTGTTTTGGTTTCACATGTGGAATATCTTTACAGTTGTTTTTTTTATATTAAAGATCTTTTTTTTTTTTTGAAAAATAGTTTTTTTTTAAAGTGAACTTTGAGAAAATAAATTATTTTTCGATGTTCGATAGTGTAATGAAAAATAAGTTGGAAAATATTTTTCAGTATTTAATTATGTCATGAAAAATGAGCTGGAAAATAACTTATTAATGTTTTATTTTTTTCAAGTTTATTAAAATAATACGGAACAAATCTTACAAATTAAAAAGTTGAATAAGAATGAAATTGAAAAAATTATAATTTCATAAATTATCTCAAAAAAATAATAATTATTATCAAAATAATAGAGATCAAATCTAACAAAAAAAAATTTAAAGATGAAAAAATTAAAATAATAATAATTATCATTTCATAAATTATTTCAAATAAAATAAGTAACAATTAAAAGAATAAGGATCAAATTTTATAAATAAAAAAATAATAAGGAAAAAGCAAATAAACAATATATATATATATAGCAATAAAAAATTTGAGGACCAAATTAATTTGATATCATTTATAAATAATATAATATTATTAAATTTTTCATAACTTTCAGAAAATATTTTTCATTTAAAATAAAAAAAAAATACTTTTATAAAAACCAAATCCAATAAAAACCAAGCCTAAAAGTATATATTTGAAAGTTCGGTTTGAGAGCCAAGCCTATCCACGGCATGGGTTCAAGAGTATTTTTTGACTCTAGCGTCCTAAAAAAATAAATAAAAAAAATAGTGTAAAAATTTACAAAAATAACATAATTTCAAGACTTTTTTATTTTGCAATATATATATATATAGTATTAAAAAAATTTAGATATTCTATAAATATATTTATATAATATAAATATATATTTCAGATTAGTTTCGAAAAATTTCAAGATAGATTTGATAGTATTCATATCATTTTTATTATCTATCATGTTTAAAAAATTCCTACCTGTTCACATTCGTAGTAGGTAAATGTTCATTATATTCAAATTAAATTATCATCTTTAATAGCAATACGAAACTAGCAGTAAGTATTTTGGGTAAGATCTAGGTATAATTCATCTTTTTCAAAAATAAAAAGCAGCAAAAAAATGTTTTTCTTGCTATTAATTTTTGGATTGTATCGCGGTTCGAACGATGAAAACAACAAGGTCCACCACCAAACCTAAATTCCTCGGGCCACACACAGACCTGCATTTCCAGCAACTCTCATTCTCTCTGCTTTCTTTTTGTCTCAAGTTGTAAACCGAGCATACAAGGCTTTCAGTAATTTACTTGATGAATGCCTACCTTGTAACAGATTTGAAACTTGTTCAAAAACATAAGTTTTTAGGTGAAACTGTGTTAAAAGACCTAATTTAATTTAAAATACTATTAGGAACGACAACAAGTATTTATTAATTCGGTTTCTACTATATACTTGCTCTATTTATTATCTGGATATTATTTATTATACAACATAAATAAAAATTATATATATGTATTAAATAATTAAATTATTAATATTATACATATATTATGCAACATGAAATAAAAAATTAATATATATATATAGATATATTAAATGATAAAATTATAAATACTATAAATATATATGTATATCATGTCAGTATTATATATTTTTTTACATATATATATATATATATTATATTGAATTAAAAAAAAATACATACATACATTATAGTAACACAATTTCTTTTGTCTCATGAACACCTATTTGAGAGGCGGTTACTTTTGGCTTTGAGATTTTTTTGAAAAGTATTATTGTTTTTTGAAAATATTAATTTTTTAATGTTTTTAATAATTTTAATGTATTAATGTTAAAAATAAAAAAAAATATTTTTTAATATTTTTTTTTAGAAAAAAAAATAGTTTTGAAAAACAATATTGACGACATTACAAAACATACACTGAATATAAACCCCAGCTGCATGCCGGTCTTATTATTAATAATAATAAATAAATAAACAAATAAAAATTAAATAAAAGGAAGAAATGAAAAATGAAAAAAATATTGTTTTCTGTTTTTAATAAACAATTTTTTTTGTTTTCTTTTTTCCTTAAAAAAAATAATAAAAAAATCACTTTCTTTCGTGAACCAAATATCTAGGGATGAACTTCCCAAAAAATGCTAATGAGATGACCAGAATCAATTTGTGGGCCGATTCAACAAATCTCTCGTAAACCACTTAGCAGCATCATCATGGCGATGATATCTCCAAAATCACTACTGCAAGTACCATCACCTACCTGTCTTTCCTCTGCAAAATATGGCCAATTTCTCTCAGTAACAACCACCCCTACTTTCTCTCCCAAAAGAACACCCCTTACTCTTATCACTACCCGCAGTGCTAAGAAACCCTCACGTCTCATCATGGGGGCCTCTGCATCCAGTTTCTCAGCAGACATAGGTGGAGTTCTAAGTGATGTTAGCATTTTTACCACTGCTGGTCAACCTGTCATGTTTAAGGATCTCTGGGACCAAAACGAGGTTTTAATAGTTTCTCTTAATCTAATGTTGCAATTGTGTGTAACAGTTTACTTTTAATGTTTAACTCAATAATTTGTTGGTTAACTATGTAGGGAATTGCTGTTGTTGCCCTTTTGAGACACTTTGGATGTCCTTGCTGGTTAGTCAAGTAATGATGTTTCCTCGTCTTGAAAAAATGTTAACTTTTTATTTACATATTTTTTTGTTTTGCTTGGTTTTTTATCATGATGATAAAGTTGGGAACTTGCTTCCTCGTTAAAGGAATCGAAAGAAAAATTCGATTCATCCGGGGTCAAGCTAATTGCAATTGGTGTCGGTACTCCTAATAAAGCTCGTTTGCTGGCTGAAAGGGTATGTAGTGGTTCCTGAATTATCCATTTTGTTTTGTTTATGTTTTACAAGCTGGAATATTGATAGTTTGGCAGCCATCAATCATTAAGCTGGTGACATTTTATTAAATAAAGATTGAAAATTATTGTAATGGATCCTTGGACACTTCTTCTTGCTTTCCTTTCTTTCTCTAACAAGTTAAGTTTAAGGTGAGCGGCTCAATAAAGATTTGGCTTGTTGCTTTCTGCTCTAAATTTTGCAGTAAAGCATCTTCTGTAACCATCTTTCCTAAGGTTGGAGATGCTTGCTTTTCTGTATTACTGTACCACATATATATCGTCAATGAGCAATTATTCAATACAACAGGAGATACTCCTCCCTCACATATTAATGGGGTTCGCAGTTTGTGATTATGGTGGGTCCCACTTGCATGTGAGAGGCTGTTAGTATACTGCCGGAGTGTTGAATAATTTCCATCATCGACCATTTTTTCAGGAAATTCCAAGCCATCACTGCATTTCTTTCTTTTGTTGTTTTTGTAACCCGTGGGCTGTTTTTCTTTGGGGCATTGCTGTAACTGATCAATGTCTTGTTGATGTTGCATGATCAGTTACCATTTCCAATGGATTGCCTTTATGCTGATCCTGAGCGCAAGGTAATAATATATATTCAAGTCTTACATCCACTTGTATTTCTTAGTTTCCTATGGCAGACACTGAAAGACACTGTATTTTAGGCTTATGATGTCTTGGGCTTGTACTATGGTCTTGGACGTACATTCTTCAATCCGGCTAGTGTAAGCTTCCTTTTTTATGCTTTCTGTTGAAGTCTGCTTGGAGCATGTCTTTATTTGCAGCAGGCATCATTTTTCTTGTTTTTGTTACAGGCTAAAGTTTTTTCAAGATTTGATGCTCTGCGAAAAGCTGTGAAAAACTACACCATCGAAGCCACCCCAGATGATAGAAGTGGTGTACTGCAACAGGTTTGATTTATTCCTGTCTACTATCCAGTGATGATGAATTTTTATCTATAGATTACCTGTAGGTCTTGTCATTGGTCTTCCCTTGATAGAGTTGCAAACAAGCCAACCCAATCAGTACTGTCAATCTGTTGGTGTTCAAGCTTGCTTGGTTCAGAGTAGAATAATGTATAAGTTTCTAAAGTTTTACTGTGATCAACCATCCTTCCATAATTCTAAAGGTTGCTTGATGGCCCTTACAGTTTAATAAGTAGCGAAGCTTATACTCCTTTTGTGTTCCATTATCACTGCTAAAATATCTTTTGATTATTTGGTTCAAGAAACAGGAAGATGAAGTTTTACGAAGTACTCGTAAAAGAATTGTCAACCTTAAAAATACAGGTGTCCAAATCCAATCAGAAACTCAGGAAGCTTGACCTTGGTTCATTTAAGCATGTAATCCGAAAAATCAAGTAGCAATATAGACATGCTGCAAAGCTATTTGCCAATCCCAGTAACGAGCTGTTTATGAATAGTTCATCTGCAAAACTATCTTCCCTTGCTATCATTCAACCAAGTTCTGTTTTATTTTTGTCAGGGAGGAATGTTTGTTTTCAAAGGGAAGCAGTTACTGTATGCCAGGAAAGATGAAGGGACAGGAGATCATGCCCCGTTAGATGATATCTTTGAGATTTGCTGCAAAGTTCCTGTTGCATGAAGGTTCACCGCGTAGTAAGTATCAATATTTGACTTGTCAGTTTCCTGCTTTTTATCTGCTGCCTTGTAATTGCAGCAAAAATATAATGGTTTTCAGTTTTAACGAGGAAATACTGGCAGTGGCATATAATGCCTGTCAAGTATAGTTATCATAGCTCGCCTGTATATTTTATGCGTATCTTGTTCAACGCAGAGATTACAAACACTTGACAGAAATTTAGTCATATAAAATAGAGCGATCATGTTTGTGTCATGTCATGCCATCATAGACAACTAATGTAATTCCCGCATTAATATATAATTAAAATGATGTGATTGCGTAGTTCTTGTAAATAAAGGCTGATTGACAGATGCAAAGAAGAATATTTTGAGAGGAGGGAGGAAAAAGAATAACCAGAGTGAGCACTTTACTTGGAAATTCCTCGTATGTTTTAACACAAAAAAAATGTTAATCTATCCTCTTTTTCTTGCATGTCAATTACTACAAGTAGGGAAAAGTTGCTCTTTATTCCCCGTATGTTTTGTGCTGTAGTGATGATCACGTTGAAGTGGAATTCAATATTTCCTAATCTATCACATTATGAAGCTTTAGCTTCTATAACAAAGAGTCAAATATGTTATAAAGAATCTATGATATCTATGGTAAATTTGCGAAATGTTATGAAAAACTTAGGGCACCGAATTGACGAACAACTCCGGAAATTAACATGTCCTGAACTAGATTATGATGCATGAATTGCTTGAATGGAATTTGTTCTTGCTAGAGCTTCTCAAAGGGGGGATACAAAAGGTTTATGTTTAAGATGACGATGTACTGTTAGAGCTGTCGTCATGCGTGGAACATTGTAATTATCAAGCTATGGAAAATACAATCAGCACGCCTTATAGTGGTTTATGATCAATCAATTGAACTTCGAGATATGATTAGCATAGCTCTAGTTGCTTGGACCAAGGTTTGGTATGCTCCAAGTAGTTGCTAACCTCTCCAGATACAAATGGAAATGACTTGATCAGCTCAAGCAAAAACAAACGGTGCCCGATGATTCTATCAAGAAGGCTTCTTGTTCCAACTATCAGGGGAATCAGCTGATTGAGTTCTGGAGAGAATATTGGGGTTAAAAGGAACAAGACGAGGTTTTCTCCCGAAGATGGTCCCTTTACCTCGGGGTTTAAAGCTCTTTATCTCCCCTCGAACCCATGTGGATCTGTTCATGCTAAGGTATGATAATTAATATAATTATAACATATGGTTTTTGATTACTTGGAGGCAAATGCCTGGAGTGATAATGAACCACTGAAAAGCTGCTCTCGTTCTGAGTTTTGTGTGGGATATGTACTGCCGATAACGAACCTTGGACCAATCCTTGGGATGATATGTGACCGAGAGATGTGCTCTCAATTATTCTCCTGGGTCCAATCCAACAATGGCGAGCTTTAGGCTGATTGGGCTATCAAGACCTTCAAGAGCCTAAACCGATGGTGTGTGCCTTCAGGTGGTACGTTGACGTCAGGATGCCCCCGGATCCAAACAACATTGGGTCATTTGAGTGAACCTTGAAGCTCATTATAACCTTGGGCCACTTTTTCCTCGAGCCTAGCTGTGGGACAGTAGGCACGGGCCATATCTAAAGAGTGTGAACACCATGTCCATGAATGTGGGTATGAAAAGTTAGACCCAAGTTAAAGATGGTACACCATGTCTGCAAAACATTAATGAAGATCATAAAGAGAAAGCAAATGAGCAATCTAGTGTTGCATAGAGCCGTAGAGAAGGACAGTCGTCATGTCAGTTTTTTATGATGATTAGTAAATTTAAGTGATATTGATGCGGGTCTTCAAAATCCTGTCGAATACCATTTGCACTGGTTAGCTACATGTATAAATTACCTCATTCAACAGGAGTACGAAGACTGTGGCTTGAATATGCTAGAATGAATTGTTTTTTATTTTAAAAAAATTATTTTTAATATTAATATATCAAAACAATAAAATTATATAATTATTTTTCTTTAAAAAATTATAAAATATGATTTGAACCGCCAAACAAACAACCTCCTTTATCATATTTGAAAGTTCGAACGTGCACCTTGAATGATGGTTGAAACTACCTTCTTGCTGCATTGTGCTAACATTTCCTCCATTGATTTCCCTTTTCTTTTCCCGAGTGTTTATCATAATCACATACATTTCAGCCTTGCATAGGCATGCCATAAACGAAAGTAGTGACCTAATAGTTCCACTATTAATGAAGTAATTAGGGAAATTGTTATAAAACTCTGCCAGCTCAACAAGTTAATCTTGTATCTAAGCCAAGATAGTTAAAAACAAATATCACTTAAAACATCATTGTTTTAGGATTTCTTTTTTAAAAAATTCCAAACTTTGATCAACCGGGATTAATTTACTGGAATCATGACATGGGTTTAGGCTCAGTTGATTCTTGAGCTGGGTTGATCCATGGTTGAATCTTATAACTATGATTACATTACATGTTGCACCTCTTTTTCAGTCGATGAAAGCTCTTGGATCTTCTGTAATTCCAGTCGCATGAGGATGGATATGTAATCCGGAGAAAAACGAATATGTTTCACCATTCAAGTGAGTGAACCAATAAAGTAAAAAGGTGTGCACTGAGAGAATTCTTGTTTCTCTGGTAGATACGTCAAGGAAACTTTCCCAGTTCATCACGAAGTTTCAAATTCATCAACATCCAGTGGGTTTTGAATATAAAGTTGTCACGGGGAGCTCAGTTTTACTCCAAATCCAACGCATGCAAATTGACCTTTTCACTAAAAAAATTAAGTGAAATTTAACCACCCAAGTAAGAGTTAAATCAAACGGATGGCTGTCCTAATCAATCATGCTTTCTAAAGTCAAATACGTCTGCCACCTCTTTAGAAAAACACCCAAATGCCATAAACAAACATCCCTCTTTGGTGTCATTCCTTGTGCTGTTGGGAAGACAAAGCGAAAGTGGAAAGCAAATTGATCCATATTTCCAGGGCCTTTGTTGCAGACATGAAAGGCACCTCTTGTAACCAAAGATGGGATAGGAGTTTGGATTTTTCTTTGAAAGAAACCCTACCAGCACCACCTTATTTTGTATGTGTGTGTGAATATTATTCACTTATTTCCCTGCAGAACTTTCTCTGTTTGCACTCTTTCTTTAATACAATTCAAGGGTTCCAGGAGTGTGGACAGCTTGGTGATTGGTGCTTTGATGGCATCAATAAGTGAATATAGGGTTGGGCCATTGCTTGCTCCCCATGTAAATCTCCATCGGTTTCTCTATTTGTGAAGCAAAATCTAGCAAGGTCTTGTCTACGCAGCAGGGCTATGATCACCACTAAGTTTAGCCTATCTCTAGCCTTTTTTTTTAATGACAAGATAAATCTGTTCAAAATTTTGGAAATATTATTTCCTTTTAAGAAACAAAACGCTAGTTCTTACACTGACCAAAGAAGTCTAGAAAGAGAATCTTATTTCTGAAAAGGACATGTCACATTTGCCCTAGACCACGACAATTCAAAGGACGGGGGAGGGAAAAATTGAGAGGAAGGTAAAGCAAGTAAAGAGAGTAATGAGGTTAAGTTGGGAGGAGGCTGTAAAGAGCTGGCAGGAACAGATGAACAGAGCACTTTATTTTTGCACAGTTATTAAACCCGTTTCATTCTAATTCTCTCGATTAACCTTCCAACTTTATAGTTGTAAGACCTCTTTCAAGGCCTAGCCAGTTTAGAGGCCACGTCAATTCTATAATTATTTTATTTTGGATAAGAAAATAAAAATAAAAATCTCAAAGTTGACATGGATAGGTCACCCAGATTATGAATTCACCTGTAAAATCTCTCAAGTTTAGACAGGTTGTTATTTAAAGCAGTTTTAAATAAAGACAAATTCAAATTAAGTTATGGAACCATAAAATATTAGGTTAATTTATTAAATCAGTCCGAGTTAATAATGAATTACAGTTCCTTTCCATTCAAGTGTAATAATCTATCTCAGTACTGTCTATATTATTTTTTGTCCCTGTTTTTCCACCATTACTTCTTGTTCTCTGGTTTTTTGTATGAACAATATATTTTCAGGTCCATTAAAAAGTGTTTGGTGTTCTTGTTAAAAATTATTTTTAAAAAATTTTGAATTTTTTTATTTTAAATTAATATGTTTTTTATGTTTTCAGATTATTTTAATATTTTGATATTAAAAATAATTTTTTAAAAATAAAAAAAATTATATTAATATATTTTTTAAAAAAAATATTAATTTTTTTTTAAAAAAAATTACATTTTCAAACATCATCTAAGAAATTCTGATGTTATAGCAGCACAGTGAATTGGCAACGAGTTCCTGTACATTTGAGAACTGGAGAGTAATTAACTCCATCAGGAGTTAACTAGATATTAAATGTTCTACGTCATTGGTTTCGCTTAATAGTTAATGCTGTTACGTAGTCATTCTCTTAGGGCCGTTTGTTTTATACAAAAGTATTTTTTAAAAGTTGTTTACATGTAAATTAAATTTAAAAATTATATTATTTTTTAATATTTAGTAGTGTTATAAAAATTAAATTAAAAAATATTTTATAGTGTTTGACAATATCATAAAAAATACTAAAAATAATTTATCAATATTTTAAATTTTTTCAAGTTTATTAAAAATAACAAGGACTAAATTTAATAAATAGAAAAAGTTGAAGAAAAATAAAATTTAAAAAATATTAATTTTATATATTATTTTAAATAAAATAAATAATAATCAAAATAATAAATATTAGGCATAATAAATAAAAAATTTTAAAAAATCAATTTTATGAATTATTTCAAGTAAAATAAATATCAATAAAAAAATAAAAATCAAATCTAAAAGATAAAAATTTTCAATTACAAAATTAACAAGAAAAAAAATAAATTATAATAAAAAAATAAGAATAAAAAATTATATAAAAATCAAATTTTAAAAGGTGATATTGAAAAAATTTTAAAACAAAATATATAATAAATAAGATTAATAATAAAATTTAATATAGTTAACAAATAATATTTTTTAAAAATATATATTTTTTAATAATAATAATAATAATAAATTGCTACGAGGAAACCACTTTTGATGAAATGCACGGTCACAGAAAACAAACTGGTATCCACAGTGATCATTAACGGCTAGATTTGCCTCACTTTTTTGCTTATGATTTTTGAATAATTGGTGCCTTTTTTCGTCATCGCAGTGCATCACTGTCCACTACACAGTCACAAATATGAATTTAATACTCCTAGTTTTTCTCTCTCTCACACACACATGTGTGATCATTTACTCGCTTAAGTTTAAGCATTTCTAGATTTTTTTCTAATTAAATAAAATGCTATGTTAATTAGTAGTATGTTCCATTATTTATGGTTTTATATAATGTATAGTTAGATAAATAATGAAAAAAAGGGATCAACCAATTTCTTTTTAATGAATCAATGATTTTTCCTTTTAGGTATTTCATGAGTACTGTCTTGTACATGTTTTACGATAATAGTAATGTATACAGGATGTATTAATATTGTATATAAAAAAATTTAGCCATGGGTCTCTAGTCTCTGAACACCCCTGCGCTTAATTTATTGATCAGCTCTACCATGAAAGTGTCGGGATTATTGTTTTAAAAACTGGATTTAACGCCTGAATTGGTAAGCTTAATGAGGGAAAAAAAAGAGATTTCGATGACTCGTTTAAAATTTGACTATCAATTCATTAATTTTTTTATTAAAACGAAATCGTTTTAATTTATTTTTGAAAAACAATTAAATCAACTATCTTAACCCATTACTCAATCCAGTTAATTTTAAAAACTATCATGCAAATAGTTTCATGTGTCTCATCATTCTCGAGATATTGTTGTTCACTTGGCATGTCAAATTTGTATTTGTGTTTGTTTTTCTAAAATTCAACAATAAGGAATATATTTGTATTAACTTTTACGTCAATCAAGAGTATCTCTCTCGGCAACATTAACAAAAAAAAAAAAAAGAGCAAAAGCGGGCTTGAGGCTGTGCTAGCTACAGGCTCCGCGAAAGGTGAGATTGGCTATGAATATCGCAAGGCATTTGATGAGTATAGTTGCCATGTCGTGGCTTCTGACATCCCTAAACGAATCAACAAGAGATTAGGCCTTGAGGAGAGTGTATCTTCAGCTGTCATATCCAAGCATTGATGTCTTGACCATCGATGCCGGGCTAGGAAGTACCGGTCCTTTAGCTTGGGAAATCAACACGCTAGGGCAGTCAAGGTTGTTCAATACCTTGCATGCTAAACTAAAATCCCGTTTGTGGTGCGAGAGGTAGCAGCCCATGCCATGTTTTCAAACCTGCTTTTTTAAACCAGAAATTAACCCGTAGATCAGAATTAAGAGTGTGGTAATGATTGTTTTTTAAATAGTTTTTTGTGCTGAAAAGTATGTTAATAATATTTTTTTATTTTTTAAAAATTATTTTTAATATCAGCACATCAAAACAATTCAAAAAATACAAACCATACTCAATTTTAATAATAAAAAAAAATTAATTTTTTCGAAAAACAAGATAAAACACAGTACCAAACGGACATAACACAGTTTGGAAGAGACACTGGACTATGAAACAAAGTCCAGTCTTTCAAAAGTCACGGAGTTTTGGAGTTTCTGTCATGGAGGGTATAGTGGTCAATGCCCATCGAGGACAGTTGACCTAACTGTAGTTCTGTTGAAGGACCACTGGGAACCTTGTTAAAGAGAGGAGACACCGAGGAGCTGCTTCCCCACCAAAGGGTGTCGAGAACGAGTAAAAGCAAGTTTTGCCGAGGCAACCAAAGCTCCTTTGCTAGGCCCAGGAACCATTTCTAGCAAGCATTTTAATGCCCTAGTGCTGTTGTTGGTGGGTTTGCTCATCATTACTTCAATCAGAAAAGGATCTTTCTTTTCTCCATTCCATCCGTTCTCTGTACATCAATCTCTCTTGAAATTCCTCCTTTCTTTTCCAAACCAAATCATTTCCCCGCGAAAATCTGTCTCTTGAGCTCGGTCATGCATGATCTTGCATGCACATGTAATGAAATTTATTAAGTAAACATTATCAACTCGGAACATCCTTGATGGAAACTATGTCAAACATTTGACCGACACGAGAATTGAGATAAACTTCGTTCCAAACCAACCTTGAATTTAGTAAAACCTCAGAGCAAGCTGACAGGGGCCATAAAGTAAGGTCATCATATATACTTGAAACATATATTAATTACAAATATTCAGTTACAAATTGAACAACCACGAGCTATATCAAATTATCCATGTAATTCTAAGCTCTATATTGAATAAAATCATGCTAGATATAATTGTTTTTATGGGTGAAGTCATGGATGAAAGAATATGGTTGGAAACTAACGAGTAAATGAATATGTGGAACGTCAATCGAAAGCATAAGTACATATAATTCCATGGTTTTATACATATGAAATCCATCTAACTTAATCCATAAAATTATATAACCATTCATGTCTGTCTTTTTTTTTTCGTGAAATGGTAATAAAAAACTATTCAAGTAATAAAAAGTCAGATAGAAACAACGGGAGCGAGGAAGTAAAAACTAAACATATTTTCCTTTGCATGAGGGCTTTTGGTATTGATTAAAAATATATTAAAATATTTTTTTAAAAAAATTATTTCTCATATCAACACTTTAAAATATAAAAAAATTAAAGTTAAAAAAATATAATTTTTTTAAAATATAAAAACAAACACACTGTATATTTTCAAGCATCAAAACATATACTTGTGATGTCTCTCGGAGAGCTCGTTTTTCATAAACATTTCAAAAATAATTTTAAAAAAGTTAAGTTCTTTTAATTTTATTTTTTTTTGTGTTTTCATACATTCTGCCATACACTATAAGAAAACAGGCTTCTTAGCAATGTATTTTTTTCATCAATAACCAGTATAAACTCAATCGCTGACCTATTAGCGACGAAACTTTTCTGTCGCTGGATGGAAGCAACGAACCAAAATAAACCTTGCACGCACAGATGTTGACATGCACCATAGATTTTTAGTGATGGGATTTTCTATCGGTAACTGATATAAATTTAATCTCTGACCTATAAGCTATGAAACTTTATCGTTGCAGTCAATTTTGATTGGAAATTTGACAGCATACAAGCATCTAGTTTGCAACCGCGCAAGTGATTTTTGTTGCCTTCTTTGGATATATTTTATGCGGCCGGGCATGAGTTTCTGCGGCAGAGCATCATGATTTGTTTCCACATTAAGTGTTATATTTGAACTAGTTTGTGAGTTAATTAGATTAATGTTTTTTATATGATTTTAATAGTATATTTTTATATTTGTTTAATATATGAAGATAAATTTAATAAATTTTCTTAAATATTAATTTTAAGATTTGAACAGAAGATACATATTCTTAACCATCTAATTAACTATTTGAGTTTATAAAGCGCTATAATGCCATCAAGTAACTCTCCAAGAAGCACTTCCATTTGGCTAGTGTACTATTTTTTTTATTGACCATTTTCCTTCTGAGTATTTTAGGACAAAAAATATTTTGTAAAAAGCTGCTGTCCGTGAGAATCAAGATTTAAACCTCATGCAAGTAACCTATAAACTAATAAACATTTTCAAGACTTGTCAGAATCACAATCCATAATAAACCAAACCAATCTCCAGCCAAGGAGGTCCTCTGCTTGCTTGGTTCTATTTAGCTTGTGCGCACTCCATGGTAACCAGGTCTCATGCACCGAAGACAATTTTTTACAGGACTCGTGTACTGAGCTAAGTTTTTAATTGAACGAGGCCATGTATATACACTAAAAATAAATAAATTTAATTGAATTTTGAATTATTCAGTTAACTTTACTGAAATAAATAAATAAAAGTCATTTTTCGAAGGGCTAGGATGATATCTTGACACGAGAACTCGGAAAACTAAACTCATTTTTCGAACCGGTCTCGAATCAGGTATCACAGCTACGCTCCAGGCAGGACAAGACAAGAAAGACGGTCAGAGGACTGAGCTTGACTTTGGCAAGGTAAGATGCTCAGTGAATACGGCGTCGTCTCCCTTCAATTGCGTGGCAGAGACCCCAAAGAGAGGAGGGGGTAGTAGACAGAAGACGAGATGCCTTGCTGCTGCCCGCCTATATCTATCTATAAATCCCTGTGAGGTGGAAAT
This sequence comes from Populus tomentosa, assembly GCA_018804465.1. NCBI lineage: Eukaryota > Viridiplantae > Streptophyta > Magnoliopsida > Malpighiales > Salicaceae > Populus > Populus tomentosa. The sequence goes on from CM031995.1 coordinate 447,903, forward strand.
AAAGTAGGCCCTGCAGGACTGAACATTGAAGTGACTACAAGATGGACCGCTTTGTCTTTCTTTCTGCCCCGTGCTGTGAAATCTACTGATGCCTGCGCTTCTCGCATTAATAAAGCAAAAGCATGATGTGGTTTAGTTCGTGTTTGATAAGATGTTTTTTTTTTTTATTATTTGCTTTATATTTTATTCATCAAATACTGGCCTATACGTAGAGCATAGAGACTTCGTTATGTCTGCTGGGTTTTGCAGGGCATGGAGATGAATATCCCTTTTTTTTAAAACTAATTTTTGTTTTAAAATATATTTAAATAATATTTTTTATTTTTTAAAATTTATTTTTATCATTATCACATCAAAACCATATAAAAATATATAAAAAATATATTTTAAAAAATCAACACCAAGTTATATTTACATTTCTAACAATTTTTTTAGTTTTTTATTTATTTTTAATATTAACATATTAAAATTATTATAAAATATTAAAATAATATTATTTTTATTTTTATTTTTTAAAAAAATATATTTTTAAAATGCAAGTAAAAACAATGTGGTGTAACTGGTACCGCCAGGAATATTTGTGTGTTTAATACTTAGTACAAAATATTTTTTATTTAAATAATATTTTTATTTTTGATATAAAAATATTAAATTTATTGAAAAACTATATATCAATTTTATATATTTTCGGACGACACGCATTTTAAAAACACAGCCAAACACTTGCTGAGACGCAATGAGAAACAACCGTGTATGACAAACGAACCCTTAATGGTATCTTGGGATCATGGCGGTATTAATTAAGGAAAAGAAAAGGAAAAAAAAAAAGGCAACAAGGGAGCACAGGGTAAAGTAAAAGAAGAGGTCTTTCTCATACACAGATCCCTATGGAATGCAGATAGGATTCCCGGCATTGCTTGCTGGAACTCATTCTTTTTGTTTAGTTTAGAGGGAATTGCTTTGTTCTCTTTTAGATCTTTTCAGATAGAGAGAGAGCATAGATTCAGTAGCAGGAGTTTGGATTTGTTAGTGGCTAGACTTGGTCCTGCGTCCACTATATATCCCGTTCTTCAACTAGCTAGAAAACAAACGAATGCCATGTTGTTGCTTCACGATTAGATTATTTCTTGACCGATCGTTGTCTTGCCCTGCCCTTGCCTAAGATTCTTTTGAAACTAAGTTAGAATCCAGCAACATCAAAACACAAAAGAAATGAAGTCGATGAACAATGATGATGATCACAATAACCATAATGCAAATTGGTTAGGCTTCTCTTTGTCCCCTCAAATGAAAATGGAGGTTCCATCAGGTGCTAATCACCATCACCAAACGTCGTCTCCCTCTGCAGCTATTCCTACTGCAATCCCAACAGGTTTTTTCCACTCCCAATTACCACAACTCAACTATGGCATTTACTATGGCGTTGATGATCAGGGTGAAAATGGAGGGTTCTACTCTCCTTTGCCTGTGCTGCCACTCAAGTCTGATGGCTCACTTTGTATGATGGACGCTCTCACAAGGACACAGCCTCAAGGTTTGCCTAGTATAGTTCAAACTTATTAGAATACCCTGTAGTATATTCTTTTCTTTTGGCTTTTGTTTTGTGCTTGGGGTAAATGCTGTCTCTCAAACTTCTGGACACTTGTGTTTGACTTTTTTTTTATGTGAAGCAACAATGGTAACTACTTCAACACCAAAACTAGAGGACTTCTTTGGTGGTGCAACTATGGGGACCCATCACTATGAAAGCAATGATAGAGAAGCTATGGCTCTTAGCTTAGACAGTAGTCCTAGTATGTATTATCACCAAGACCCGGATCATGAGCCCAACAACCAAAATTGTCTAAACCATCTTCAACAAAACCCCAGACAGCAGCAGCATCAACACATCCAAGTTCAGCACTACCCATGTTACTCTAACTTTAGGAACAACGAGATGTTAGTAGGAGAGGATGCTAAACAAATGGCTCAGGGGTCAGATTGCAGCCTTAAGCTTCCAAACATGGGAGATGATGGGATAAGTGGCATGAAGAATTGGGTTTCGAGAAACTATCAAGGTAACCATGCCATGGAGCAGAAGATGCTTAGATGCATGGTAGAAAATGGAGGTGAATCTGGGCCAAATATTAGCGCAATGGCATATGGGGATTTGCAGTGTTTGAGCCTGTCAATGAGTCCTGGCTCCCTGTCAAGCTGTGTTACTGGTTCTCTGCAAGTCTCACCTTCTGTGAATGACTGTGCAGCCATGGAAACCAAGAAAAGAGGACCTGGAAAGGTGGATCAGAAGCAAATTGTTCATAGGAAGTCCATTGATACATTTGGGCAAAGAACTTCTCAATATAGAGGTGTTACAAGGTTACTGCTTCTTTTACCCTTAATCCCTTTTTTTTTTTTCCATTACAATAAAGTCTGTCTTTGCACGTTAGTTTTTGCACTGCTCTTCCCTGTTGTCTTTGTTTCCTGTCTTGTCTGTGCCTCTGATCTCCTTTCTTTTCTTTTCATTTTTCAAAAAAATTGCTTTTCTGTCCCTTTGTATACATTAGATTCGTAAGAACAGATTATTTAATGGATTTTCTTTAATCAGGCATAGATGGACTGGGAGATATGAAGCTCATTTATGGGACAACAGTTGCAAGAAAGAAGGTCAAAGCAGGAAAGGAAGACAAGGTTAGCAAATAAATGCTTGAAAATCAACCATTTTCCCTATGATTTTCTTGTTTTGAATGCTTAATATATCACTGATATTTTTTTTATTTGCTGGGGATGCCATTTCAAACAAATGATGATGCTCAGTTTATCTGGGTAAGCCTTTTTCATGTATACAATGATCAGGCATTTTAATACACGCATACACACGAGTAATATTTATGAAGGCAATCCAAAATATAAATTTCAGGGGGTTATGATATGGAGGAAAAAGCTGCAAGAGCTTATGATCTAGCTGCACTCAAGTATTGGGGACCCTCTACTCATATCAATTTTCCTGTAATGATGTTAACCTTTTTTTATTTTTTGTTCCAATTTTATAGGGGGAAGGGGGCCTCTTTTGCAATTCTTGTACTGAAATTCAATTTTTTTTTTCTTTATAGCTGGAAAATTATCAAAATGAAATTGAAGAAATGAAGAACATGACTAGGCAGGAGTATGTTGCTCATTTGAGAAGGTTAGGATCCTTTGCCTTTCTGCATATCGATTCCTTCACAGGTTTTGTTCTGAATCTAATCCTTGCACCTTTTGAGCAGGAAGAGTAGTGGATTCTCTAGGGGAGCTTCAATGTACAGAGGAGTTACAAGGTCTTTATATCCTACAACTATTTAATATTCATATTAATATTGCTCATCTGCATTATGCAATTTGAAGAAAATGATTGTTTAAGTTTTAATTCCTAGCAGACACCATCAACATGGAAGATGGCAAGCTCGGATTGGAAGGGTTGCCGGAAATAAGGACCTTTATCTAGGAACATTCAGTGAGTTCTAGGGCTAATCTTAGTGCTTATAAGATCGACTTGCTTGCTTCTGCCAATTCTAATATTTAATCAACCTGAAACTTCAGGCACCCAAGAGGAAGCAGCTGAAGCCTATGATGTTGCTGCTATAAAATTTCGTGGAGTTAATGCTGTGACCAACTTTGTCATAACAAGATATGATGTGGAACGAATCATGGCTAGCAGTACACTTCTAGCTGGGGAACTAGCCAGGCGAAACAAGGACATAGGACCTTGTGATGATGCTTCTACCAATCACAGTATTCCTTCTACTCATAACAGCAATGGGGAATCCCTGCCCTCACAGAACAGTGAAAACGAATCAGACTGGAAAATGGTTCTCTATCAATCATCACAACAGCAACTGGATCACAAAGCCTCAAATGTTATGGATAATTACAAAACTCAGGCTTTCTTATTGTCCCCTGAAAATGTAATTGGAATTGATTGCTTGAGCTCAGTTCACCAGCACGAGTTCGAAGACTCATCCAAGATGGGAGCTCACATGTCAAATGCTTCTTCATTGGTGACCAGTTTAAGTAGCTCTAGAGAAGGAAGCCCTGATAGAGCAAGCCTGCCAATGCTCTTCGGAATGCCTCCCTCAGCAGCATCCAAGTTATTCACTAGTCCAAATGGTGATGTCAACTCTTGGATCCCGTCAGCAGCGGCAGCAGCCCAATTGAGGCCTGCTGTATCCTTGCCTCACGCCCCAGTATTTGCTGCTTGGACAGATGCGTAGGGCTTACGATGCCAAGGGGTTTTTTGCAAACAGGTTTCCAAAGAAAGAGATTGGTTTTTATTTGGGTTTTCTTTAGTTAAATTAAACGACACTTGGGTGCATGGGGGGGACCTTTGTTCATGAACAAGAGCTTCAAATATTCAAACTCTTCCTTTTCTTGACCTTAATGGTGGAGGGAAGCTTTTAAAAACAACATGATTGGAGTCTCTGGAATGATTTGTGCAATATGGGATGACCATTTTCATAATTAAACTTCAGCTTTATTGCCTCTCTCAAGTACAGAACAAAACAAATAGAGTATGCATGGTTCTCATTTGCTTTGAGCCTTCGACCATAATGTTTCTGATCTCATCACCAGTACTTCTGGTCCTCCATGTACACAACATAATGATTGCTTCCTTCGTTTATCACTTGGCCTTTCTCTAAAGATGGCACTACAATCTACATTAAATTCCAATAATTCCAAAAGCTAAAAAAAGGTTGGGGAGGGTGTGAAGGTGGAAATTCTTGATTCCAAATTTGAGGATTTTTTACTGGTTGCTTATGTCAGTTGCACTGAGGAAGGCACTCGATGCTAGAAAAAACCTCAAAGCACTCTCTTTCAAAGCTTACTCCCCTACAAGATAATGATGTTAGGCATAAAAGCAATTTCATGTCCGCATGTGGATTTCAATTACCAGTCAGTGTGCTCACACCCGTGTGCTTTCATAATCATTTTTGACCCACAAAAAAAATTCTCGAATCATTATTATTTGCTTCCAGTTCAATGCAGTTGTCGATTGTACACAAAAGAGTGTGGTATGACATCAAAACCTTCCTGTTTCATTCTATGAATTATTCAGATTGTTCGTTAGTAATTACCATATTCATAAAGCTCATACCTCTTCTTTTTATATATAAATATCACATTAACAATTTTATTTATTTATTTCTTCTTACGTTTTCTTAGAAACGGTATGCGTTTTAGTTAATTTATAGCTAAAATATTATGTGCATTGCATGTAACATATGATCATTAAGTTTAATAGAAAGAACTGACAAGTGGATATATTATAGAGATATTAATAAACTAGCTGCGATTAATTCAGACATAACATATACAATATTTTTTAAAATATATTTTTTTATTTTTTTCATCAACATATTAAAACTATTAAAAATTTAAAACAAAACCACTTAAAATACCAGAACACTTAGAATAAATCGTATGAATCTTCTTGAAATATGAACATGGTAGGAGTCGCTTCATGACAGCATTGCAGCCGGTCAATACAAGCTGTTCGTCTCCTGACGTCGTAATAATATAACATGTCGCCATGCACCATCGATAATCACAACCCCAAGTTAATATTACCAGCCTCTCAAAAAATGATGTGCTACTACATATAATCATTTAACAACCTTTTGATGATCTTGATATTTGATGAAATCAGACAAGTCTGAGTTCAAGAAATCATAACTCGACGAAAGCTCCCCACCTACCTAACTAATCCATGAGTTGAGAATGTATTTGGGACCAAATGTTTGAACTTTTCATGTTAGACTATACTAGGAAAAGGATACAAGGTGAAACGAGTTTGCCATAGTCTTGGACTGCATTTGTGGTCTGTAAATGCATTAAAAACAGTAGTTCAGTTTGCAGGTGCCTATTTGGACTTTTCTGCTTGGTTAATGATAGCTAGCACCCAAATCCCTCAGCTAGTCAGCTTCTCGTAACATTTCATGCTTGGTCTGGTTAGGAGTTAACCCAGGCTGTCCGGTTGTTGGCCATTGACGTAGCACCGTCAAATGTTAAATTGTGGGTGAGATTTAGGTATAATTTATATTATTTTTTTAATATATTTTTCAAGTAAATGTCATTCCAGCTTAAAACTGATATATTATTGAATAATTTTATTTATAAGAGAGAAAACGAGCTGATTTGATACAATGCTATAGAATAAATTCAGTTTATAAGTTGTTGAATGATGCTTTTAATATTTGACTTGTATTATTCTACGAGAACACTCAATTTAAAGTTTTTTTGGATTTAAAACCGCTACATATTCATACTACATTATATTGTTAATTGAAACTTGATCTCGTGCGATCATTTGACTATTACATTTATAATATCATGTCAAAAACATTTTAAAGTAAAAAATTTAAACTATACAGTGAATCTTCATTCATGATCTTGTATTTAATAGTTGGAAGATGAATACTTTGATTAATAAAATCTCTGATAATCTATCAAGAAACTATTTTAACTCAAAACAATAAATGATTAGTTGTGCATTGGTTGATAGTTTTATATTAAAATTATAACATAAATGTCACATTCAATTCTCCGTGCACAAGATATTGTTGTCTACCACACCCACGAGAGTTTGGATTCAAGCAATGAAAAGTTGGACCAAGAAGCAGTGACCGAAGAGAAGATATTATTCTGTCCGAGGGACCATAAATGGGCTGCTGCCTGGAGTAGGATGAGGTGGCAAGCCCATAAAAGCAGAGGGCCTCCCGATTTAAGGGTCAAGGCCCTCAATTTCGCCACACAAAACTTCCTGGGCCCCTATGTCCCTTGGTAAGACCTTTCACTTTCTCCTTTCCAACTAGAAGATTGCCCTTCAACAGCATGAAAACGCAGCCCCAACAACGTGTTCGTTTGTCGGTGCTCATGTTCAGAGTAGCAACCAAAGGGTTGAGACTAGAAATTACAAAGTATATTAAAAGAGATCAGTTTCTGGTGTTATTGTTCACCACTTCATGTAATATTAGAGCAGTGTTTGATTTTTTTTTAATTATGTTTTGATGTTTTTTATTTCATTCTTATCCTTATCCTTATGATTTATGATTTATGATTTTTTTTTTGTTAATTTTTTTATGCTCGATTGATAAGTTTTTGTTTTTATTTGCTTTTCTACTCACTGTCTTGATAAAATATATGGTCTTTTACAATTACTAAACTTTTAGATATTTCTTATTCATTTTAAAACATTGATATCACATTAATATTATTTTTTACATATATATATATATATATATATATATATTAATTCATCCTGCAGCATATCTCGTGCCTTTTATCTTGGACCACTAGTTGAAAATCAAGCCCAGCAAAATCCAACAGCAGCGTTCATATAGAGAGGAAGCATTACATTTCAGGTGACAAGAACACTTCATGGAGAGCTCCGGTTGAAGTCGTCAAAAGATGTAACCCCCAATTCAGATGAACTGTGGCCTCATTCAGATTACATGATTGAGGGTACCATACTGTAAATTATTGGACATGTTCAAGAAGTTCTTTAACTGAACAAAGTGAGAGCGAGATTTTATTAATGAAGTATTAAAACTATAGTTGAATTAGCTTAAAACTGTGTGCTTCGTTGAATTAGCTTAAGACTTTAGTTGGAGAACCCTAGCATTAATAGAGTGGTCGTGCCATTTTCCATTTTCTGTTTTTATTTTTAAATTTTGTAGTTTGTTTTTACTTTTTTAAAAACAAGAAACTTGTTTGGTGGGACAATTTTTTTTCTTTGTAAAACATATGTAGTTCCAATCGGATAGCCGAATTTATGAAACATTAATACTCATATTATTCAAAGTTGTAGGATACAGCCCTATCTCTTTGCTTATACATGTTTGGTAGTGTATTCTAAAAATGTTTTTGTAAAAAATAAATAAATTAGTATGTTTCTAATATTTTTAAATTAATTTGATGTGCTGATCTCGAAAATAATTTTTAAAAAATAAAAAAATATTATTGATATACTTTTTAAAATAAAAAATATTTTAAAAAACAACAATAATTACACTTTTAAACATGCTATTTACAACATGATTCCTGATCTCATCAATCTTGACTCAAGACAGCTCGATTCATAGTTGCTTCAACTCTTGGTCGACCCTGGTGCTTTAGGTTGGTCTTTATCCAACCTCTAAACACCCTGGACTGGTTTTGACTCGATCCTCAAGCACCGTGGATGGTCTCAACCTGATCACGATATAAATACTGTAAAAATAAGTTTTGAGAAATTTAAAAAACCACTTTTTTCTGTGTTTAAAAATGGTTGCTTGGTTTTATTTGCTGAAAACAAAGAACGAAAACAAGATCAGTTTTTTTAAAACCACAAATATTTTGATTCTCCCGTATCTGGAGAGTAGATATTCTTTGTTGATTTTTGGATTCATCGATCTGAATCTGGTGGGATAAATGCTCTTCATTAAAAGTCATTGGGAATTTCTGGGCCAAAGCTAACCTGGGTCGGAGCAATCAGAGAAGGTAACGCAGGCTTGATTAGCAGTCCAGTTCTCGCTCACAGTTAGTTCATGAAATTGGTCTTCTGTTGTAGCATCAATGGAAGGTTCAGTCTCGGCGTGTTCTTAGAGAAGCTAGCAGCGCTGCGGATTGGTGGTTGGCTAACCGTGCTCATACTTTGCACTTGGTTTTCACTCGTTTTTTGGACGTTTATTTATGAAATTAAGAAGCATCCTAATTGTATTTTCTGGGCAAGAAGAATAAGATTGGTATCGAAAACAATCACAAATAGAAGTACCTAAATGAAAAATAATGAGGCTATAGTGACTAGATTAGCACGAACAATTATTGACATAATTGGGTGCGCAGCAATAAGAAATGGACACTTGGATAGTAGCAGGAGAAGGCAATGTAATTAGGACAAACCCCACCAACCACAATGGTCTTTTCTTGATCTCGAATTCCCTTTCCTTTTCAAATCTCAAGTGATGATTATTAAAGCCAACCTTTCTTAAGCACGCCGTCGCAGGCCTCACAAATTAGGCATGCCAACTCTCCCTTTTGCATTCTTTAATGGAGGAGCAACGTGGCTCTGCATTATTGGGGCAGCCCACAGAAAGGAAGTCCTTTGAGCACGAGTAGCTTTATAAACCTTGCATCTCCGACGATCTCTGAGGACTGCACTGCCTAGACATGTGATCCCGACTCGTTCTGGCATCTGCTCGTCCTGGACATGGACCCGCTCCTGTTCAACACGATTTCTTGCTGTGCTCGGAGAGAATCATGCATGTCATGTCCAATTCAAAGACTTCCCTGATCAAATACTGGAGTTATTATTGGTTTATATGTGTTTTCCATTCATTTCTATGCTTTTTTCTATCTTTCCAAGCGAATTCCAAGTTGATAAATGAGTTTACCTAACTTGTAAATTATGGTAGAATTTCTAGCAGAAAAAATATATCGATTGTTATAGTATATCATAAGCATGTTTATAACCGACCACTAATGATACATGTGACGTGGTTAGAGGTTACAAGTTCAAATTCAACAAGCTACTTGAGTTATTCCACGTTTCCTCTTCCTTAAAAAATTATGTGTAATATTAAAATCAACAGGTATCGCGTATGGCGGTGTACTGAGCTGGCAAAATACTAATATTGAAAACGATGACACCAAGGTTCCATTCTTAGTTTATATTTATTTATTTTGAATTAAATTTTTATCTGATCCACTTGATTTTGAATGCACCAATCAGATTAGCTCTTTATTTTTATTTAATTTAATAACCGACTCGAGCTAAGCTATATATCATTGGATTTCCAAGTAAACCTAGATTTAACAATCGTAAAGGGGGTTAATTTTTGGTAGAAGGAAAGAAAAAATGGTCAAGATCTTGCACTCTTTTTAATGTTTTATTATTTTTTAATCAAGGATGGAATATCATTAAATACATAGAAAATTATCACAGAAGCACTCAATACATTAAAATAAATACAATAAAGAACAAATACCCAGAACAAAACTGATATAGCTTAACGAAAACAAACAACTTGCAGAGGATTAACCACAACTCTTGAAACCATGTACACAAAATGTTCGTCAGGACTCTGGATCGAAGTCTCAAAATCCTACACAAGCTTGCTCCTCGAGTAACAATTTGAGCCACAGGGCTCCAAACACAATTGTTTCCTCGTGGTGAATTCTACCTTGACAAGGCCTTGGATTTCATAGATCTAAATTGAAGTGTTGTGATCATGAGAAGATTGACCTGTAAAATCTTTGAATTTGATATATTTTATCAAGGGGAATATCCCCTTTTAAAATCTGAAATATTTATCACACACACATACTTAAAATTTATTTTTTTCACCACAAATATAAAATCTACCGCAATAGTCATCATACCAAATTTTATATTTTCTTGATCCTCGTGCATCGACCATCTTAAACAGCTCATATAATAACAATTTTACACTTTTTTTCATAGTGAACATCTTGACTGAGAGGGAATGTGTATTTTTTATTTACTTTTTAAGGAGTGAACAATAATTTTATCACACATATAGTAAAAAAAATAAAAAAACACACATGCACAAACGACATCAATAGAATTTATGCAACATGCTCGACGTTTTACTTGATTTATTTTTTAACACGAGAGGAGAGTATATATAATTCAATATCAATTGACAATTTCTTTTATTCTATTAAATCATTTAACTCACGATTAAAAACCGACAAAAATCAATCATTAAAATTCATGGTTACATCATCTTCAATGACTTCCACACCTATATATATATCACTTCCAATCATCTAATAAATAGTTTAGTGATAAAAAATTAAAATTAAAAAATTTTACTTTTTTTGTGTTCTCATGTTTGAGCTCTATAATTATTAATACAATAGCTATTGAAAGCTTACATAATTATTAATTCTAGAATCTATAGAATTAGTTGAAATACATACAAGCTAGTTTGAACACTATCTCATATATATATATATATATAACTTGCAATCAAAATTACCGCATGGTAACTTCACAAAGAAATTCTATCTACAACCTTTTTTTATAGAAAAATCGCTGCTATAACAACTAGTCTCGTGACTTGCTATTTATGACACTTGTTGAGAGGGAGAGGGAGATTACAAGAATAAAAGATCATGTGAATGGTGATGAGTGATACACATGTGATAAGTTTTATGGTATTTGATGAGTAATAAATAATATTTTATTAATTATTTTTTAAATTCATTAAAAAACAAAAGATCTAACTAGAAAAAGATAACTCTAAAGATATTTTTATTATTCTTGATAAGTAACGCATTTTATTCTTTTTTCTCTTTATATTTATTTATTCCTTCAAGGTGAATCCATAAAATAATTAATATTATAGAACTAATTACTATCTTACTACTATAAAATTATAATGTTGAAAACTAGTGGAAGGGAAAGAATCCATTCTAATTTATTAGGATTTGTGATCGAAATATAATTATAAAAACTAATTTATAATGATGAATCTAATTTTTTTTTGTAATTTAATTTAAGTTAAATTAAAAAGGGTATTTACTCAATAAAATCAAGCTAATTAGATTGAGTTTTTATAATTTGATTAGCTATAATCAAGTTGATTTCAATTTTTTTTTTTAAATAACATTGATTGGTATGATAATTTATAAATTAATCAAATAATCTAAGAAGCTAGATCTTTTCGGGGCCTATTTATTTTTACGTTTTAAAAATGTTTTTGAAAAAATTTAAAATGTTTTTATTTTTTATTAATTTTAAATTAATATATTTTTAATGTTTTTAAATTATTTTAATATATTAATATTAAAATTAATTTTTTAAAATAAATAAATATTATTAACATATATTTTAATATAAAAAATTATTTAAAAAACAATCACATTATATTATGAAATAAATTCTTTCCTTTCAGATTTAATAAAATATGAAAGGAAGGATGGGGTGAGAGCAGGGAGATACTATTCATCTCACGGATATCATGAGAAAACACTTTACCATCTCCATAACTTTTTACTTTCCTTGAATGGATTAACAGAAAAACCAACACCCCAATGGATCGACAACGATGCCCCCTTCTGGTTCCCTAGGATTGGAACCCTTATCCTTTTCATTGACCAAAATGCCCTCTATGCTCCAATAACGTGTTGTCACTATCTTGCGCTTCATACGTGCAGGTCACTACCCCACAGAAACCCCCATTCTCTAGCTTTCCTCTCAACACTTTCACTTTCACCCAACACCTCTCTCTCTCTCTCTCTCTCTCTCTCTCTCTCTCTCTAGGACACTCTTACTTCCCTTTACTGCCACCCCTCTCTTCCCCAATTCCCGTTAAGCTCCAATCCAAACACCAACCATAACCAGCTTCTCTCCGCAATTCCCTTTAGCCAAGGTAGACCTTTACAATCAAGAATATTAGTAGTGAAGGAAAAAAAGAAAAAGAAAAAAGAGAGTCCAACTACAAGAACAAGCCCTCTTTTCCACTTTGTATCCTGCCCTCATTTCTTGTTGTATATAACAGGAGTTCTCTTTTCTGTTGTTGTCAAAGGTGGGCTTGCCAAATTCTAATGGAAAAAGATAGATACAGTAGCATCCACCCATTCTCTGTCCTTTGAAACTAAGCTTGAGTCGGAGAAAAGAATTATTAAAAGAAAGTGTCTATTTGTCTAAGCCAAGAATCAAAATTCTTTCTTTCTCTAGAGTTCTAAATGGGATTTTGGTTAGTGCTCTTGTTCACTTTGTTAACCTGCACAAATCTCTCAAAATCAGATCCAAGTGATGAAGCGTGTTTAACCCATTTAAGCCAATCCTTAAAGGACCCAGCAAACTTACTTCAAAACTGGACAAGATCAAATTTTGCAAGCCCATGTTCTGGTTTCACTTCTTATCTCCCTGGTGCTACTTGCAACAATGGTCGCATCTACAAGCTTTCTCTGACTAGTCTTTCTCTTCAAGGGTCTCTCTCTCCTTATCTTGCAAACTGTACCAATCTTCAGTCACTAGACCTCTCCTCCAATCAAATTACAGGTCCTATCCCTGCGGATTTGCAATCCTTGGTCAATCTTGCTGTACTCAATCTCTCGTCCAATAGACTGGAAGGGGAGATCCCACCACAGCTTGCAATGTGTGCTTATTTAAATGTTATTGATTTGCATGATAATTTCCTCTCTGGTCAAATCCCGCAACAGCTTGGTCTTCTAGTAAGGCTCTCAGCTTTTGATGTGAGCAATAACAAGCTATCAGGGCCAATACCTGCTTCCTTAGGGAATAGGAGTGGTAATTTACCAAGATTCAATGCCACTTCTTTTGAGGGAAATAAGGATCTTTATGGCTACCCTTTGCCTCCAATGAAGGCTAAAGGTTTGTCCGTTTTGGCCATTGTTGGGATCGGTTTAGGAAGTGGGTTTGCAAGTTTGGTGCTCAGTTTTACTGGGGTTTGCATCTGGTTGAAGGTTACTGAACAGAAGATGGCCCTTGAAGAAGGCAAGATTAGCAGCCTCATGCCTGATTATTGACAATAATCAGGTATGTTTAGGTTTAATTCAAGATTACTACCATCACTCTATTCAGCTAAAAAGGTTGGAATTTCATGGAGGCGTGGGCTAATGTTTTAAATTTTATTTCCTCTCTGATGGGTCATTTTCTTTCTTTTTTTTAGTTAGAAGTTGTATTTTACTGGTTTTTGGAGGGTTTTTGTTTTTTTCTTTTCTCCTTTAATATCCATAACCATTTTGGTTTTCTCTTTAGAAAAAAAAAATCCATTAGTATTTTATGGAACAATGTATAAATGAATTCAAATGAGATACTGTGCAGTTTCTTTCAGTGACGTGAGTTTGATATTACTGTAATTTTTTCAGTTGTGGTTGATTATAAATTATAGTTTTTTTAAAAAAAAAAATTAAGATTCAAAGAAAATTTTTTCAATGTGAACGAAATATAAACCACGTCAAAATTATAGATTTTTTATAATTAAAATCTAAAAAAAAAAAAGTTTTCAATACGGACAAAACATAAACCACAAAAATAAACGCAACTTTAATCTGAATATGGAAATGTAATTATCAATGTGATGTAGTAGTAATCTATATATCATCATATGGGTGGTGGGTGTGTCGTGTTTGTGCACCTTGGAATTTTGTCAGCAGTGGCCAAAATATGCAGAAAAAGAAGGCAGTAGTGGACAACTTTTTAGTGTCTGCTGCAGAGACTTGGGGCTAGGCTCTGCATTTATTAAAAATGCTCTTTTACCTACTTCTTTTTCTGAGTTTTAGTGCTTTGTGATTGTGAACTAGCAGGGAGACCAGCACCTCCACATGGATTGCAGATTGTCTGGTTTAATTATCTATTTTTTTTTATTATAATTAACTTTGATGGGCTTCGCTTCGCTTCGCTTTCTTCTTACTCCAACTTTCTTATCATTTTTGTTGGTCATCATTCCTTTACTATGGATTGTTTTTCTCCTCGTATAGCAGATTCACAAACAGTGAACAAAATTAAGAGGAAAATGTGTGAGATTTGTTTATATATATATATATATATATATATATATATATATGGAGAGAGAGAGAGAGGAACTAGTTTGCAGTTCACATGTTGATGAAGTGGGTTTTATTCATTATGCTACGTGGGTTTGTCACTTGATTTATAATTTCTGGGAGTTGAATTATGTCTATAGTAAGTGTTTGTTTTTATGTTATAACTTATTTTTTTAAAATGCTTTTTAAATTAATCTTTTGCTGGAAAAAGTAGCAATGTATTTTTTAGGTGTTTTTGAATAGTTTTGATGGGTTGAAGTAAAAAATATATCATTTTATAATTATAAGACATTTAACTAATATGAAAACACTTGGCAGCTTGATTTGAAATTAAATATCATAGAAGTTGATTTGGTCAGCATTTGATTTTTAATTTTTTTTCTAAATCAAGTTTGTTTTATATTTTTTTTCAAAACAATCGTGACTTGGGCTTTACATTGAATTGTTTTTCTCCTCTAGTATGATTCAAAAACAGTGAAAAGAATTAAGATATTTAAAAAAGAAAAAGTGAAAAGAATAATTAAGACCCAGTAATTAAACATGGCCTGACAATTAGATCCACCCGAGTGATCTGACATGATTTAATTAAAAATCAGGTTAATTTGTGATCTACTCACTTTTAATTCTTTAAAAAATTAATCAAAGTTAACACAGGAACTCATAACCTGAGCTTTATCGAGAAACGGTCACCGGAATCATGCAGGAGATTTGGTGGTTTATATACATACAAGTTGTGCGTTTATTCATTATGCTAACGTGGGTTTGTCACTTGGTTTGTGTTTTCGAGGAGTTAAATTATGACTTAGTCCTTGTTGTTTAGAAGAACTAAATAATTAATCCTCTTGTTGGGTTTTGAAAAGATTTTGAAAACCATGAGATGGAAAGCTTGAACCAGTTAATTACTATCATTACATTAAACTTTAAAGGGTTTAAGTTATGATTAACAGTTTTCCAGGCACCAAGGATTTTTTATTGATTTTTTTCTCCATAGGCAAGCGGCCTAGGCTTCTAGCCAGCCATGGATTTTATGTAGTTTCTTGACAGGATAACTTTAATATCTTAATTAAAGAAATTTGTGAGACGCTAGTGGATTTCGTTTTTACTTGGAGCTTTGCATGCGGTGGCGTGCCGCCCCTCGTCTCAAATTGACTTCTTCACTATTTGTAGATAATGGCAAAACCACCCTTCCTAGTTCCTATATTATGAATCGCAAACCTTTTTATATAATTAATTCTACTCTAAATTAACCAAATATTAAACAATATCATCCTTGCTAGTGTTAAATAGCAGTTAAGAGATTTTGTCCAATTTGCTTGTGGTTACTACGTGTTTTTATTCGCTAAATTATGTTATATTATGCCATAAAGAACAGTTTTAGTGTCCAATTAAAATAAGTTTCACCTTGTTTTACTATTTTTAAATCGTATTCACATATTAATATTATAAAAAATAAAAAATATATTGTTTTAATATATTTTTATACAAAAAAAATATTTTAAAAATTGACTTCTATCATAATTTTAAACACGTTAAAGTTGTGCATCCAAATAACCTAGCGACCGTTTGGTTACATAACAATACAACATTTTAAACTGTATTTAAATTAAAAAAATATTATAAACATTATTTTTCTCGAGTAAATCATAATTTGAACTGTACATGGTCTCAATGCTTCAAACAATGGGTTGTGAGCTGGTGTCTTTTCCGAAAATGCCACAGCCTGGTGTGGATTCGGCCCGTCCATCTTCACAACTCACGCAACAACATTGGACTGGGAATTTCGAGGATGAAGGGAGCAATGTGTCCAATGTTGTTCAATTCTATCGCTCCTGATTTGTAGGCTTTGGGAAGGTTGTTTGAACTTTGAATATGTTTTGGCGTGTCTAATGTTGATTAGTCTAGGTTCAAATTAATGCTTAGAATTTGAGAAAATGTAGGAGTTATGATTAGTTCAAGTGACTTGCTCTTTCTAGAAAGCTGGTGACTGATCTCTAGGGCTTTGCTTGATATTATATTATCAAGTATCAAGTATCAACAAGAATATACATGGTGTTTAACAATAGTTGATTAGTTAAAAGATTGTGCTTAATTAGTGTTTTAGAACAAAAAAAAATAAATATAGAAATGAATTTATATTATTTTTTAAAAAATATGAACTTTATTTATTAAAAAATAATCAAACACTTGCTATAGACATTGCTTATATAGTTTTTCTCTCATCAAAACCCGTAACTTGGCAGAAAAGAAGAAAGAGGAGGAGGGGAAATCAAGATCCAGTTCCAAAATTGTAGGAGAATATTAAACATGCTGAGCTCGAGAGAATTAGACAAAGATATTGCAACTTTAGCAAGACATGAAATCTGTCTACGCGAGGCACGGCTACCAGCCGAGCACGCCAAGCTTAACCACCATAGGCCCACAAATATTCTCTGTCCCATCAGAGTTGATTAGTGATAGAACTCAATGGCTGTGATTGCAAGTGGTCAAACTCACACCGAAAGTTAAGATGGTCAAATTTGCTTCCAGTCCCTCACGTTAATGGGTTCTTAAAAAATGGGATGCATGTCATTATGCTTGGGCCCATCCATCCCTGGCCCCAAGATCACGTTAAATTGTTAAAAAAAAAACAATTAAAATAAATAAATTGCTGATTATTAGGTCAAAATTCAAAAGAGGAAGTTGTATTTTTGGTCATCGATCTTTTACTCTTTTTTTTTAAGTACATTACCTTTAATTTTACTAATTTAAGTTGCTGATTTTTTATTTTTCTTTCTAATATGGTACCTAGCATTAAGTTAATATGTTGGATGATGACGTGCTTGTAATTTATTTGGCGACACGTAACGACCTAATTGAGATGGTTTGAACAATATTGTATGATCACATAATCAGAAAGCATATATAATTGCCTGCCCTTAAATTCTAATCGGTTTTTCCTGTGGAAAGCCCTGTAAAGTTAGGGCACTTTCAATGTGAAGATCTTTGGTTTAGGCTCCGTTTGGAGATATTTTGAATGAATTTTCACCAATAGACTAGGATTTTCACCAATTTCATCAGATTTATCCAATTTCTCGGATCATTAGGTTTTTGAATGAATTTGTTCCACTAGAATCCATTGGAGAATTTCAAGGAAGGCACATTTTGATGCAATGCAGATTATACCATTTATTTTTATAGATAATATTATCAAAAAACTATCTCAATCTTGAAATTATACATGCTCAAATTACATTGAATTTATTTTTTATTAAATAAATAAAAATAATGAATTTCAAACCTGTGATTATTTGATCATCAAAACTCTGATACCATGTTAAAAAACCAACTCAGTTTAATAATATAAATTATTAGATGAAATTTTAAAATATAATTTATATTATTTTCTAACTAACATAATTTATTTTAAACCAATACAGTCCTGATTCTTCTGGATCATTGTTTGATCGTCCCTCTTAATTTTGTTATAGATTAGGAGAAGCTACCTCCTCTTAGTTCTGTTAACATGCTCTCCTGCAAAGTCCCAGTATCGAATTCACTAGTCCTCTTTGTTTTGACGCGCCATCACAACAGGTGCGTGCGTGGTCATGGAAGGTTTTCATGTCAATGATGGCACTCATAACGATAATCTGTCTCGTCAAAAATCTCCTCCTGCGTGCAGAAAAGATTAGCAGGGTTATAAATCTTCGAATGAACTGAAAAGTAAGTCGGCAGGCAAGAAGAAAACATCAAAATCACGTACTTGTAGTAGCTCTTCAATGACATCTTCGAGTGTTATTATGCCAACAGCCTCCCCTTGGGTAAGCACCGGGAGTGGGTTGTCATCGATGTGCAGGACTTCAGAGTGGACTCCATTTGACCATCTCTTGCTCTTGTAGGCTTCCCTCTCGAACTTTTCTTCGCTAGACAAACTACTCTTCGATTTCTTGATCCCTTTGTTCTTCAAACATATCTTCGGTGGGTGCCTTTCACCATCAATGTCGACCCTCACGTCTCTCACTGTATTATACACGATGCATTTGTTAGGGAATAGAAACAAAAGAATAGCAAGCTAACGAGTCAGTGTCTACCATGAGTTGCATTTTCACCAGCTAATTGCTTAGCGTCACTGCCCTCTCGTATGACCACAGCCATATGGCTATGACCTTTCTGAAACTCATTTAGTATGTCATATAGAGGCATTGACTCTGAAACCCTGGCACATAAAACATATTAACAACATTGGCTTCTTCATATCGTGTACCTTTGATGTATTGAATACTTCTTTTGAACCACCTGTAACAGAGCTTTCGGTATAGGAATAATGGACTACCTGGGGATTTTGCGAATAGTGACATTCTTCACAGGAACCTCATCTTCTGGATGGACAGTTAACAAGTTTTTTACCTACCATTTGTTTAGAAAGAGTGAACTATGAGTTGCACAGCGAAAATAAAGAACTACTGAGAGCTTCGAATTCTAATGCCTAGACAACCTTAGGTTTTTTGGCAAAATTTTGTCATAATATAACCAATAATGCATCCAAGAAAATGCATGTTAAGGGCTCTGCTGATTAAGACATGCAAAATGAAGTAGGCTAAGTAAATAATGCATGTATGATGTTGAGATGTGTATATATATATATATAGCACATAGATATTGTAGATGCAAAAATCACATAATTAGCTTTAGGTAGCAGACACTAAGGTAGTGTTTGGTTGTTGTCTCGAGATAGAAAAAATAAAAACTGGAACAGATCGTTGTACCTGTATCTTCTGTTTTGAAAAGACAGGAATTCACTAATAAACTGTAGCCTAACTACTAGCTCGTATAAAGAGGATGCACTAGTACTCTCAAGATATTATGCCAAATTAACTTATGAAGAAATTACCAATACAAGTCCAATAATGTTTCTTGGTTGCTCATGATAGACTGGCACTCTGCTATGCCCCTGCTCCAAAATTAACCTCATCAGAGCCCTGCACGTTAACGCTTCAATAAAATCACATGTCGTTGGCAAGAAACCAATTCTTCATAATGCTTTAGTTTGACAAAACTTCATCATACCTATCAAATTTAGCATTTATATCAACAGAAAAGGTTTCTGATATGGGAGTCATTGCGTCCCTTGCTGTTTTCCCTGTGAGTTGAAGCGCCCCTGCAATGATCGTTGTTTCGTCGCGAGTTAGCTCCCCTCCTTTCCCAGCCTGCATATCATCAGCAAGAAGAATGGATAGGAATACTTTTTCCATGATTTCTTCTGAAGATATCGTGAAAAAGGAATACTTTGATGTTGATGAACATGATTATACATACCTCATTGCCATGAAAGTCAACAAGCGTCTCCAGCTCAGATCGGCGGAAAAGAGACATGTCTCCTTTCCCGAGCAAGTAGTCCAGTAGCTGGAGAAATATCCACAGAAGTGAGTGAGGACCCTCATACAATCAAACCTTATATGAAGTGAACTCTCTCATTTCTAGTTTAGAAGGTTGAGTACCAATGTAAGAAAGAACATAATTTTCTTGGAAAGTCTACAATTTTCACCTTGCTTATTGGATATGCAATAGGAAAACAAATTATGACGAGAACTTGGACAACTGGAGCCAACGCTGCACCGATTGCCAAACCATAGCGAGAACAAATAGCTTGGGGTATAATCTGTGTATAAAAATAAGGGAAAGGTTAAATAAGAAGGGTTACAAATGATTTCTGTGCATGGAAGCTATATAGTGTAGCCTTGGCTGCCATTTCCTTCAAGAACACCAATTGAAATATATGGTTGTATCTAAAGCAATAAAGCTATCAACTCTGTGAGATCTCTAAGGGTGGTCTCAGCTACACTTTGAAACAAGGTCCCGTGTGGCTCAAAATTCTCAATAATATGGCCACAAATTGACTGCAGTATATCCATCTATACAGACTCAAGATTCTGGTGTGATTGTTGGAGATCAGACACGCACACAAAACCTAGTTAGGGCCAATATACGAAACTAACCTCACCAAAGAACAGTATCAAGGTCACTGAGATAAGAATGGCACCCCAAGCTGATACCAAACTATCCAAAAATACAGGGAGTGCCTGCAAGATCAATCGGTTAAGAGATCATATAACTTTAACCATGCAGGATGTTTAAAGAAATTAGTGTTTGACAGCACTGCTGTTGATCATTACCTCCATTGCAGCAGCATTGCAGATTAGTAAGGTACAAAGCAACAGATGCTGTCTCTTAACAACCGGCAATATTTTTACTGTTACAGAAAAATCAGCAGCAAACAATTGTATGCTTTTGAGCTCAGTTTCTATATGAAAATTTACAATCAAGCAATAACTTCCATAATGGATATCGATTAACCAAACAAAAAAGGACCACACAAATATCTGTTTAATGTGATCTTTCTAGTTGCTATCTTTTTTTATCTTAAACAGGAGCACTCTTCAATTTCTTCACTGTTACAGAAATATATCCAAATGTGAGGATGGATCTAGTCTTATTTGGAGCTATAGCCAAAATGAATCATTGTAGTATAAAACTCAAAAGCTTTCCCTAAAAGCTAATCAATCTAGCTAATAATAACCTTGATAAGGAAATTAAGATTTATTTATCTTAAAAATAGATAATTAAAAAATTGTTATGCTGCACTCGAACTCGAACCGAGATGCTCTTCAGACACGAACTCTCGCAGTTCTGAAAGACAGGCAGGAGTTGAAAAACTAAATCTACAATGAATGGACTGAAGAACTAAGACTTTCCTCCTTTTAATGTAATTATTCCTACCCTTTGCCCTTAAAGAGATGCAACAGTACACAATGCATAGAACAAGCTAAGCATTAAAATAAATAAATTAATTGTAAGTAAATTAATCACTATACAATCATATGAAACAAAAAAAAAATATAATTACTTGCATGTTTACGATCATTAGGCGTTCCAGACTTGGCAAGAACCTCAAGATCAACAAGGCTCATAGACATGAGTCCTAACGTAAGTCCAGACATCATCCCAGCAAACAATACTAGAAAAGCGACAACTGCTACCCGACTCCAGAACCCAGTTCCACAGCATCTATACTCAAACCCCATTTGATGTCAAATTTCTCTCCTTTCTTTTATTATTTGCACACTCCTCCTTGGTTAATAATAGTATATGAGTATCCATATGTGTACCAATTTATGACGAGGTGATTTGTGAAAAAAGGTTGAGCTACTTCTCGGAGAAGACTAGAATAAAATCAGATTCTGAAGCTTAGTGGAACTCCAAGTTGAAATATCGGGAACATTGGAACATTGCCTCTCTGTAACCAAATAATTGCTTTTCTACGAACAAATTATCAATAAATTAGTGTGAAAAGAAAGTGAAGGGAAAGGGAGTAAGAGCTAGCTGGCTGTTGAATGTTGGGGCCTTGATATAGCCCGTCATCATCCAATATTTGCCCCCCACAAAACATCAGGGAAAAAATTTAAAAATAAAAATAGAAAGAGAAAAAGAAAAAAAAAGAGGAAAAAAAAGAAGAAGAAGAAAAAGGGCCAAATAAGAGGCTTGGATAGAGGGCCAAGCCTATGCTTGTTTTTCTGGGCCATACAATCAAGCTTGCCTCGCCAAAAAATTGGAAGAGGTCCAATAATCAACATCTTTGTCCTGCATGAACAAACGGATTTTTAGGTTTTCTTTGGTATTTTTTGAAATTTTTTATTTTTTAGTTTTAAATTATTTTTTAGTTTTTGAATTTTTTTGATGTGCTCATATTATAAATAATTATTTTTTAAAAATATTATTTTGATGTATTTTTAAATAAAAAAAAAATTGAAAAGCAACACCTACTATACTCTTTAACAAACACTTAATAATAATTAAAAAAAAATTAGTTTTTTAATCATCTTATTTAGAACTAGTTAGATAAAAAAAAGTTCCAATAATTAAGAAAAGTGTAGTTTATTAGACCAGACTGTATGGTAAATTTTCATAGAGAAGAAATAGCAACTTCGATGACTCTGGTTTTTTCTAGTTATGTAAATAATCCCCTTAGTTAAAAATTGTAGGATCAATATTTTTTTTTAAAGAATTCATCTTAAAAAAGTTGAGCAACACTATTTTATAAATCATTTTCTCCATGATCGTTTAAACGCCGGGTTCAACAAGGACGGAATAATTTCCTTCAACAAAGGGATTTTTGCAGGTATTCTTATATTCTACTCAAAATTATAGTTAAATAGGCTTTTTTGTTCGTTCAGAATTGAGTTTGATGTTTTCATATATTAGGCATCAAAATATATATTTAGTTTATATTTTTGTATATAAAAAAATAAATTATCAATTAATGTATGCATCTTAACTTGGGCGCGCTTGCCTTCGTTTACCATCTCTGTTGGATGCGAAAGCAAAGATTAACCTATATAAAGGAAAAGAGAAGAAAGATTCATATTAAAAAATAATACAAATTATATTTTAAAATTTAATTTAATGATTTTATTTTAAAATAAATAAATTATTAAATTAAAATAATTTTTTAAAAATACTTTTTTAACATAGTATCAAAACTTTAATGATTTGACAATATCAAAGTGGTGTGTGCGAGGAAGAGATTCAAATTCCTGCTGTCGACTGCTCAGTGCTCCACTATCTTACGAGAACAAGGCAAGTAGAAAACACAGATAAATCTGTTGTCATGAATTAAAGAGAGAGCTGTTGAAATGCTGACAAGCCACATGAGAATAATAGCTCTAACAGGGAGTTTGGAATCTTTGGTTATCTACTATTCTAATCAATTCTAATGCACACTTTGAACACAATGAAGGAAATGGTTGTATTTTTACTAATCTGATCTATTCCTATATGATGGAAAATTTATGTATCTTTAACATAACTCCAAAATTGTTGTAGAGTTTTTGAGTTGAGGTTGTTAGTTGATGCTGTGCCCACTAAGGTGTTAATATTACCAGCTGCTGATCTTCCTTGAAGTGAAAGAACTGAAACTTCAGCTAACTATTATCACCAATAATCCCCACAAGAGCACCGCCCATCCTCGAAGCAATGAAATCTATAGGCATCCCTTACAGTAATTTTTCGGCGAGCAATAGCCGACATAAATTTGATTGCATTGTGGCAATCCCCACATATCCTCAGGTTTTTCACCACAAGTAAAGGCTCCCCATGTTTTGTAAAAAGAAGTCCGAATGCAACTGCTAGCTTCTCGCTATGATGCGCTAACATGATCTCTTTCTCTTGTTCCCCTGTTTCATCGTCTTTAACAAAAGCCCATCTCACATCTGGCACATACCCAGCTCTCTTCATCTTGACAAACATCTCATCCAAGTACATGTGAATTTCCTTTATCCTTGGATGTGAATTATCTTCAGCCACAAACACATGCACCTTTTTGTTTAATTCAATCCAACTACAGCCTGGTTTCTTCCTTATGCCTCTATCTCGCATAAGCTTTCTAATTCTTGCTGCCTCTTCCCATTTTCTGGCAGCGGAATACATAGTTGCAAGCATGACATAGGGTACAGCATTCGTAGGTTCCAGCTGCAAAAACTGGTTTGCTGCCTTCTCAGCTAGCTCCATATTTCCATATTTCCTACAAGCACCAAGTAGTGCAGCCCAAGCTGCAGATCCAGGGCTAAAGGGCATGGTGTCAATTAGCCTCTCAGCTTCACTCAACTTGCCAGCTCGACCCAAAAGATCAATCATGCATGAATAATGTTCTGCTTCAGGTTCGATCCCAAATACATCTTTCATCATATTAAAATACTTCTTGGCCTCCTCAACTCTTCCAGTGTGTGCACAAGCAGAAAGGATAGAAACCAAGGTTATACTTGTAGGGGCAATACTAGCTGCAAGCATCTGTTCGAAAAGGTTTAGTGATTCAGTTCCAATCCCATGTTGAGCATAGCCTGCAATAATGGAATTTAATGTCACAGTGTTATGTTCGGGCATCCTATGAAATAATTTTCTTGCATCTTGAAGGTTTCCACACTTTGAATACATTGTCACAAGTGCATTATTTACTGAAATTTGATTTGAAGGGATCTCAGATTTCATTGCCAAGGCATGAAACTGTTTTCCCTGAGAAGGAGATGATAAATTAGAGCACGCGCTAATTACACACACAAAGCTACAATCATCTGGCCAATAACCTGCACGCTGCATCTGTCTAAAACATTCAAGAGCCTCCACAGATAGCTCCTTATTCTGTGCATATCCAGAAATCATTGTATTCCAAACAACCAAGTCTGATCCACAAATCTCTTCAAATACTTTCCTTGATTCTGACATGCCAGCTCCACACTTTGCATACATGTCAATCAAACCGCTTCCTACATGACGATTTTTATTAAACCCAGTTTTGATCGCCTTAGCATGGAACTGAAGCCCCCCGGACAAATCCTCCACACATGAAAAAGTCGTTAAGACACTCGCTAGAGTAAACATATCAATTTCAAAACCCCTACGAACCATATCTCGATACAATGCTAAAGCTTTAAGCCCCCTTTTATGCTGCCCATATGCCACAATCATAGAGTTCCAAGAAACCTCATCTTTAACTTCCTCTCCCATCCCATTAAACACCATTTCTGCCTCCTCCAAAATCCCATTTTTACTATAATAAGTAAGCAGAGAATTTTTCACCGAAACATAGGAATCGAAACCGGACGAAAAGGCCAGAGAATGCAACTGTCTAATCAAACCAACATGATTGCAGCAAGCAGTGATCACTCCAGAAAAAGTGAATCCATCCATGACAAGACCCATCTCTCTCATTTCCCTAAACAAACTCAACGCCGATAAAGTATCCCCACGATCCGCGTAAGCATTAATGAGTGTGTTAAAAGAAACAAGGTCTGGTTGGGGTATTTGATCAAACAAGTGGTGTGCAACATGAATGAGTGATTCTTTAGCATAAGCAGCAATGAGAGCATTAAAAGAGAAGACATTTGGTTCATGGGTTTGGTTAAAAGCATGGTGAGCAGTGGTTAGGAGGTTGCATTTGGAGTAAAGGAGGATGAAGTGGTTGGAGAGATAGGTTGAGGAAGGTACTAGAGATTTCAGGTAGATAGTATGGAGGGATTTTCCTGTTAAGAGGTCTTTGGTGGCTATGCATGATTTCAAAATTTGGCGAAAGCTTTGCAGGGTCCATGAGGATTGGGTCATCTGAAGTCTAAAACTTCGCAAAAGCTTTGGACAATTGCCCCTTCCTCAATGGTTTAACGCCCTTTCATAACTCGAGCACGAACTCGGGCTGCGGGTTGTTGTTATCAGTGATTCCAGTCATTTTCTCAAAATCTTATTATCGCACAAGAACATATGGTCAATGCTTAGTCACGAGGACAACACAGAATTTCACATCTAAATTGCTATTAAAATGTCGAGGAGATTACCGAAAGGATATGTTGAAAGTTTTGTAACTTTGTTTTACACCAGTTTTTTCAAAAAAAAGCTAACGTTAAGTTGCACTGTTACACTTGCATGGAGTTGTGAGTTATAACTCCTTTCCTATATTGGGCTACATGGACCCTGGGTCAGGCCTATCCACCATGAACGGATCAAATCTTAATCCAAATCCAACATTTTCCACTTGGACAGGATGTTCCCATGAGCCCACATGTTTTTTGATAGTTGTTATAATGTAAGTATCAGGTAATGTTTGTTCGTGGCAGCAGTAGAGGAAATATATTTTTTATTTTAAAAATATAAAATTTTACTTAAAAATTATTCAAGAGGCATGTTTATTTTATATCTTTATTTTTATTTTATTAACCAAACATTTTTTACTGTTTTTGTCATTTTTATCCTAAAACAATAATCAAATGCCACCTTAAAAATGTATAATAACTTTAACCTAACTGGATTAATACATGAGTAGATTATTTTATTTTATTTATGTTTCATTGTATCCCATATATTTTAAATTATATTGGATTAAACGACCTAATCCCTTAAGATTATATTGAATAATTTAATATAAATTGTCATTTTTTACCCGCTCAAGTTCCAAACTGTCTAATGACTCAAATCTACTAGTTCCCTGACATATCCTATAAGCTATTTATCTTCGCTGTTATCAGAAGCATACAAAAATATAAATATTAATCCATTAATTCAAGACATATTACAAGGAATTTAAAAGTTACTAAGGCTATTTTCATATTTTAGTCTCAAAAGAAACTCACTCAATAAAAATATATGGATTGATCTTCATTTTCTTTATTGGTAGACTAAGGTACACAGTGGAGATTACATGTTACAATGATGACTTTACTAATTAGAAGAAATATACATATCATTTTTAGCTAGCCTGTTTGAAAACGCTGCAACAACGTCTTTCCAAACTGTCCGAGATCTCTTCATTTAGCTAAGATTTTGAAGGATTGGAATTGCGAAGCAATTATTGGCCATGATCTATAAAAGTTAAAACCCAATAAAAATATTTTATTAAAATATAATATAAATCATATTTTAAAATTTTATTATAATTTAAGTTATTATATTAAAATAATTTTTTATTATAATTTCATAACCTTAATAACCAAGTGATTATGAATTTAAATATTATCATTTTATTTATTTGATAAAAATTAAGTATAAAATAACATGGATCTGTATAAGTTGAATAATAAAAATTATATATTAAAATTTTATTTAATAATTTAAATTATTAAATTAAAATAATTATTTAAATTGATTCCTACATGGGCAAGTGACAGGATTAAACCAGTAACATGCACCCTGTGGAAGCAAGACAGAACTTATGTTAATGTCTAAGTGTGTTGGGTAATATATGCACAATGGGTCCATTTCTTAATGGATTTAAGGGCTCTATGAAAGAGTGATCTGCATGTCTGCCCATTTCACTTCGATTCAGTATTTAAATGACAAAAAAGTGTTGAAATCTATGTTAGCTTGCAGAGTCACCGGGCCAAGACTTTAGCTGTCAGAGGTAACCCAACAGACACACGTTCTCGGTACTCCAACTAGCCCTGGGTCCATTGATTGACTCAATGGGCCTTCAATCTCTACACTCACCGTTAAACCTAGTTGGGTCTCAATCTTGAACCCCCACCACTTCAGATTATATTTATATATTTTTTATGAAATGATCTGTAACTCACCCAACCTAGCAATAGTTTTTCAGATTTTTCAAAAAAATATCGAGATCGGATTCCTTTAATAATGAAAAAAGAGTAATATTCCGTTTAAAGATAAAAAAGGCAAAAATAATTGGGATAAAAAAGACGTGTCTCTTATTCTTTAATATTTTTATATAATTGATTAATTATTTTGATGTATTTTAAATAAAAAAATACTCTTAAAAATATTTTATAACACAATACTAAACCCATACGTATTTAAAGAAGAGTCTGGAAACAAGAGTCGGTGTCCAAGGTGTAACAATGCATACACGATTAGCGTGCAAATAACATTGAAGGGCAAGGCATATATTGAACAATTATCAATGGAGTGTAGGCCATGCACGAGGAACCGAAATCACTTTCAAGCTAGGCTGGACTGCGTGGCCATCGAAGGTGCAATATGGGAAGCTGCATGGCTTGGTTGGAACTGTTTGATTAGGAGAAGTCCTGTAAATAATTGGAAAGAGGTTTTTTATAACTGAGACCACTTCTTGTTTGATATTTTTGTATGCTCTCCATGCTCGATTGTTACCCAATAATGACCCCCTCGGATATGTCCAAGACAGAACGTCGCAGCAAGTTTGACATAAACGTGCAAGGCTTGTACTGGCTCTAGAGCATGGGTCCTCGGTTTATAAATAGTACTAGACTTATTATCTTAGATAATATTACATTATATATAGTTTACATACATTATTATAGGATTTTTTGTGTTAATTATAGGTGAGCCATACCCATTATAACTGTATATTTACGTACCTTCTCAATTAATTTAGGTTTGGTTGCTATAAGTGCATATTTACCTTCTCAACTGGTTTAGACAATTAATTTCATATGCAATACAGGCAAACTCTTTCACTTATTCTTATGTTTTGTTGTGGTATCACAGTAATAAACAAAATTTTGTCGTTTTCTTTTAAGTTTTCTGCTAGCTTTTTAGTGTTCGAGGGAACCCCTACCTTTCCTCTTCACGGAGTTTCACTTTTGTTTTGCTGCACCTACATTATACTCCTGCTCCATTATTTCTGGTGTTCGCATCCTTCGTGACACCTCCTATGCTATTAAATCCACCATCATTTGATTCGTTCCCGGTCCACTGTTCTTGGTAAAAGTCGTATGTTTGTTTTCTTCGTCGCCATCTTCTCCTTCGCTAGCTAGCCTTCAGTTAGCTTCGACGTTCAATCGTTTCTTGTCGTTACGAGCAATATTTACTTGAATTTGTAGGTTCCAATCCATGTTAAATTGAGGTCTGTAAGAAGTTGATTGCTAACGGTCATTATATTAAATCTGCCATATCCAAAACATCTCTTAAAGCGATTTAGCTTGTTAGGTATATATGTAGACATCTAAGACCTCAACGAAACGTTGGCAAAGTTTTTCACGTCTAAGGTTCAGAGTGGTTATGGTTCGAGGAGGGGGTAATGTTCAAATTACGGTTTTGCGGAGAGCGAGAATGAGGGGGGAGGTAACACAGAAAACTGACAAATATAATTTAAAATAAAGGCTTCAACTACAAATGCAAAGACCGGAAGGCTCAAACAATGAAAGAAACGGAGAGCACATAATGCTACATCGTACACATGACATTCAATTCAAGCCTCAAGTTGATATATTTGTTGTACCATTGGGGTTAGGACGTTAGGTTTTCTTTTATAATATTTAAGAGGTAAAGGAGTTCAAAAACCCACCACATATATATATGTAGTTGGATCAAATTGTACTCGAAATATCAAAAGTTCCTGATTCCTCAGTAATTAAGCGTTTTTTCGTATATATCGTCGACTGCACATTTTATATGTTGAAAATGATTATCTAATAAATATAGTCGAAGTTCAAGATCATGTTCTTCTTAACAACAAAAAGATTTTGCACGCAGCAAAGTTTTGATTACCTAGAGGCCTAATTATGCACATACTTCCGTCACATCCACATCATGAATTAAAGCTAGAGTAGTAGCAGCCACAAGGATAAGGACCAGTCGGCAATTGAAATCGTAAGAAAGTGAAGTTGGGTTTATCTCATCACAGCTTCGTATTTCCATGCAGAAAACAAGCTAGTTATCATGCTACTAGCTACATGCACCTAGCGAGGTTCTTGACCAATGATTTTTCCCACTTCTGTGCCAGATTCAACCATTCTAATCGCTTACTTCACTTATAAGAGAGGTAACTTTATAGTGTCCTTATTCGTGGGACACTCAACTGCCATTGTCCCAAATCAAACTTTGAGTTTTGAACCGTGGAATTGCTTGATGAACGACTTTTAATATTCTAGTCAATGCTAATTAAGAGTTTCTTATTTTGTTTTGATAAGGAATAAATAAGGGAAGAAGAAAGGGATTTACTTTAATCAGCACTTTGGAATTTACGTGTTTTACTCGCATTAAAATAGTGGGTGGGTGTAGTTTTCGTTGACCTCTCCAAAATTTTACTTGGGAATGGACCTGAAATTGTGAAATTGCACAAGAGCAGATTTAAGATGGATAGATAGAGAATGAGACAAAGAGAGCATTCATGAAAGGATTAGGAAGGGGGCCAACGTTGTTGAATCGAGGGAAGCAAAGGGACCGCGCATTGTCTCCTAGGAAGTTTATGAGGAATGGACTCGCGTGAGCATCATGTTAGATGTCACCAAGGGACTATGGTCTCCAAATTGGTCCCCGAACCCTGCACTCTTCCTCTATGTGTTTTAGTGGGCTTTGTGGTGTGGGGGCAACTAAACGAGGGTTTCACATGCGATAATAACCCTTTTTCTACTACAAACCACGTGGCCACTTCAATTATTCGATCTCCCTTTCTCTCCTGTTCTTAACTCTAAACACTCAATTAATTATGTGGTAATTAATATGCCTAAGTTAATTATAACTCTATCGGGCCTGTTTCATTTGTCGACCTAAGAAAAATCCTAAGATAGGCCAAAATGTTAATTTGGATATACCCTTTCCAAGATACCAAATTCTTACATGTTTGAGCTCATCAATCGACAAACCAATAATTTCCTGCCCCAGAATCAGGTTCTTGATTGCTTATAAACTTAAACACACAAACAGTCCGTGTAATTTACTGATCTCGATCTGGGAGTGTACATGTTCGTCCCATTATTTCCATAATTCTTTGCCTGTCGTCCCATAGTGAAGCTTGTGTCTGTCATAATTGTGTGTTCATAATTTGCTTCAATCAGATCATTCTAGCTATAGAGGAGACCTGCATGGTAACAATGGGGGAGGGGGGCCAATATTTATCAAGCATTTAAGCTGGTTTGACCCTTTATTCTGGAAACATTATTGCCCTGTCATGTTTAGTAGTCGACATTTGTCAGTTTCAACAGTTTTGACATCTTATTCCACTATCTACCATAACACATTAAGGGCATATATCAATACAGGTGTGTTGACTTCTCTTTTATTCCATTTACTCTAAACCAAAAACTTTTTTTAACGCAAGCTCTTTGTAATTTTGCATTAATTTTAAACTCCTTGATGGAATTCTTTTCGGTTTTATTTTATGTTGGTGATTTTGATTTTATACTTTGCAAGTTATCTTTATAAAGATTTATTTAATGACTTAAGTTTTTAATATGATCTTCTTATAATATAATATAATATAATATTAAAACTTATATGTTAAAATAATCACAAGTTCAGATTAAATTAACAATCTTAATAATATAAAGTATATATTCATATATCTAAGAAAATTAATTTAATAACTTAAGTTTTCAAATCAAAATAATTCTTTAATATCTTAGAAGTAATCATAAGATAAAATTGATCAAATTATAGTTGCTAGTTTAGTTCAGTTTAGTTTAATTGATGTAATTATCAAAATTATATAAAAAAAAATTAAAAGGAGTATGATTTTCCGCCTTGAATAATGGATATATCTTGGTGTCTAAGAAGTATTTACCATTTTGTGCTACATCAACTTGGATTAGGCAACATTTTCTAATTGACAATATATGACATTGAAATTGATTTGATTTTCATTTTTCTAAATTTTTTTTTTTTTTGATAACCCGGAATGTTTGGATCAATTTACGTGCACCATGATTAATTTCTAGATTTACTGAACATCCTATAAGTTTAACAGTTAGGTAAAATATTACAAAAATAATAAGCATACATGCTAAATCTTGAATCCAGAGGGCAATAAAACCTTGAAATCATAACAACTTTGATGTAATTGTAACTGTTGATTTTCATTTCTCTAAATTTCTCTAAATTACACATTGTCAAGAAGAAGTCATGTCCTCAGTATAAGAAGTCTGCAGAACTCACACGTCAGCTCAAAGAGTCTGCACAACCCACGCTAGGCAAAGAATCCTAAGCTTAAAGCGTATTTGGCAGTGAAATAATGATTATTTTTTAAATAATTTTTTGTATTGTAATATATATTATTGATAATTTTTTATTTTTAAAAAACTATTTTTAATATTAATATATCAAAATAATTCAAAAAGCACAAATTATATTAAATTTAATAAAAAAAAACTTTTAAATTTTTTAAAAACACAGTTCTAACTGCGTTCCCAAACATTATTTTAGTCTAGTAACATGTTTGTTAGAGATTATATTTATAATTGTAGTTTAAATATTTTTTATTTAAAAATATATTAAAATAATATTTTTTATTTTTTAGATCAATAAATTAAAATAATATAAAAATATAAAAATAAATTTAATAAAAAACATTAAATTTTTTAAAAATATAAATTATTGAACCGTGTTTCCGAACTATCGGTAAGTCAGAGTCAGAATTTTAAGCATACTGAAAGTGTTACAGAACCGACACTGCAGCATGGTTTATAGACTTTCTCATGTTAATGTACAATTAGTTGATATCTTATGTACTTGTGTACCTCCTGTATCTAGTTTTATTATGTACAACTCTTATGTGTAGTTTAAATACTAACGGAAAACACATACGAGGCTGCGTGCATAAATATCAATAGCTAGGGGCTTGCTGCTATATCGTTTTCCTCTCTCTTTATTTACCAAGTCTGATATTGAAGTTATTGTATCAAGTACATGGTGTTATCTTGGTGATTTGTATTATGTGTTTAATAAATTAATTCATTTTATTTTCAAATTATTTTGTAATTGATTTTTTTTATTCTTTAACGATGGATTAATTAAAAATTATATTTAATAATTTATTTTAATTTGCTTTCAATGGAATTATCATAATCTCATAATATAGGTCGTAAATTTAACATGTTAATCTAAATTGATTTAAGTTAAACCAATATTTTACTAAATATTAAAAAAAAATATCATCTTGAAATTCGTTTTAGTTAAATTAGGTATTTACAGGTTATATAGGTTGATTTTGGATATCCAAAGTCAATCAAGTTAAATCGAATCAACCCTCACACAATTTAAATCAATCTATAGAGTAGCGCGGGTTAATGATTTAGCACTCTACTAATCACATTAGTAATTGGAGTATGGATTGTTAAAGAGTTATCTCAACTCAAAAACTTAGAATAATATGTGATTTCAAAATATAATTTATATTATTCTCTAACACAATTTTTCAAGTGAAAATCTTTTGATATTGAAACTTATATAGACTTACATTACTTTTTGTGCTATTAATTAATTTTAATTAGAAGAAAAAAATAAAAATGGTAAAATTTAAATTTATGATTATATGGTCAATCAAATTTTAAAACAATATCAAAGAATCATTTAAATTGAAAAATAAAAAAACTTAAGTTTTTAAATGAGATATAATATCAAATCTTTTTAAGTTTTAACGATAGAGGACTCGTTTTCAACTCTATATATTATTTTTATGCTATTAAGTGAAAGTCAAGTGAAAAATTTTTAGTTTTGAAACTTTTATAGACTTATACTATTTTTTTAAGCTATTAATTAATTTTAATTAGAAGAAGAAAATAGAAAGTGAAGTGAATTGGACTTGAGATGGCTTCTATAAATTAACCTTATTTTTACTTAAGAATTAGCATGTAATTATTATGTAACCTGTAAATCTTAAAGGCATATATTAATAAAGATGTGCAGTCTCTGTATTAAACTCTGAATTTGTAACTTTGTCTACTATTTTTTTTATTTTCCTTCTTTGTTGTTATACTTTTCTAGCTTATTCTAGATACTTGATTTTAACATAACGGTATAAAACAAACTTAATTGTGAAATAATCTAAATAGATAAATTATAAAGTATTGAAGTTATTTTCTCAACAAAAATACCACCTACTAGTGAAAATAAAATAAAAAAATTAAATTATTCAGTAACTAGTTTAGTGGTAAGAATTTAGAATTAAGAAGTTTGTTTTCTTTGTGATCTTAAATATAAATATTATGTTTGCTAATATGATAATTACTAAAGGTTTATATGGTCATTAATTTTAGAACTTATGGTATTAGTTGATATACGAGTAAATTAATCTAAATAATAACATTAAAAAAAAAAAATTTAAAAAGTGAAAGAACTAGAAGACGGAATGGTCCCTGTCATTAAGCAACTACCAACCACATATTATATGCAGTCCTAGCTATAGGCTACTTCCAAGTAGTTTCAAGTTTCAACATTCCATTGATGACTAATCCACCTTAACGCTAGAACTTGAAGAAAGATTAAGAAAGTTATTTGATGATGATGATGAGCATGAGCTGTCCCTCACTTCACTTGACTCCAACGGTGAAATAAAGCAAAGAAATATATCATATCCTAAAAAAGAGAGAGAAAAGTCCTCTAAATCTGCAGCTGATTTGCCTGCCTCCATAATAAACACCACTACCACCACCACCACCATCTCACCTACCTCCCTAGCTTTGCCTTCCATATTTCATGCAGCGGCCGTACGACAAAGTAAAACTCTTAATATTTTTTTTCCCTTTTGTTTCTGTTACAAAACACTCAATCAATGACATTCAATCCCTTAATTTTAACTCTTCCTTTTGACCTTGAGTTTTTTAATACTAGTCTTAGCTAGGATCATATGACCATGACCAAAAAATATTGCTAGTGGGGGACGGTCAGAAATCAGGTAGCCGAAAAACTAAGTGCCGAAGATGGTTGGAATTAAATTGTTGCCAACAATTGCTTGAATTCGATGTTTTTTCGAATCTTTACCATACCCAGCTCATAAAAACACACGATCTCATTAATTACCTCCTTCCCTTTATTTGTCACGCAACAAAGATTTATAACGAACAATCCATTTTATCAGTCTCCACCGTCCATGCTCGGTAGCTATATATCCTGAACAATGTAGGCATTTTACTCGAAATTGATGAGTGAGTAGTAATTTAGAGATTGAACCGACGGTCTAGCTACTTACCGTTTCTAGAGGCCGACTGACCATACTAGTTGCTAGCAAATCACTCCATCTTTCTAATTGTGTTACAACCTACACAACATGATACCGACTAATTTCTTTCCATTAGAGACTATAGGTTTGGCTTCAAATCAAAAGGTTGTGTTGTATGTAATATACACATCTATTTGGCACTACGGATTAAAATTAAGCAGAAACAAAAGGGGCCAATTTGAGTGTTAAAGAGGGAGAATGTGGCCGACATGGTGTGATAGGGCGAGGAGGCACATGGACCCTCGGTGGCACTATCTAGAGTTCAAGTTACCGTGGGTCACTTTTAGCCATTTTCTATAAGATTTCCTGTCGGTATTTTGCATTTCTCCCACCACCACTGCTACACTACTCGTATGTACAATCCTCTTTCCTTCTCTTAAGCCTTAGTTCTTAGTTTTCTACTCCCGTATCCAAAAAAATATTAGCTACATATAGCCCCACGCGATCTTGCATTTGGTGGAGCACACTTTCAATCTAAAGGGGTATGGTATAAGGGCAGCACTACCAGATTCGAGCACAGGAATGTGCGATGTCTTGCGGTACGGTGAAGCGCGTCGAATTAACATATGTTTGGTGCCCTGAGCAATTAATTATTAAGCATAAGAAATCCTGTCTCTATGGTCAAAATTGTCTCTGTCTTTAATTGAACTTCTCTTAAGAAGCCACTATATATATATATGCTAGCTACATTGATATGCATTGCATAATTCCTTCTTCCAAATCATATATTCCAATCCAAATCATTCTTCTTCCAATTCTATCTCTTGTGCTTTTCTTGTCTTGAAAATTCCTTCTTGCTAGCTACTTGTATAGCTGTTTCTTTCCTTTGCTAATATTCGAAGCTCTTTAGCTTGAAAACAACTTGTTCAATAGATAAACAAAATGAAGTTGCTGTCTAGAAAAGCCACGTGTAATACTCACGGCCAAGATTCCTCTTACTTCCTAGGATGGCAGGAATACGAGAAGAACCCATACGATGAGATCAAGAATCCAACAGGCATCATTCAGATGGGTCTTGCAGAGAATCAGGTTAGAAATTAAAAACATACTCAAAAATGTTTCTTCTATCATCTATTTTGGTCCCTTAGGTGGTAAGGTCTGGAATAGAGCTTCAGGCCTGTCATTCTATCCCTGTTTTTATTACAGAGATGTTACATACTGCCAATTATAACTGTTTCTTTGCTTCCTGTATCCTTGTTGTCGATATTCCTATGGAGTATATATTCGAATTACAGGTAGCTTACGTTCCATTTGCTATTTTTTGCAGCTCTCTTTTGATCTTCTTGAGTTATGGCTTGCTAATAACCAGGACGCAGCTGGGTTCAAAAAAGATGGGCAATCCATATTTAGAGAGCTTGCTCTTTTCCAAGATTATCATGGGCTTCCGGCGTTCAAGAAAGTAAGTTCATTATTGCTTGCCTTTTCAGGTCACACGCGCGCGCACATATACGTCGACGAATGATTTGTGTATCTAACTAATAAGCTTGGCTCCAATATTTTTGTCTTTACAGGCATTGGTGGAATTCATGGCTGAAATAAGAGGCAACAAAGTAACCTTTGATCAAAACAAAATAGTACTCACTGCTGGTGCAACTTCGGCTAATGAGACTCTCATGTTCTGCCTTGCCGAACCCGGGGAGGCCTTTCTTCTTCCCACTCCATACTACCCGGGGTAAGCATATGATCTATATACTTTATCATCCTATATACTTTCCCTGTTACTGCTTGCATTTCTACAATATTAATTGGTTATTTAATTATTCTTGCAGATTTGATAGAGATATCAGGTGGAGAACTGGGGTTGAGATTGTACCAATTCAATGTACAAGCTCAAATGGCTTCCAAATCACTGCACCAGCCCTTGAAGATGCCTTTCAGGAAGCCCAAAAAAGAAACCTGAGGGTTAAGGGTGTCTTGGTCACAAACCCGTCAAACCCTTTGGGGACTACAATAACCCGCCGTGAATTGAATCTTCTTTTAAGCTTGATCACCGAAAAGGGCATTCATCTAATAAGCGATGAAATTTATTCGGGCACAGTTTTTAACTCTCCAGGGTTTGTAAGTGTCATGGAGGTTTTGAAGGATATGAAATGTGAAAGCTCTCAAGTTTGGAATAGAGTTCATGTTGTGTATAGTCTATCAAAGGATCTTGGTCTCCCTGGCTTTAGAGTTGGTGCAATTTACTCCAACGATGACATGGTTGTATCAGCAGCAACTAAAATGTCCAGCTTCGGTTTAGTGTCTTCTCAAACCCAATATCTTCTTGCTGCTCTGCTCTCTGATAAAAAGTTCACGAGGAATTATATCTCTGAGAATCAAAAGAGGCTTAAACAACGTCAAAAATTGCTCGTCCAGGGCCTTCAAAAGGCAGGAATCAGCTGCCTAAAGAGCAATGCAGGCTTGTTTTGTTGGGTTAACATGAAGCATCTCTTGAGTTCTAACACGTTTGACGCAGAAATGGAGCTTTGGAAAAAGATTGTTCATCAAGTTAAGCTCAATATCTCTCCTGGTTCTTCTTGCCATTGCACCGAGCCAGGTTGGTTTCGAGTATGCTTTGCTAACATGTCTGGAGAAACACTAAACCTTGCTATCCAACGATTGAAGTCGTTTGTGGAGTCCATGAACATTAATAATCAAAGCCATCACCAACTGCTGAAAAACTCAAGAAGAAAGTCCCTCACCAAGTGGGTCTTACGGCTATCCTTTGATCATGACCGTGAGCCTGAGGAACGATAGGCAGGTAATTGTGTGATCAAGTGTGAACATTAAAAAAATTTAACCAAAAATTTTTTTTGGTTGATAAGAGATTTTTTTTCTTTTTTATCTTTTCTTCAAATGTAGAAAGTACATACACTCTACCACTACGTGGATTTGGAGTGGCTCGATATGAACTAGCTAGATTTCTTTTGTAAAACTTTGTGTTTATTCCCACCCGCCCCTTCCATAAAATTCTTCGAATCAAGAATATCATGATCAATGTTATTAATTATGAGTTATATATTTAACATAATGAAAAAACAAAAACAAAAAAGTTGTCTTCTTTCTCCTTCTTCTTCTTCTTGTGTATAATTATGACATGATTGACTCATTTACATAATGTTTGTTTATCTCTCTCAAAATAAGAAAACTAAAGATGTGAAAAAAAAAAAAACATGTTTTCTATTTTTTATCTTTAAAATACAGAAATTAACTTCAAAATTATTCAATAATTATAAATTCAATTAGTGTCTACGTTATATATTTTCAACCAAAGTCATTCGTATCTATTCATACATGTCATTTCTATCCTAAACCAGTAATCAATTGCAAACTCGAATATGTAAGTATGTTTGATCACTACATTTGCAAATTACTTTACTTGCAAAAAACAACCAACTAACAAATAATGGCTGGCCGCGTATTGGTGGATAGAGACGGGTGACGTTTGTTGCCGACCTAGTTGTAGTCGGCCTCCATTAAATGCGTCTCGAGCGGCCATGAGCATTGCATTAACACACCACTTTTTTTATACACTACTCGATCTTGACGGTGTTTAAGCCGTTTGAGCAGGGAATTAACATTAATTCTAGCTACGATTAGTGTATTAAATCAAAGTGAAATTAATCTATGCACTAAATGTATAGGACTGGGACACTGGGAGATGTGTTTGTGTGGTTCCAAAGGCCAATGAGTCAAAAGGAGGGAAATGTTTGTTTTATGTAAGGAATTATAAGCTAGGGTTTCCAAATGAGAAATAAATTCAAAAGAATCCCACCACTCTTCTCTTAGCTTCAACCAAAAGGCATGTAAAGTAAAGGCAACAAGTGTCCGGCAAGATTGATTCAATCCAAAGTTGTCACTATTTACGCAAACAATATTTGTCTGGGAGAGTTTCTTGAAAACATTTCAATGCCTTTTTAGATGTATACTCTCTGAGATCAATCAAGAGTGCTTACTTTTTTAGAAAAGTTTGTTTCCTAAAGCTACGCGGCTACGCATCTTATTTAACCCCATTACAATATTTGTCTCCCAAAAGACCAAACTTTAGGAAACAAAACATGCCTACGTAAAAAAATATAATCTAAAAGCTTTGTTTATACAAGAAAATAAAGAGAATTAATGTCCTTCCTCTCTCAATAATGTTTGGTAGGAGATTTTCTCTCTAATCATGTTGCTTTGCACCACTAAATTTAACAATTTTATTGACAGAAATTTATATCGATATTTATACTAATATTTTGTTTGTGATTATATTATTAACAGGATCATGAACAGTAAGTCTATCATAAATAAATTTACCCATGGCTTTATAGATGAATCATGCGTGCGAAAAAAAATTACTCACCTCATTCTTTTCCTAGACACTATTTAACATATCATCAACAAAAAAACCATAAGTAATTTTATCAACAAGTTTATAATTGTAGTGACATTTGCAGTATTTATTTTTCAACTCTTTAGAATATACCGATGGACTGATTATGTCAATGAGTTAATAATAACATTGGTATTTGTTGTAATTATTTTGTAACTCTTTAGAATATTCTGACGGAATAAATTTATTGATAACCCCATCAGTAATAATTTTAAAATATTTTTTAAAAAATGATCCAATAAACATAATTAAAAAATTAAAATAATATAAAATTCAAATATTTAAAAATAAATTATATTAATATAAAAATAAAATATTTATTATAAATTTAAATATTTGTACGTTTAAATATAATAAAACTAGAATAGAGACGGCGCTGGAGGAGGGAGCTGGTCGTCCTCGGGATCGTGAGATAAATAAAAAAGTGTACTTGTACCACTCATATATGATCTTATTTTTATTATCACTCGACAGAATTCTTTATAATTCGCATAAAGTTGTTCATTTTTTTCATTGAGATAGGTCATATTTCCTACATGGATTTGTATGGTATGTACTATCACTAGCATAAGTTTTTATTAAAAAAAAATACAAGTTCAAATAAAAATATTCATAGCAAACAATAAAACATCATAACATCTTCGATAGTTTATATGTAACATGCCACTGGTTGTTTGTATTCCAAGGGCTTGAACTTGTGTCAATATTTAAAAAATTGTTTTTCATCATCATTGTCAAAGTTGATATCAAAGGCAATTGAATACATGCATGGACTTAGCTTCCGGTGCTGGGGCAGCACGAAAACTCTCCTTTTGGTGTCTGATAATTTCATCCCAAAAGCTCAAAAGAGAACATTGAGTTTTAATGGAAAATTTTCTACTAACTTTATCGAGTACTGATCAAATATAGAAATTATCTCTGAAAAAAATATAAATTTTACAGTACTCTTAAAAACCACTATATATATTTATTAACATATAATATATATTTAGACCTCACCCCACCGGCTCTCAGATGTATTATGACTTGACTCTGTTGCTTGTTCATTAAGTTTAACAAAGGCACAAGCCCGTTTTCATGTGCCATGTGGGAGCGACAATCTATCACCTCCCTGATAAAGAAAAAAAGAGAGAAAAAAAGAAAAAAAGAAGCAAATTAATAATTGAACTTGCAATTTATTTTACACACACACACAAATTTAATAATTTACAATAATTAGAATTCTTTTTGGCTTTTCCAAGATATGCGGCGAACACCCGTAAGAACTACCCACCCATGATCCTTGCATGTGACGAGGAGTCCGGTATATGTAACTCCCAATTGTGGTCAGAGATTAATAAAAAAAAATAAACAGACTAATTAATTAGCAAAGAATAAAAAGAAAATAAAAATTTTGGTCGATTTATGTGTTCTTGTTGACTATAAGCATAGCATGTGCCCTAGATTTTTTTTGGGTTTTCGCTTTCACATTTACATATAATAATAATAATAATAATAATAATAATAATTAGTTTGGAGGTCATAAGTAAATATAATTGGGATTGATGTAATAATAATTAAAAAAAATGGATAATGTAGTAGCTAGGGATCATGTTCAGTGCTAATTGATATTAAATCATGATTTTCTGGTTTGATTAATTTATTATTAATTGAAAAGTCAACGCGATTTCAATTAATTCCTTTTTCTTTTAACTTGTCTCATGAGATTCTGAAAGGTAGAAGAGCTATAAACAAATGCTCAGATAGTCTTTGAGTTGAGCTATAATTATACACAATAATGGTAAATTTAATATTAGTTACTTAGGAGCTGCTATAAAATGGGTCAAGTTTCATGGGTTGATTCAAGACTTCACCTGGATCAAATTGACTATATCAAAAAATTTAAAATAATAATATTTTATGTTTAAAAAATTAAAATAATATTATTTTTATTGACCTAAATCCTCCAGAATTAATACAACGAGGCCAAGTTTTATTACTATGTTATATACAATGCTCAAATGAAAATTAGTTTCCCTTAGAAAAGCTTACAAGAATGTGTAGCAACAAGGATTAATCGGCACCTTTTAGCTTGATAAAAACAGGCACGAAAGATCAGTAAAGCTTGAGTCAGCAAACAGCTAGTTTATTGGATTTATTCTTGAAAACTACATGAAAAAAATTGGACATGAAAAGAACTGATTAAGAACGCTTGTGTCTGTAATCACTTGGACACAAACATCACAATTAGACATTAACGCCAAATGTCTACATTTACTGATAATGAAGGGACAATGACAAGAAAGCCTTCGCCATAATGTTTTGCCCAAAAATAATCAA
Organism: Populus tomentosa; assembly: GCA_018804465.1. Taxonomy (NCBI): domain Eukaryota; kingdom Viridiplantae; phylum Streptophyta; class Magnoliopsida; order Malpighiales; family Salicaceae; genus Populus; species Populus tomentosa. The sequence continues at coordinate 489,551 of CM031995.1, forward strand.
TCAATTATCGATCGGCATTGGACAAATTAAACCTTGAATGTGGTTATGGTTATTTCCATAATATTATTATGACTAGTCGCTAATTACACTATCTACAAAGTTAGTTAACTAGAAGTAGCTAAAAGTTATTTATGACATGCATGGTTATTAAACTAATCTCAGTGCATCAATTCATCATTTATTAATTTAGAAATACTTGTTCTTAATTGGGTTTATTTTAAATAATCTTTTTATTAAAATAACATCATTTCATTAATAATAAAATCTAAAAACTCTAAGTAATTTAGGAATAGAGTTCCTGAATTGAATAATCAGTTAATTAAATAGTTATAATAATATCAATTTTTTTTTCTTTTTAGTTAAGGTGGCTTGTGACTGAATATCTATTAAATAAGTATTTTTTTAGCTAAAAAAAACTATAATAATATTCTAGAGATAGTTCTTTGAATATATATATATATATATATATAGAGAGAGAGAGAGAGAGAGAATGAAAAATATGAGTCTTTATTTTAAAGGTCTCAAAATATATTTATAATTCATTACTCTTTTATATATAGAGAGAGAGAAACAATTGAAGTTTAATTTCAACTTTTGTAATGTTTTAAGTTATTGTAAACTATATTTCATTTATTTTAACATGTTAAAAGATAGAGACATAACATACCATAAGAGACTTTAATATATTTAATAATGTTAATGAAGTATAGACTTATTTAATTAAGTATATTTATTGAAAAGTAATTCTTCTATGGTTTTATATAAAAATTAATAGAATTTATTGATATTATATTCATATATTATATTTGAATCTATAAATACAGTAAATTCAACCATACTCAAGACATAATGGTTAAAAATCTACATGCTTGACATCCTTAAAAGGCCACAAGCTAGGCCTAGCTTGTTGGCCTGGCAGCGCCATGTCAAGCTATTAGATTTTGTAGTTGATGCTGAAACTAATTGTTTTTTTAAATATTTTTTATTTAAAAATATATTAAAATAATATTTTTTTTATTTTAAAAAAATTATTCTTGACATCAGCACATCAAAATAATCTGAAAACACTAAAAAAAAAAATTAATTTCAAGAAAAAAAATAAAAAATTTTAAAATGTAAAAACCTAAATTGCCAATTTGAGTCCATTCGTGACCGAAGTCTTGCTTTTAACTTGGTTGTTGTCAGCTGAACTGCTGAAGGGCCGCCATGAGACGACAAATTTGATTATGTTGGTATGGGTGTCATGTGGGTTTCACATGAGCAAGCCTCGCCCATCACATGCCAGGGGAACATAGAACTCCTGCACAAGATAATTTTTTTGATTAAGCGAGTAGAAAGGGTTAGTACGTAAAGTAAAAAGGGTTTTTCTCTCCTGGCATGGCATATATCTCCAAGGAGCAACATGGTATGCCTTCCCTTTGGTGACGGTGCTTGTATCTACGGGGACAAAGAGGGCCATGCGAACATGGCTCTTTGCCTCCCTTGCAGTAATGCTATCTTACCCACTTCCCATGCCAAAAACAAATTCTAGTCTATATCTTAAACGTCGGGGTCCCATTTGAGGGGTCAAGACATAGATTGGTGTTGTTTTTTCAATTTTTTGTTGAATGATTGAGCATATATTACATGTTTTCTTCTTATTTGTTTTGTCTTTATTCATACAGCAATCTATGTGTGAGTGCGTGTGCGTGTGTGTGTGTGTTTGGTACTCAGGTCGAGTAGATACGTCTTTGTTTTCAAAATTGTTAACTCATGAATTAAGCGAAATACAAAAAATATCAGGGAATACAATCTCCTCGACTTGGACTAGTCGCTTGCTCAACATTATTAAAAATATAAGAGAAGAATAAACAACAACTCTTATTTTATAAACTATATTGATTAAAATATGGTGATACTTGTTATATTAAAAGCAAATCCGTATTTACATCATCTTAATTGTTTCATAAATTAAATAATATGGTTTCATGTATTATAATTATAACTCTTCTTTATTTAATGGAGACAAAATTGTATTTAATGGATACAAAATACACATGTTTTTAGTACTTGATATACTTAATTATTTTGATATAAATGTAAATAAAATGTAAAATATATTATATAAAAAAACAATATAAATCATATTTTAAATTTTATCTAATATTTTAAATTATTAAGTTGAATTAATTGACGATAGTAGGTAGTATTGCTATGGTCTTGTTGATATAATAATAATGATTTTGAATTTATTCGTTCTTTGCAACCTAGCCTAGTGATGAGGTCAGAAGTACAATTACTTAAAGACATACGTGATGCTTCCATTGTCAGCTGAAGCTTTCTGCAACTATCTTGCAACATTCTTTGAATCAGGTTCGCAAAATTGTCTTGTTGGAGGCTAAGAAATACCTCGTCCATCGTTACCATACTCTCCAAAGCTGAAGCTGACTTTGAACTCAATCTTCTAAAACCATGATCACCCAATTTCAGCCTATCCCTCTGCTGAGCAGTAAACAAGGTTCTGAAAAAACTCACAGCTTCCCTCTCGATTTCTTCCAGAATAGAATACGATGAATGACCTTCTGAAATATGGGCGACCTTACTTTCCCTTCCTCCGCTGGTTGCCACCGTATGAAAGAACCTCGTGTTTCTACCCCCGGACTACCTAATTTATTCTCGATTTCTTCCTCCATAATATTCAAAGCAACCATCAATGGCCCCTTAATCTGAGTGAGCACTTCTAAGCTCTTGAAGTTGAATGTCGGTTGCGTCCGTCTGGAAACCAGTGCAACCTGCGTTTCCTAGTGAAATTCGAGGTTGCACCGCAAGTACACCTTCAAAACCATACGTGCATCTGTTGTCTAGATTCTTTCGCGAGCTCTAGAGAGTGAATCTTCTTTTTCAGAGTCATACATTGCACGTCAAGATTACCAAAATTCATTCGTAGAGTTTCACTCTTTGAGCTTGGTACGAAGACAACTCAGCCTCTTGATTACCTTAAACAGCCCAGGAGCAATCAAGCAACCTTCAGTAAATAAATTCTGCAGGTGATTATCAAAATTAGTATGAGTTAACCAGCAATTAAGAAATTCAAAAGGCCTCCTTCCCCAGTTAATTCAACATTGCTGAAAATATAACACATTGAAAACCGGTCCTCGCAAAACATCCAAAAGTAGTCATCCATCTTGCACTAAATTCAATATTACTAACCGAGAGAATCATTATTCCAAAACAATATTCCATTGGACTTTTATTTAAAGAATTAACTCAACTCAAAAATTAAATTTTTTGAGTTTAAGACTGACATACACATCTTTATACGAGTAAGAACAATAAAATTCAAATTTATAATTATTTTATTATTAAAATTTTAATATCATATAAAAAATGAGGTTCTTAACCTTGTCTCCTCCTCCTACTAGTGATAGAAATCACAAAGGAGGACAACAGGCCTTGTTTCCACTGTTGCAAAATCAAGCCCAAGCTAACCATCCATAGGAGGTCATGGGCTGAAAGCCCAAGGCTGATCAGATTCCTGTGAGCTAGCCTATTTGTTAGAATTCATTCGCTCGCGTCGAAGGAGATGAAAGAATGGCGACCTAAATTCATGGTGGTCAGCCAGTCGTGAGTGTTTATTCGAATCATCAAGTTAATCATAATTAACCTGCTTAACTAAAATTAATAATTTTATTTTGAATAAAAAATTAAAAAATTCTTTGAAATGGCTTATCAATTCATTTTAAAATAATATCATTTTAAATAAAAAATTAAAATTAATCATTAAAATTAACTCCATTGAATTTCATCTAAATTTAATTAGGTGAATTAGATCATGAATTAACTTGTAAATAGAAATGATAATATTTCTTGATATTTATAACTTATTTATTATTTATTAGAAAAAATATTTAGATATTTATAAATTATCCATTAAGTTTTGGGTATTTATTATCTATTATGATTTATTAATTAATAAAAAATAAAATAATTTTTTTTTTAGTTTAACGTGGGTGTCTGGGCCAGCTTGCGCGCATCTCGACTAATCCCACAGGCCCTGAAGTTAACGACCATGTAAGCCTCCAGTGGTTATCATATGAGCAATCCAGGGCTCGAACCTGAGATCACAGAGGGAGCAAACATCTTGGTCCCAAGCTCTTACTGCTAGGCCACCACCTGGATGGTTATTAAAAAAATAAAAAATAATAATTAATATGTGTATGTGTGTTTTATATTAAAATTGGGCACAGTATCCACGAATTCGGATTAAAATTTCATTCATACATGCAAGTCACCAGGTTTTTTTGGATCAATATTCAAACATATTCAAAAAAACTCAGCTCAGCCAGGCTCTCAATCAAAAAGTTTCCGGGTTGATGGAAATCCAAGATTTGAAGTGTTCTATAAAATTCAGCTAGTAGAATGCCTCATCTTTCTGGTTGAATTTACTTTAAGGCTCAGTTATCAACCTCAAAATCATTTTAAAAATAAAATGTTAAAATTTTTCATCACTGTAACTAGCCACCAAATTCTCTACAAACCCATGATATCCACCCTCTCTCTTGTCCCTCTCAACCTAAAATCTCCACTCTCACAGCTTGTAACAATAGCAGATAACTATGGCTGTAATCTTTGAAATCATACAAGCGTCTTCCTCAACGAGCGCAGTGTTCAACCAATAGGTTAGGTCCCTTAATTTGTGCATTGAATTTGTGGCGTCAAGCTTCTACATATACCGAGTGATTTCAACAACTGGACACTTTTTGTCAAAACTGAAAATGGAAAAATGTTGATTGTGTGCCTATATGTGGATGATTTGATTTACACTGGAAATAATTATGCCATGTTTGAGAAGTTTAAAGAGTCTATGATGATTGAATTCGAGATGACTGATCTCGGGATGATGCATTACTATCTCGGCCTTGAGGTAGTACAATCAACAACTGGCATTTTCATTTCGCAAAAGAAGTATGTTCACGAAATCTTAGAAAGATTTCAAATGAACAATTGTAACTCAGTTGGCACACCTACTGAAGTTGGTGTAAAACTTTTCAAGGATCCAGAAGGGAAGAGGGTTGACAATACAAACTACAAACAAATTGTAGGGAGCCTAATGTATTTGACAGCGACGAGGCCTGACATAATGTATGCTGTCAGTCTCATTAGTAGATACATGGAAAACCCTAAAGAGATTCATCTTCTTGCTGCAAAAAGAATCTTTCGTTACCTACAAGGTACTGCTGATTTTGGATTACTCTACAAAAAAGGAGAACATTCAGATTTAATGGGTTTTACTGATAGTGACTATGCCGGGGATCAAGATGATCGGAAAAGCACTTCGGGGTATGTTTTTATGCTTGGTACAGGAGCCGTCTCATGGTCATCCAAGAAACAACCAATAGTTACCTTATCAACAACCGAAGCTGAATTTGTAGCTGCAGCTTCATGTGCATGTCAAGCAATTTGGCTAAGGAGGATTCTTGAAGAAATTCAGTTCAAACAACAAGGAGCAACTTCAATTTATTGTGACAACAGCTCAACAATAAAACTATCAAGAAATCCTGTGCTACATGGGAGAAGCAAGCACATTGATGTCAAATACCATTTCTTAAGGGATCTCGCAAAAGATGAAGTAATTAATCTTATTTTCTACAGGAGTGAAGACCAAGTGGCTGACATATTCACTAAGCCGCTTAAAACACCATTGTTTCACAAGCTAAGGGAGTTGCTTGGAGTGTGTTCTTTGGGATGATTGTATTAAAAGCTATCTTATTATTCTTTAAACTGAATGTCTGAAATTGTTCAGTTTAAGGGAAGGATTGTTGGGAATATTTTCTTATTCACTGCATAGTTGTCCAGGTCAATAGGAGTTTGTTAGTTAGTGGATGAATAAATGGTATACGTGTCCAGCTCTCATTACTTAGTGGCTAGTCTGTTGGGTTAAGTTGGGTTAGTGCCTAGTCTTTAGTTAATTCTGTTTTTCGATTATTTGAGTCATTGTAATGCCTATTTAAAGGCATTGTTCTTTATTCAATAAATCACAGCAATTCATTCTCATTCTCTACGATCTGTGCAACAGATTTCAACAACTGGGAATGTGAAAGCAACAAAATTAATGATAGTTATCATTTGCAGTCCAGGATGATGTTAGAGAAGGAAACAAGATCGGAGGGATCAGATTGAAAATAAAAAGAAGAAGGAAGGTTAGATTTGTCCTTTAACTGAAGGAAAAAATAAAAAAGACTGACAATAACATTTTTCCCGTTGCCATCCGTTTAAAAATCAAAGACTGACAATAAACCCCAATCCGAGGTATGAAAGAGTCACCCGGGATAACCTCGAGTTAAAATGATAAAAAATTAATTCTTCATTTATTTTTTTAATATACAAAGCAGTTCAGACCCTGAGGTAGTCAAGTCTCGGATTACTCTATCAGGATAATTCTGGTTTTATAACATTATTCCAATCTTTTTAATAAATAATAACTCAATCCCTCTAGTGTAATAAAATTAAGGGTGGCAAGCATTTTAATGCCTTTTAAGCAGCTAAATAACAACTGGGAATTGAAAATTTGTCAATTTAGTTTTTCATATCTAGCAGTAAAGATTTTTCAAAATAAAAAACAAGTGTCTTGTGTTTTTTGCCTTAAAAATAATAAAAGTAACAGACATAAAACATAAAATGACCCGAACACTGCTCTTATATTTTTTATAGTGGAGAATTTGAAAAACAACTATTTTGATATTACGGCCTAAAAAGCTTACTAAAAAGAGAATCTTTTATAAAATAACTACATTATAATTACAATAACAGCAACAACATTATGGCTTGCAAATAATAATAATAATTACATTATGGCTTGCCCAAAAAAAAAAACAGAGTGTAAATGAATAGTTCTTATAAATGAGCCACAGCAACATGATTTTCCCGGCAGACATGAGCTCCTTCAGAACATGAAGAGCATAGACCGAAGTTGAATTTAAATGAATTTATGTTAAGAGGACTGAATCATCTCTTAACAAATGATCGAGAGTAGAGAGGCATGGCAAGCAAAATGTTTATGGCGCAGAATTCACACCCAAGATATGGACATCTGAAAAGTGGTGGGTTAAATGTTTATGGCGCAGAATGCACACCCACGAAAGGTCAGGTAGAATTATCTACAGGTAAAGGTTTCAACTATCCATCAAGATCCAAGACCTACTCTATTCCGTTAGCCAGAGCACCATCATTACTACCTTGTAAACCCAGAGCATCACTTCCAACCTTGCGCTCTTCACTCGGAGGTGCTGTTGCATTAGATGGAACATGTCCATTGCTGTCACCAAAGGCGTCCACTTCACCATTCACATCAGGCTCAACAATCTGACTGTACCCGCCAACCTCTTCACCATTCACATCAGGCTCAAAATGCCCATTGATGTCAGGACCCGCATCCACATCACCACCTCTTAAACCAAAAGCATCACTTCCAACCTTGCCCTCTTCACTTGGAGGTGCTGTTGCATTAGATTGAACATGTCCATTGCTGTCATGAACTGCGTCCACTTCACCATTCACACCAGGCTCAACATGTCCATTGTTGTCAGGAACCGCATCCACATCACCACCTTTTAAACCACTTCCAACCTTGACCTCTTCACTCGGAGGTGCTATTGCATTAGATGGAACATGTCCAATGCTGTCACGAACCGTGTCCACTTCACCATTCACACCAGGCTCGACAACCTGATTACACCCACCAACCTCTTCACCATTCATACCAGGCACATGTCCATTGCTGTCATGAACCACATCCACATCACCACCTTTTAAACCAAAAGATTCACTTCCAACGTTGCCCTCTTCACTCGGAGGTGTTGTGGCATTAGATGGAACATGAACATTGTTGTCATGAACCACGTCCACTTCACCATTCACGCCAGGCTCAACAATCTGATTATGCCCAACAACCTCCATAGCCCAAGTGCTACTCACATCATGCATGTAAGCAGGATAAAGACAGGCATTGTTGTAAGGAAACGGTCCAGCTGCAGGCATGATTGGGATGGTAGGGACCATTGGTGAAACACCCAAAACAGGTCTTCCGAATCCTACCATAGGATACACACCCCCGTAGAAACTCATTCCATAAAAATACCCATGAACACCATCATACATCAGAAAAGGAGTATAATGTGGGTCGTGTGTCGGACCATAGAAAGGGTGATTTTCAGGTTCAGGACCCTTATCAGTGACGCCATTTGAACTACAGCTACCAATATCACCATTTACTCTATCTTTTGGCACAGCCTTCTTAACCTCCACTGTCTTACCGTTCAAGTCATGAAAACTGTTGCGCATAACCTTGGCGACACATTCCTCGGAATCAAAGGTGACAAACCCAAAGCCCCTAGGCTTGTTTGAACTATCCTGTATCACAACTGCATCTACCGTCCTACCAAACTTTTCAAAGTAATTTCTAAACTGTTCATCAGTTAGACTAGATGATAAACCTCCCACAAATATCTTCTTAGTCCTATAATAATTTTCATTGCCAGTACTGTTATCACTATTCATCCCCGTCCCATTGCTAGCAGTTTCCTGGTTACCATGGGGGTGGCGCTGCCGGTGCTCTTGGTGTTTTTCAGTTTTGGGTATTGCTTTCTTCACTTCTACCTGCGAAAAAACAAACAAACAAACAGCATCAGCCAACTAAACAACCAAGACATGCAAACAATAAATCCCTTTTAAAATAATATCCTAACACGTCCAGAATTCAAGCTAGCCTTTCATGCAAGAAATAAATCAAACAACAAAGAACCCCAATTCAATTCTATTTCCACTTTTATTGAAACAAACAACATGCAAATTCATAATTTAACATTAAACACACAATTAACACATAAAGAATACCAAGAACAAAGCAAGAAACTGACCGTTCTTCCACGAATAACATGCCTATCTTGAAGAGCCCTAGCAGCAGAAGCAGCATCAGAGAACACAACAAAAGCAAACCCTCTTGGTAATTTAGTGATTTGGTCCTTGGCCACGAGTAAATGCGAAACGACACCGTATTTGCTGAAGTGATCTCTTAGAGTGTCCTCGCTCGTCCCTCGCGGTATACCTCCCACAAAAAGCTTCCTTTCCTCAACGTCCATCGTCAATTGCAATAATCAAACAAGAATTTTCAAAAAGCGCCAAATTCGAAACCCCAATTTGAAAACATAAACCCTAAAAATCCTGGATTCTAGGGTTTCTAAAATTCGCCCCTGTTTCGCGTTTTTACGTTTTTACCGGGTACGATAAGCTTGATGTGGGCTTCGCAATACTCCGGATTAAGTATATACCAGGCAAGGAATTTGGTTTCCAGCAGTAGTCTTCACTACTTCAAACTATGTTTAAAACCAGGCCCAGACAACCCGAATTGTTTTGGGCTTATTGGGCTGCTTTGGGTCCATACTGTTAGAGTGTTCTTTCTTCTTACACCCATAAAAAACAAATTCACTGCGTGTCAAAAACTATTTTATTCTTTTTACCTTGTATCTATTTTTGTAATTATACAAGGTGATAAAACTAGTCTTATAAAACCCGGATTGAATTACAAATGAATTGAGTGACATGTCATCCAAGGATATGGTCCGGAAAAGATCAATAGAAAAACCATGTTTTTTTTACCAAAATAATATTATTTCAGGGGTTTAATAAAATTTAAAAGTTGGATGGAAGGGAGCGATCGATTTGATTAATTAAGAAATAGCTTGTTATAAAATTCTAGTTCATTTGACCCATTTGGATAATTAATTACTTTCATTAAAAAAATAAACAACCAGATTTTACTAATTATATATTTTTATAATGAAATATTGATATGTTGAAAAAAAAAACAGCCGATCTTGCTAATTGGATAAATTCTATAATAACTAATTTGTATTGGCAAGAAATTCTTTAGGCATTAAAAGTTTTGTTTGATAATAATTATTTATGTGGCTAATTTGATGTTTAATCAAATACTGATACTAATTTATTTAATTTTGATATTATCAACTTAAAAAAAAAAAAAAATCAAATATTCTACGTGACCGCGTGATAATAGAGAAAAGAAACACCTGGAGCTTATCATAACACGCTTGAAACCTTTAACGTCCATCAACAGAAGCGACTACCGAGACTGGTCCTTGTGGGTTCATGCAATGGGCTCCAGTAGAGTCCACAATGCAGGACCTTGGATGTCATCTGTTTGAATTTTAAATATGAGGCCATGAGCTGTGAGCTTTTGCGGTCTTGTCTTTGAAACCACAAACCCAGTATTTCACAAAAAAATTAAATAGCATCACCGAGAGTTTAGCCCATCCTGAAATTTTTAGGGTTGAAAAGAATTTGAGTTATTCAATCGTTAATTTAATTTTTGAATCATCAAGCTAGGAACTTGTTTCTTTCTTTTGTTTTTTCGGTGATGTTGATTTTGTTGTGTTTAAACGGGGTATAGCTAGGTCGATTATATCACTAAAAATCTGACCGGATTAATAGAGTTTTGGAAGATCATATCTCATTCAAATTAATTAAAATTAAATTCGTTTCGTAATATAGATTTCAAGTTTCCTGATTAACCACTGTACTTATCCGAGGTCTAAGAATTATTTTTTTTTTAACCACTGTACTTATCCGAGGTCTAAGAATTATTTTTTTTTCTTGTCTTCTCTTTTGTTCACTCAATGGTGTAACTATTAACAAAAAAAAAAAAAGCTCAATAAATTACGGCAGAAAATGAGTAAATTCATTGTGAATTCTAGTATGACGATGATTTTATCATCCATTGCTCTTGACAATTGTCTTTGCATTGGGGGCAGAATTATATTTTTTATAGGATTCAAACATCATTTGAGAATTAATTGAGAGCAAAATTGTCATTATATGTATTTGTATAGAGGAAATACTATATTGCTCCTGAAAGCTCAAAGAATTGGCCTCCTGTCCAAAGGCTTTTGTGTTTTTGTAAGTTTTTTGGCACAGTTAAATAACATCCATGCCCTTCAAGTCTAAAAAATATTGACCTTTAAAAGAATAACTTTTATGTATTTATACATTTTATGTATAATAAAATTTATGTTCTCCTTTGACTTCAAAAAAATCAAAGATATCTTGAGATGGTTTTTTTGGTATTTGCATCATGATTTTTTATGTCCTTATGATCTTTTTAGTAATTTTTATTATTATCATATTAATAAAATAAAGTAGATTTACACTTGCCTCATATATATAGGTGTGTTATCGCCCCGCGCCATTCTAGTGGCGAGTAGGGGCATGTACAATACCCAAAAACAAATCGATCATCAACTCACCCAACACGGAAAGTGGCGACGCATCTTTTAGAATGACGTGTTTTTTCATCTGAATAACGGTTCAACGATGATTGATTTTTTTTTTCTTTCCTTTCTTTTCTTTCTCCCAAGCCTCAGAATAAATGCAAAACTTTGACAAATTCAATTGTGTCCTCTAGTTTGTATTTCTCTTGGATTTTGTCCTTTTTTTATTTCTATTTTTTAAATTTGATATTTTTTTAAGTTTGTTTTTATTTTCATCCATGGTTATTTAATCTCATTAGATTTTTGTATCTAATATGTTCTTTATTTTTTTGATTGTTTTTTTTTATTATTTTGTCATTGGGAGTTTGATTTAATTTTATCTAGTTTCCAATTTTAATCCTTATTTTTTAATTTTTTTATCATCATTTTCTTCATTTATTTTGTTTTTCAATTTAATCTCTTATTAGTTTCTTTCAATTATTTTTGTGCATTGCTTGGTCCTCGTTGTTTTAATTTTAGTTATTTTATATTATTTTTTTATGATTTGAAATTTTTTCCTGTGTCTTTTCATATTTATCCTTTATAAAGTAATCTTGGTCTTATAACCCGGTCCACCAATTTCGATGATAAACCCGGTTTAAGTTTGATATTTTTTAGGGTTTTTTTAAAATTAATTTTTCTTTCATCTTTATCATTTGACATTGAATAGTTGAGATTCGAGCTTCTTGATTTGTTTTTTTTATTATTATTGGGTTATAATTGCCTTATATTTCAAATTGCAAGTTAGTTGAGTTAACTTTGATTGACTTGTTTTTTTTTTAAAAAAATTATATATTTTTTTAATTTTATTATTATTATTTGCCATTTAATTATTGACTTTTAAACGTGTTTTATTAAATATTATTTAAAAACAAATGCATGTGTCAGTGCTGGACGGGTTATCCCAAGTGCGAGGTGATAAAGTTAACCCGAGTTAGCTTGCATTTTATTACTAAATTTTTTTATTTAACTTTGGTATTTTTTGCCAAGTTTTTCTTTTGAAAGTTTGATTTTTTTTCCTAGATTTCTTTATAGGTTTTTTTAAAAAAAATTTCATCATTTTGCATTGAATAATTTCCCTTTGAGCTTTGTTATTTTTTTGCTTTTCTTCTTTTTGGTTACTATGATGATTGATTGGTAAGTCAACCTAGGTTAGTTTAATTTTATTTTTTTGCTAGGTACTTCTTTGAATTTTTTTTTTTATCATGATATCATATTGCGAGCTGTAGATTTATCCAGTTAGGTTGAGTTGACTTGGGTTTGATTCTTCAACATCATATTTTTTTTGTTTATTTTTTTGCGAGTTATTTTGATTTTATATCCCAAGTTGTGCTTTAATATTATTGAATATTAACCTAATTTGTCTTGCATTTTTGTTGAATATTATTTTCTTGCTTATATGTATAGTACAAAGGGCTATTTTTTTTATTATGATATCATATTGCGGGTTGTAGATTTATCTAGTTAGGTCAAGTTGACTCGGGTTTAATTCTTTGATATTCTATTTTTTTTTATTTATTTTTTTACATGTTGTTTTGATTTTATATCCCAAGTTATAAGTGAATTTAACCTAATTTGTCTTGCATTTTCGTTGAATATTATTTTCTTGCTTATATATATATATATAGTACAAAGGGCTAATTGATAGCAGTAAAAGGACACTGTATGATAGTGCATCCAGATTTCTCAAAAGGCAAGATGGGATCGAGAAATATGAAAAAACAAGTCACAAAGCTTGAGCAGAGAGACTCAATCCCGAGATCCTGTCACATGCTGTGGGTTGAAGCTCAATGCTAAAGTAACAAGCAACGCCATTAGGCATTAATATAATCCTATGATCTTATGCGTGCGAATATTCGGTAATTGAGCCAAAATTATTATTTCTAGGATACGTGAACACTAGAATCCACCTTAATCATTTATCTAATCAATTCTTTACAAATTTCCAATCCTTTGCATGTGATATAAACCCTTTTTTTAATTTAATAACACCATGTTGTATTAAATTAAAAAAGATCCTTAAACAAATATGCATAATGATTTACAACTATTCACGTTGAATCATGTGGTAATAGCATTAACGATTGGGTTTTGATTTTAGAGCCTCCTGCCCTCTTGGCTTGCATGTATTGAGTACCGAAGATAACCTCGTCGGGAGGCAAAAATACTCCGAATTAACCTGTGATGGGCATCGTAAAAATGGCAGATTAGGGTTTTCGACACCCTAAAGTGCCCTGGGGAATCAACAAGGATAGTCGAGGTCTTGTGGTCTGGTGACTAAAATACACAAAAATATGAAGGGAGAAGCATCTCTAGGTGCATGTAGTATTTATTGTTAACATTTCTGGGGTTTACCAATCTTGCTTTTGTTAGTTATACCTTTGTCATCTTCTCGTTGCAAAACATTAAGAGTATACAATACTCAGAGCACATACTTCACAAAAGCATATCTTTATCTGGGTTTTGGGTCCTCACTGGTTTCAAGGTTTTGCCAGTGGATGCCATGAGTGAAGGCAGCCCAAGCTCCAACTCAATTAGTTGATGATTTTTCTTTAGACTAATCCTCGGTTTAGCTAATTGCTTCATGAGCTCTCTTGGGTATTTTATGGGTCTGTTCAGTAACATACAATTATGTTATTTTTTTATTATTTTCATTTCTTATCGGATTTTTTCTAACAAAAATTTGAAAAACGTCAAAAATAGATGAGAGTTTTTATATTAAAATAACAATAAATATGTCAAGATTATAACATTTTTTATCAAAAATTGAAACCATAAATTTCAATAATCATCTTAATATTTTTATTTGTAATGATCTAATTATAAGATATTAATTTTATTATATCTAGATTAAATATTATCATGAAAATGTTATTTTTTTTTAAAAAGGAAAAGGTTATATTTATCACTTGAAAAGGATAAATAATCTATATTAAATTTTAATATTTTGCATTGCAAAAAAATTGTATTGTTCATATTTTAGTTTTATTTTTGCTTGAAGAGTTTGCGAATAAAAAATGTGAAAAACCTTTAAAATGTGTTTTCTAAACTCTTCACAAGTTTAGAAAAATAAAAGCTGATTTTTAAGGGTTTCTCAATTTTCAAATAAAAAAATATTACATTTGAACATGAAAGTCCAACCAACTCTGATTTTTTGTAAAATTAGAATATCATTTTATTTTCAAATACTCTCGTTCACCCAGTTTTCTGGTTAGTTTGGAAAACCTAATTTTATCTCGTTTGTTCTCTTTATTATGGCATTTGCAATCTTGATTGATATTCAAAGCTAACATTTCAGGAATAATGATTATTTATAATAATAGTGTTCATTTTTACGGTAATATCGTGTTTTTAAAGAAAAAAATCAAATAATTTTTTATGTTTTTTAATTATTTTGATGTATTAATATTAAATTTTAATTTTAAAAAATAAATAGATAATATTATTTTAATATATTTTTAAATAAAAAGTATTTTAATAAATAATTACTACCACAACAAGAAACTTAATTTAAAAATATATTTAATATTATATGATTTTTTATTTTAATTTATTATTTTTTCAAGCTGGAATTCCTCCTTCGCCGCCATCGCTATCCCTGTCCATTACCATAAAAGTCCATTTAATCTAACTATAAAAATTGGAGCGTCATAGGATGCACTTGAACATAATCACCTGTGACCTGTCCTTGCTTCTTTTTTCTTTTATCTTTTTTCTTTCCCTTAAGCTCACACTACATGGTTAAGGATGGACCTGTTCGAGCCCCATTATACGTACAGAAAGAGTAAGGAGTGAAACACACACATTTTTATAATGCTCTTCGATTGGTAGCAATTACGAGTTCTCTAATCCGATAAACAATTGGAAAAGCCAGACTTCTTGCAGACAAAATACTTGCAAGGTTATTTTACACATTCGATGTGGAATTTGGAATATAAGATTTGCTTCGTAATATATATATATATAATTTAAAAAGCATTGTAAAAATGTAATTTGATTTACTATTTCAGATCCTAATTTTTCAATTACCTATCGAAAGCAAATGACCCTTCTCTGCAGAGAAGGAAATGGCATTTCCAAGGACCGACATCTAATATATATATATATATATATATCATTACCAAGTTAACAAGGGAGTCATAATCAGTGCAAAGCCCAATGAGATGATGAGAGATGAGAGATGAGCTTTGGAGCAATAATGACGAAAGACAGCCCTAGATAACCTTGGAGTCTAGGTTCTTGCAAGGAGACATCAGACTTGATGCGCTTGAATCCTTCTTGGACAAGGGAAGGACAGGCATGGTGGCTCATCGAAAAGTTTAATCCTTGTTTAATTTGACCGAGAGCAATGGTGATAAGACATGCCTTTGGGATTACACACTCTGTACATGTAAGCCCTAGAGAAGAATAAAAAAGAATTAAGGTCTTGTTTTTTTTATGCTCTATCATCGATGCCTGCCTGGAGGTTATACGGTCTTGCTTTCTAAGTTTTTTTTTAAAAATGATTTGCTTATAACCCCAACAAACCTATGGTTCTATGCTAGGCATTTATGACCCACCATGCTGTCAAACAAATCCTAGACTTTCCTAACAGCCCAATGCTCTAGTTCAAACCCCCAGACAAGAAAATAATAGTTTAGTAGCTCCTCCAGAGTTTGTTTTTAAAATAATTTTATTTTTAAAGTATAAAAGTAATATATTGTTCTATTTTTTATTTTTTTAATATCAATTGGATAATAATACAGAAAAAACCCTTACAGTCAGCCCTTTTCTAACTTTTCACTATGAAACTTGCATAGTCCAGGTTGTCTCCAATAATTAAGATGACACTGTTTTAAAAAAACAAGAGAAATCAAATTATAAATTGACCCGTTGTTAAATACAGAGATAACTTTCTTTACTTTTTAAAAAAACTAGAGGAACCAGTCCCAAATCAAATAGATCTCGAATTGACTTGACCTGCCAAGGGCGACCGGATGTAACCACTCTGCTTCAATCTGAACGAGAGAAGGGAAGAGGGGAAACGTGTAGCCAATGTCCTCGTCCAAAAAAAAAAGTCCAATTTGGGGGGGGGGACCAAAGTGATCTTTTGAGTCAGCAACACGGCATAGGGTTATTAGTTAGTCAAGATTAAGCTGAAAATGAGTAATTAATATTGATGGAAAAGGTAAGCTAGTCACGTGAGCATCATGATCTCAACTGGGGGCTACCTATGATATGTTCTCCCTCTCTCATTTTTATGTTAGGTTAGGCTTTTCAGAATTGTACTACGCTAGAGTACTTACAGTTATTCTATTCTATTTTTATTTTATCAGGCTGGTTTGCAAGTAATGGTTTGATGAATGTTTTTAAGATCCGTCAGATCTAAGGCTGTCTTCTTGATTAGGGCATCCCACCCAGGTGTTGATCATTGATGTCAAGAATCTGTCTCTGGATCACTTGCTACTGCGAGAAGCCATTGACGAGAGCATTTCCTGTGTTTTTCAAGGCTTAGCCTTTGGACTTGGAGAGAGAGGGCGTGCTCTGGTTGCTGCCGTTCTAGTGCTAATACGCCTTTCCCTTGGGTTCGAGGTTACTAATTTTTAGCTACAAACTGTGTTTCAAACCAAAAAAACATAAAACATGATGTTTTTTTTGCTTAAAATTCAATTTAAAATGCTTAGTTACCAGGTATATGTGTTTGAAATGCGTGGCGATTGATGCAACACCCTGCTTTCGAGAGAAGATAGAACGAGAAGCCTCGGTGACCTCAGAATCATTTCGAGACTCCCTTTTGGATGGAAAATTATTGTGCAACTTTTAATGCACTAAACCTACTTTGCATCTAATGAAGTAGCAGGTGGCTCGAAACTGAATTTAATAGCGGTTGTAAAGATTAATTTCTATTTCTGCACGTTGAAAAATTAAAAAAAAAAAAAAAAGCATGGATCTTCACAAATTGAATTTTGAATTAAACGGTCATGACGCGAAGCATGACCGTTTAATTTATCCTTGTGTTAGATAAACTCTTCAATATATCCTTGTAAATTTTATTGCTTCAATTATTTCCTTGAATTTTAAGTCATTCTATAATTTATTGTTTTTATCAGATTCTTTTATCCAAAATAAAAATATACTTGAGTGGGAAACTCTAGCCCCGCCTAATTTACTAATAAATATAAATATTCAAAATTTGAATTTTAGCACCACGTGACACGATTCATTTTTTAAATATTTTCTTAGTAAATCAAGCTGGTTTGAGTTTTTAATTTAATGCTATTGCTGTCGATTTAGAGGGGAATATTTATCAAAGTATAATTTAAAATATAAAAATAAATTATTAGTGATTGGATTAGTTAAAACATGTTAAAAACTAAACCCAAAATATTAAAATAAACTGAGCCAATTCATCCAATTTTCAAATTTATATTAGCGAACGCTGCACACATCATGCACACCAACCAACACGAGCTTATTGCAACCTAAAAAAAAGCCATCAGTTCAATAAATAATTGGTAAATATAGTATTAAGAAGTGTGATAATAATTATTTTTAAGGTATTTCTGGCTTCTAAAAATATTAGAATAATTTATTTTATTATTTATCTATATTTATTTTTTACATAGACATATTAGAACAATAAAAAATATAAAAAATAATAATTTTTCAAGAAATGTTGATTGTAGCGTCAAAGTGAACAAGCAATTTTACCACTTTGCAATAATAATAATAAAAAAACTTACAATGATCATTGAAACATATTTATGTTATGGTGTCACTGGAGAAAACAAAAACATTGAAAATGATGTTTTGTTATAAAAAAAAATGTGAAACTCAATTTAATAACCAATCTAAAAAAAACAAATAGAAGGTAAACTTGTCAAGTTAAATTGCAAGTCACCAATACAAACTTTGTTTTTATTAAAATTTAATTGTTTTGTATTTTTTTATTTTGACATGATGACATTTAAATTATATTTGGCTGGGTCATTAAAAAATTGATTAAATCCATTAAATATTACTGGATTTAATTTAAATCAAGTTTCAAGTATTAAATCCATCGGATAAAGCCGTGTTTAACAACTCTACTCATGTCATGTGCATGGAAGAGAGAAACCATTGTAAGGCGATGAGGGTCGCCACATACCAGCACACCGCCTTGAAAATATCAAATGCTAGAGAGCCCCATGCGGAGTAAAGGCCCGCTGAAATGGCACGACAGGGATGACGCAAGTGAGGACAAGTGAAAAAAATAAAAAAGAAAAAAAGAGAAAGGGCTGTGTGGGCCCAGCCTATGACTGTCGGCAAATGGGAAGCGAATTGCTCTATCCACATCTCGCCCTCTCCAAGCCCACCAACAAACACCATCTCTTACCACCATTTGCAAGTGGTCATTACGAGGGCCCACATGGCACTGTCTTGGCCACACCCTCTGTTGACACGTCAACATCAAAGTCTCTCCTTCTCTCTCCATGAAGCACATGCAGATATGGTGATTCCGAGATGATATGATGACGGAGAGATGTGTGCTTGCTTTGCCTTTTTTCAACCTTTGCCTTGTTTTGTTTGTTTATGGTTTGGTTTGGTTTCTCTCCCTCTCATGCCTTCTTTATTGGCACCCCCCGTTTGTCTCCCTTCCTGCTACACGCAAACTCGCTCTTGTCTCACGCGCTTTCCATGAGTTTTTTCTTCTTCGTTTTCTTTTTCTTAATATGGGACCACGGCAGATTCGTCGCTGTAGGTTTTATCTATATTATAATTTTAAAAATATTCAATTAATTCACATGCACTATAGTTTTAAATAATAAAAAATCAAGTTTTAATTTACTTTTCAAATATAAGCTTATAGTTTTCAACCTCACACGGACACCGTTCTGGAAAAAATCTAGGCCGTTAGATCAGTTAGTTTATGGATTATCAAATCAAGTTGAATAATATATTTTTATTAAAGTAATACCATTTTATTTTTTATATCAAATCAATCAAGCTTGATTTAGTTAGCTGTATTGTTGAAAATTTAACCGTGCTAGCTGAGTGTTATTAAATTAATTTTTAATTCAATTTTTAAAACAAAGATCTATTTCATAACCTCCTAGATCAAACTATTTTAACGATTATGCTTGGATCAGCAGTACACACGACTAGAAAAAAATGAAGCTTTCTGTATACTGGCACGCATATTGAATGATTTAAAATTTATCATCTATACTAGTAATTACATTAAGGAAGGGAGTTCGTCAGTATTTTCACATTTTTGTATGTAATGTAATTACTAAACGACCATAGGGTAAAAATAATTTTCATAGTTTCAATGGTTTTCAGTTTTTTCATCCTTTTTTTACAACTCGATTACTTAAATGCCACTGAAAATATTATCTACTAACCATGGATGCAAGGGCACTTTAGGTATTTTATTATATTTGATCTGTAATTTCCTTGTGGGTTCAAAAGTAATTGTGTCTTTTGAAATATATATTATTATTATTTTTATTTTAATGCAGTTGGGCGCATGTTAGTCAAGCACCAACAAGTGAATATCGCCTACACTATTTCAGTGGTGCGTGTGGTTTCGAGATAGTACCATGGTGAGCGCGTGTTCACATCCGACATATGCCAAACCTCCATACACAAGTTTTTCCCTCCATACCTCCCCCCCTCCTAACAAAAACATGTTGGAGTTGGACATTGCAAAAAAAAAAATATATATATATATATATATATATATATAGTTATTTGTTTATCATGCTAAATTAGTTTTTCATTTCTTTTATAACAATGTATTTGGTCCCGTTATTTATTAAGCTGATTCTATTTTTTAACTTTATCATTGGACACTCGAATTTTATATTAATTTTGATTAATATTTTTTTAATTACAATGTATATAGTCTTCAATCATATATCAGGCTATGTTTGTTTGCCGAAAAATAGTTTTTAGGAAACCATTTTCTAAACTTTCTTGTGCTTGTTTATCATTATAAAAGTTGATCAACGAAAAACACTTTCTAGTCAAAGAAAAATTTAGCTTGGTTTCTAGGAAAGTGTTTTCCTGAAAAATTTAGGCAGAAAACACTTTTCTGGAAGTTGTGAAAAATTTAAAAATATCATATTATTTGTTGATTATATCAAATTTGGTCCTCAAACTTTTGATTGCTATATATATTTTGTTTTGAATATTTATTTTTCAATTTCATCTCTTAAAATTTAATTTTTACATTAACCTTTATCCTCATTTTTATAACTGTTATTTACTTTTTTCTTGTTATTTTTTTATTGAAAATTTTTATTTATGAAGTCCGATCCTCATTATTTTAATCGTTACTTATTTTATTTGAAATAATTTATGAAATGTTAATTATTATTATTTTAATCTCTTCATCTTTTATTATTTTTTTATTTTTCAGATTTGATCTTTTTTATTTTGATTATTATTTATTTTATTTGAGATAATTTATAAAATTATATATTTTTTTAATTTCATTCTCATTCAACTTTTTAATTTGTAAGATTTGTTTCTTATTATTTTAATAAATTTAAGAAAAATAAAATATTAATAAGTTATTTTCCAGTTTATTTTTATGACATAACCAAACACTAAAAAATATTTTATAACTTATTCTCCACTACACTACCAAACATAAGAAAATAATTTATTTTTTCAAAATTTACTTTTTAAAAAAGTTACTTTCTAGGAAATAAACAAAACCTTAAAATAATTTTTTATTCAATTTTATTATTCTCACATGCATATCAGAGAATTATAAATTTATTATGTACTTTAAATTTAACATATCATTACAAATAAAGTGAAGTAAACATAAATATGTGTTATATTTGTAGAAAATCAATGGTACGACTTTGAACATAATACTTTTAGGTGGAATATTTCTTTTCTTTTTATTAATTTTTCAAGATCTTCCGGTGAGAAAAAATGGATATTTAGTTTACCGTGGAGGTTTTTTGCCTGGATAGTGATTGCTTCAATGTTGCCATCTCGAGCTGACTATTAGGAAGAGGTTCTAATATTTTTTTTTAAATCGTCTCGTAGATGTACTAATACTGCTATACTAGTATGAATAGCTTATTTAAGAATGGATAAAAAAAATGTCTCGGCCATTAAAAGAGGACACCGGACCATCGAGATTCTTAGCTATTAAAATTCAAGATGCGAGAACAAATTATTTTGTTATATTCGGGGATAGACTGGTCAAATGAATTTGGTCAGCTTGTATGTGTTTTTTTAGCATTGTTGTTTTATTTAATTTAAGTTTTTTTTAATTTTTATTTTAAATCTTGATCTCATGTTTTGTGAGGTAGATTAATCAAGTTAATTATGTTTGACTAAATATATATATATATATATATATATATATATATATTATTTTGTATTAAATTATTTGCTCTTAAACTTTATTATTTTTTTTATTTTGTTATTCTAAGAGTAGGTTGGTAAAGTTAAATTGGGTTAAATTAAAGTTTTTTTAACATTTGTTTTTCATTGAATTTTGTTTATTTTTACTATGTTTTTTTTGAATTTTTTTATCCCGATCTCATATAACATGTTACGAGTTCATCAAGTTGTCCCGGTTTGACTCTGGTTTTCTTCATTTATGTTATATTTTTTAAATTTTTATGTTTTTATTTTTAACATAAGGTTATTAAATCTTAAACTTTATAATTTTTTAATATTTTTTTATGAGTTATTTTGGTTTTATATTTTGTATTGTATTTTAGTTAATTTAACCAAAATTATATTAAATTATCGTCGTCTAAATATTTTTTCCAGCAATACCTAGTGTTTTTTTTTCCTGACAGTTTCTGGAGGTTTATAATAAAAATAATATAATGACATATTCATCAACCCAAACTAGCAGTTCTGTTTGAGAGGTTTCTTGGAGGTGGAGGTACCCAGTTTGTTGGCGAAATTATTTAATGAGAAGCTTGTACAGGATCTCTTGCACTGTGGTGGAAGAATAATTATGGAGCATGGCCCGAGGTCAAGCTGTCTTCCTAAGCTACAAGCCTTGACAAGGATGCGTCGAGCATGCCTCCTCTGCCAGGCATCTTTCTTTCAATGTCAAATTATCTTTCTGTTTTTTCCTCTCTTTTTCCCCAATACCATCAACCCTTTCCCCACTATTTCCCAACATTCCATTGGGCTCTCCATTTTCAAACAAGACTCCTGAATTATAATTTCAAAGGTCACGTGACAGGAGTTACAATGAAGGACAGAGAATTAAAATATATTTAATTTATGAAGCTCAAATTAAATTAACTATATAAATCTAATCAAGATTGCAATCTAAAAATAACCAGTAAATTT